>JASBNA010000012.1:600000-1031909 GCA_038087015.1 Cerrena zonata
ACTTCTTCGCGAAGATGATTGATTGACCGATTGCTGGCAAGCTGAGAATAGACTGAACTTGAATGGGTGGATACACTGTGACTGTACACCTGTATAGAATGACATGATAGCGGCGGTGAGACTGTCACGACTCACTGGCTTAAACAGTTGCGGCCGGGGCCACATGTTGAATAACCGGCAAAGATCTCGGTATCATATATTTCCTTTTCAAGAGGTCCAATTTTCAAATTCAGCACTATCATTGTTGTGACAAGTTCCCGTGAGTGCATCTCAACATCATCGGCGCGGTGTCTTCAATGCAAGATCGTTCTGTACAAACCCTGAAAGAATGTAAGTTTATATTTATTTATCAAATATAGGTGGGGCTCCACATGTACGATCATGAGAAATTAGTTAACGGCTTAGATGATGCTCACCGTCCCCACCCCCCTATTACCCCCCAATTCGGATCCTTATTATGATACCAATCAAACATGCGGGCCACCAATAGCCTTAAGGTAAGAGAAATATGTCGTGTATGAGCTGCTCGACTTAGAATCTAGCTCCGTCTTCATTCTATGACCACTCACACGCGCCACGTTGACAGGCTATTTCTGTTATCGCGGAGATCTCAAGAACTTCAACGTCTTCTAACCTGCGAGGGGTGTCACAGTGATAGATTTGTGGTTAAACTTTGATGATTTTGTGGCGTTTCCCATTTTTGTACGCGTCCATCCTGTTGACGATGTCTATAAACTCTCTCGGACCACCCACACACTGCTTTCCCAAGGGAGCGGTTCCTTGTTACATTTAAAGTCATTTTACCGTTTAGATATTCGAGGAAGTCCAATACTTACACGCTGTCATCGGAAGAACTGCTGCGTAGTGCCCCATGGAGTATTAGATTCCTTCCGAGTATGATTGGATTGGGCTTCGATTCATCGCCGTTGCCCCGTGCCGCATGGGCGAAGACTGTCCCGAGGAACTTGGGAAAGTTTTCATTTTAATACAACGAGGTATATACCCGCTCTTCATGCTCTGTTGGGTCTAGAATCCATCCACTTATCCACAATGTCTTCACCTCAAAGTGGGTTTGCAATCCTGAACCCAGATACACCCCTCGTGTTCCTCCCACCAGTCTCGGGGGCCCAGACAACAGCTGCGAGGTACATCCTCGCTGTCATGGTCGGGGTGCGTAATTTTGCAACGTTTTCAACGCCAACTTTCATTTCCTTTCGTTCTATAGGCTTGGTTCTGGGATGTCTTTATGAGTATCCCCGAAGAGGTCCGAATTTATCGAAAGCGAAAGTTCAGGATCCCCGATGCCGCCTATTTCATGGCCCGGTGAGCTGGGTGTAATATATATTTGTTCACGGTTCAATTTCTAATCGATGTACATATCTCAGAATTGCATCTGCAGGATTTTTCGTCACAGCGTTTCTCTACTCCGGTTAGTTAATCTTTTGTTCGTTTCGTACAATTTTGCTTATAAGCGACAATCTTCAGTTGCACCTTTGAATGACTGTCAGACGGTTATCAGGGCTGTAGGATGGTTTGGAGCATTTGCAGTCCCTCTCAATGCATCATTGTTCCTCCTCCGAATATGGGGCGTATTCTATGATGCTCGACCTGTTTGTATTATTTTCACTCTTCTCTGGCTCGCGACTTTTGCCTCCTTCACTGCTCCATTCACCTTCGTTGGTGCACACATAGGACCCACGAAGGAGTGTATCATCCATTCCGTCCAGAAAAGTACCTCGGCCGGGTTCGTCGCGATTGTGTTGTATGATACGATGGTCTTCATCGCCATCTCCATCAGGCTGCTCTTAGACAATCCTGCCGACGGGTGGATCGCCAGAATAAAATTATTCTTCAGCGGCGAAAAGATGGGATATCTTTCGAGAGCTTTGCTGCAAACTGGACAGCTCTATTATCTGTGAGTTTTTGTTTCTTATAAGTCAGGTGGACAGACGGCCAACGACGTCCCTCAGAGCCACTGTAGGAGGCAACATCATTGCCCTCTCAGTTATTCTTGACCCTCGAATCCCACCTTCCTTCAAAGCCATCTCCACTATCCCTAACATAGCATTACAAAATGCGATGGCATGCCGAGTCTTCCGTTTCCTCAAACTAGGGTATATCAAACCCAGTGCGGAACCGTTCCGTTCCTCCGCCTCAGCAACACCAAACGTCACACGCTCCATCCATTTCAACTCTCCTCCGAGTCATGTCACATCAGGCACATCCGTGAGCAACACGTATAATATGGGTCACTCTACAATTTCGGGCAACGAGGGAGATATTCTGCCTACAATGAGCTACCAGTCGGATCGAAGTGTAAAGGCTGCATCTTTCTCTCTCCCAGGGACAGCGGAAGAGAACGAGAAGAATGCCCTTGGTCCTGAACTGGACAAGCCAGAGAGGCCTTCGCATGAGCTTGTTTAGAGTTGATCAACCTATCGGCGCGCACCGATGGATGATTGTTCATGACCTGCCTCACATGTGCCAGCGAGATCTGAGTCCTGGATGGCATCCGATTCTCAGATGTCGGGCTGGTGCTATCATAGGGCGTATGATGAACATTCCATTAACGAACCGTGATCGTGATCTTGTATCTAAAAGGGCCAGGGGACCGTCTACGCCTTGAACATGAATTATTTTTATCAGTGCAACATTGAAATTTTATTGTCGCATAATTATACACAAGACGGAAATATTGTAAAATGCGATGAAAAGAATCCATGGCGGCCTATCTTCTCATCAGTAAGCCACCGTATCAGTGATTCTATAAACATCTCTTAAGGTATTTTCATCCTGGAGTTGACCGACCCACCGGCTCCTCAAGACACCAGCCTTCCTCAGATCGGGCATTCTCTGGGTGGAAACTACTTCCCTTCGAAGACAGGAGAGCTCACGAACACCACTGCGACTATTTCCGAGTTCTTGCAGCCCGGCCCTCCTGACGGTTCTGAGCCTCATCGGTATGTTCTTCAACTCACTTCCACCCTCACTCGAGGATCACAATGTACTAACTACTATACAGTTACATATTCTTGCTGTTCCACCAGTCCAGGGACTTTTTCAATCAAACTCTCGTCAACTCGACCACCTCGATCGCCAACTTCGACATCAGTTAGTTCGCTGATGTTGAACTTAATTTGGGTTGACCCATCCGGGAGGCACTTTCATCCTTGTTAGTACCGATGCTGATGCCGACACCAACACCACCACCACCACCACCACTGATTACAGTTGGCTCGCATTCAGAAGATATGACCGTACATGATGCGTGGATGTCTAGTCGTTGTTGTTTTTTTGTTGGTATAATATAATTGTAGTGGTCACGTTTACAAGAATTAAATAAATGCATGAACGTTGTCATCGAAAATGACACAGGCCCCGTTAACAGCAAAACTAGCTGGCTCTTATGATGGTACATCTGAAATCGGACTACACCAATATTCCCGATGAGAACCAATTCTCAAAATTCGACTACTCTATGCTTCTTAGCCCAGTCAGCAATCTTATCGAAGTTGCGACAACTGTGGACTATGTCCATGCTGGGTTGCGGCGATTTTTTTCCGGGAACATTGTGCCAGACGATAGCACTACCGACATTGTTCATAGCCGTAAGACGGACAAGGTAGGGTGAAAAACTGACCTGACATCACTTCCACATTGAAGGCTCCGGCGTAGATCATCAATACAGTGACTGATGTGCTCCTGGAGTTTTTCCTCGCTGTCAAAGCCAACGATGATGCCTGTGGCCGGGTCTGTATAGTAGTCGGCACGCAGTGCCTTACGCATGGTATTCTGTAGAAGAGGTCAGCATAGAAAGCTTGATCAGGTAGCGGAGTACTTACCAAGCAGTGCAGGGAATGGAAGACGGAGATCTCTACCAAGTGTTTGCCGTTGGGGAGAGCAATGGTCTTGTTATCTAATAGCTCTGCTTGTTCCTTTGGTATAGCACTTATACCAAAGTCTACGAATGATGTCAATAGACATTATGAGATGCGACGTAACGGTGTACCCACCGTTGTAAAGGTCTTCCCAGGCCTGGTCAACCTCACGGGAAGGTTCGCCCTGATAGACGGACATCTGGTCGCGTAAGCCGTTACTGTACAAGACAGGTTTGTACTCCAGCAGGTGTTGCAACGGAGCTACGTAGACCCAAATCATCATCATTATCTAGGATAATATGTAAATATGATACCCTTACAATAAACAACTTGCGAACAGGCCGCACTGTTCGACTTTGTGTAGGTAGACCAATTGAAGGCGACGAACCCAAGGAACAACAAAGTTTGAGATGCGATTATAGCAAGATAGAAGATACTAGTACGCTTCTCGAATCGTCGAGGCGAAACTACAGGATTCCCATCATCAGAGTCAGAGAGCAAGGGGGCATAATGAGTAGTGTCCTCCATGGTTCCGCTATGCGATGGGTTCGTTCGGGATAGCACAGTGAACTATCTCATATATACCCGAGTAGAGTCAACCCTTGGTTCATCGACCACGGGGCTTCCGTTTAGAACATCAATATCCACCTTCTGCCCGCATAGACCACAACGAGTGAGCAGGTGTATCGATTCCGATGTCTGTCACCTCAGACGGAAGTCGGACATATTCTATGCCCGGCTGGCTAGATGATTTTGTTGTGAGTCATGAAACTTCGTTGAACATTCATTAATGACAGGGACTCTTACCAACATCTCGTAGTTTTGGTAGTCCACTAGTTGAATAAAGAATTCATTATGAATTTAGAAATTCTCTGTACGTGTCGGCGGTATGTGATCCTAAATCACGTAGTCACCTGCTTCTTGAGCAATCTCCATGTCAAAGGACAATTTCAATAAAGGAGATAAATAATCACAACAAGGGAGAAAGCACGGAGATCCCAATTGGGAAACCTACACAGATCAGCATCTATAGGAGTATAAAAAGGCGGGCAAACCTGGCGAGACAAGAATTACAACAGTATCTCTTACAGCTGTACTTTCGCTCTCTCCATCTTACAATGTTCGCAAGCACTGTCCTCAAGTTTTTCGCGGTTGCCGTTGCTGCAAGCGTAGCCTTGGCTATTCCCGTACGTTACGGATGTATACGTTGTTGCAATATGATGGACACTAACCATGCCTGTGTAGACACCCAACGAGAAAGTAAGCATGATCGTGAAGATATATGTGAGCTGACCCGCCTCAATGCCATATTACTGCCACTAGCGCGGCACCACCGTCGACGAATGTAACCTTTACAAAGTAAGCGTAGTCGCGATGGTGTATAGCATGTGGTGCTGATTTTATATCACCAGCGTGGTACCACCGTTGACGAATGCAATCTTTACAAAGTAAGTATCATCGTGGTGATATACTAGTGACCCACCTCAATGCTATATTACTGCCACTAGCGCGGTACCACTGTCGACGAATGTAACCTTTACAAAGTAAGCACAATATTATTACGGTAAGATATATAGGATATCATCATGCTGAACTCACACTACCAGCGCGGTACCACCGTCGACGAATGTAACCTTTACAAGGTAAGCATATTCGTGGTTATATAGCATGTTAAAATGCTAATTCAACGTCACCAGCGTGGTACCACCGTCGATGAATGTAACCTTTACAAAGTAAGCATTATTGATGATATATAGGAACTGACCCACCTCAACGCCATATTATTGTCATTAGCGCGGTACCACCGTCGATGAATGTAACCTCTACAAAGTAAGCGTAATCATGATACTCAAGTTATTCATCAAAGTATTCACCAATTCATATCCAGTAAGACCCCTCCATCAACGATTACTGTCGAGTAGCCAAAGTAAGATTGGTTTGAACGGTGTTGATCAGATTAACCCACCAATGATATTCCGCAGTGCCTACACCGTCGATGGATTACAACCACGGGATAACTGCGTAGGTGTTCAGGTGGGTTTATTAATCTTGCTAGGTTATGGTGTGAATGTCGAATAACCGAATCTCGTAGCGTCTCTGCTGTGGTTATGTGTATACGAATCGACGAGGACCTTTGTAGTATATGTAGTGTCCAATGGATCACTTATACGCTTCTCTGACTCCTATACATCATGCATCATGACTCATAGTCACTGAGCTGTCGGAAGCAAGCCGCATGATCTACTTATGAGATCAGTAAAAAAATTACAATGATCGTCAGCAAGGAACATCTGCATACCTTTTGCTCAACCTCCAAGTTTTTCACCGAGCACGGGTGATCATTTATCGAAGGAAAGGGCATGACGCCGGGGAGCTCTGAGTATCTCAGTCTCCTACTCAGATGAGCAACCGTACTTGGCAATGGGCTCCTTGCACTGTGTCGTTAATATTTCTAGAAACCTAGTATATAGCGAAATGAATCCAACGTGATATTTTGTGTCAGGACACTATTAGCGGAATTGAGAAAGTGTGAAGAAATTTGACCGTCCGTGTTATTGAACGATAACAAGGGGCGTACCGTACGTCAGGATATTTTGTTCTTAACACTTGGTAATACAAGGGGAAGCGATGGATACAATATAGGGCAAATAATACCCATAGATACACGTCAAACACTATGACAGCGGAGTACGTTCAACAGGAGGTACTCGGAAACTCGACTTGTCCTGCATCGAGTCTAGAAATTTCGGAATCGTATTTTTGTGAGAATGATTTGGGGGACGTGAGACGAGAACTACGCACCATTGTTTGATTTGTACTCCATTTGAGTTGTTGGTGGGAGGTTTAGTGCTCTGCGTATCGTAGCACTAAACATATCCAGATATCAGTTAGCATCCTTGTCATCTAGGAGAGAAGATATCATAGGAACACACCTAATCCTATCCTTCGTCTTCGCATCCCCATCAATCTTATTCCACACCGTAATAATATCTTCACTCTGCCTCACACTAATCGTACACCCACAGATTTCCGGCCACTCATCATTCGGATCCACACTCTCCTTCCCGTCTTTCAATTCTCTACCCTCTGCAACATCGTCAAATTGATCTCCGACAATGGCGAGCACAAGGTCTTCCCACAGTCGATCTGCGACGCCTTTCTTTAAACGGATGATCCACTTTCCGCCACTGAGGTTTAGAGGATCTTCCCAGACGGGTCGACGGATGCCAGAGTGGAACAGGAGGTAGTCGGTGGTGGGGAGGAGACTGGAGGGTGGATGGAGATGTGTCCAGAGGGACCAAAATGATTCGACCTATAAGTCAGGCGGAACATTATAATATTAGGGTCGTTTGGACGAGGACAACGGTGAAGATGGACGCACGGAGCTGAAAGCAGATATCTTTTTGATACCTTCTTCATAGTTTGTAATTTTATTCCCCGGAGCGCGGTGTTGTCTGAACCAAAACACCCAACTACATCCGAACAAAGCGAAAACAGGAACAAGGATGGTCGTCCGACCGCAGGTCAATGGAATTCGAATATCAAAGTACAAGCATTTTACGAACATACGTATTCTTTAAAGGATGTACAGAAGCACCGTTCACCGAGCCTCCACCAACGACACCCGTCTTTTCTTTTGCATTTGATTTTTCGTCCGATGAGAACTTGTTGAAAGGGAGGTAGAGAAATGTCTTGAGGGGACCCTAGCAGCTTTATGTGGCGTTGGGGGGTTCGGTGTAGTCGGTGTTTGGGGAGTCGCGGTTGTAGCGGAAGAAGTACCTGTTCCTGGGGCAGAATTGGCGAGGAAGCGGGATTGAGAGTGATTAGAAAAGTAACCAGCCATCGGTTGTGTTCGGTTTTATTTGATACAAAAGGAATTGATCTCTTAGTGAGATGGTTTTTGGGGGTCGATGAAGCAGAATATAAGTATGTGTTAAGCTTAGAGGAGATAGATAGCAAATATGTCGGGAATGGTCGAGTTGGGAGGAGGAAAAGGGATGGATGCAGCGCCTGCAGGGGTGCATCACCAACGACAAATTCAGACTTTGGTGCTTACCCGACTTGCTCCTTTCCGTCAACGTTCACGACACAGTCTCGAAAACCTGTACTCTCTTTCCTTTTCGACTCTCTTCTATGCCATGAAACTCACTTTGCGACCGGAATGGCGTCTCAGACCGTTGTCTTCGTTTCTCGGCTTTCTCGATCTGAAGACAGGTGTAACTTGTGCTCTGCTCTTTGCTGTGCGTGTCTTCCGCAACTTGACATTTGTGATATTAGTGTTATGAACTAACATAAATACTACTTATATAGCTCCTTAACAAGGTAGCCGGAGTCTATGGCCTTATAGCAGTTCTGACAGGTGCAGGTGGCTCCGCAGCCCAACTCAGTCTCTACTTCTATTCCGTACTCGGACTCATAGCTCTGGCGTGGGGTCTACGAGCAACTACGCAAGAAGATCCAAGACATACGCTCTACTTTGCTCACGTATTCTTCGCCGATCACGTCATATCTACCGCATGGTTGGTGTTCTTCGCTGTAGTCTGGTGGATCTACACACCTCACGATGGTCGTAACCAAGCAAACTCGCCTGCCCAACAAGAAATGGCAAAGACTGCTATTGGTGTGCCTCATAATATGACTGAAGAGGAACGTAGTCTCGCTGCAATGACACTATGGAATCATGAGAAGAGCACGGCCACGATCGTCATAGTCCTCGGCTGGGTTTCCAAAGTGAGTTTTCTGTAAACTCTATATTCATGTTACTGATACATTGTTGCGATATATAGTTCTACTTTGCAGCACTACTCTATTCATACGCCATTCACCTCCGCAAAGGTTCATACCGCTCCCTCTCCACAACTCGTCAACCCCTCCCAACACACTACCAACCCGTCGCCTCTTCAGCCCTCCCTGACGAAGCCGACATCGAAGCCGAAGACTATTACCGTCTTCCCGCCACCCCACTCTCCAGCACAACACCTAACCAATCCCATTCCCGATCAGGTTCCTACTCGAATCCACATAACGTTCGAACACACATTCGTTCAGGATCCGCTGGTGGATCCTCTGTGGGCAGTTTCGCAGATTTCGTCAGTGCCCCTGGAAGAGGGTCTAGGAGACCCGCTGTTACTGGCCGGAAATCTAATTTGAATCCGGCGAGTGGGAAGAGCGCGAATGGGGATGCGGATTTGGATGAGGTGTTGTTTGACGAAGATGAGGCTGCGAGTAATTTGGCGAGTACGATGAGTGCGAGTCGAAGTGCCAGTGGAGGGAGTGGAAGTGATGAAGAGAGGGGAGTTGGAGGAAGTAGTCATGGACGACGGCAGAGTCGTACAAGATTGTAGTACGAGGTTATTATTTTGTCACCTTTTCTCTTTCTCTCTGCGTTCGTGTGTCTTGTGTGGACTTGATCATAATTCCCGCCCGTTCGCTGCAATTCCTCCTCTGTCATTGGCATTTTATTTCGTGTTCTGTTGTTTAGGTATATCTTCACATTATTCAATCTACTATTTCCGAAGACTCTGTTTTGGCAGTGACACTGATGTCATAATCCATTCGTTTGTTCTATTTATTGCTCACGAACGTGTGCCATGCAGGTACGCGTTTCGGCGCATGTTGACTAGCTTTGAACGGGTATATGTGAGCGTGTAAATGTATTTTGCACGGTGCATGGTCTCTACATGGGGATTGTCCAATGTGTACGTGGTTCATGGTACGAATGCTCAAGTGCCAGGTAAGCACGGTCAAAGATGACGAGGTAGAAATTAGAAATGTGTTAAAGGGGGAATTTGCAAAAGGGGAAACACATCGAGTAAAATGTTACATCGTCAATGAAGGAAGAAAGGGTAAGTTCGCACTCCGCGGAGAAAGACAGGCACAGAAGAAAAAAGGTAACGACAGAAAAGAAGTCAAGAAGTAGAGAAGAATCAAGCTTGGGAGGTCAAAAGCCAAGCGCGAATACGTCCAAAAGTAAGAAATAGGCCTGTCTCCCACAAGTATGCAAAAGAGCACACACAAGTTTCAGCGGAAGCATAGAAATATAGAAATAAATATTACAAATCCTTCCTACCGTCTACTGTTATCTCTTCGACTCACATCCTTTCTACCTTCACGCACCGACAGCAATCCCCGCTCTTGCAACGCTCCCCATACGTTTCCGCCCATGTCCATGAGGAACATGTGAGCCCTGAGCAGCATGACCAGCCCCAATCGTCGCCCTTCGACCCTTATCCCCGGTAAGCATCTTCTCTGACCCCGCTAATAGACCATGATGGTCGCGATGTTCTTGACCTTCTAGTTCCGGACTCGAGGGTGGTGAGGCCGTATCGGAAGGAGGGGGAGATGGATACGAGTCAATGGGTGATGTCGTTGATCCTGGGATATCGGGTTTTGCTGAAATCACTTGAGAAACGGCGGGATGATGCGGGTGCGATGTATGTGAACCGTAAGTATTGGTCTGAACTTGAAGGTTAGGTTGGACGTGTGGGTGAGTCTGGGAGTATGTTGGTGTTTGACGGGGAGGCGGAAGTCTTGTTGTGTGCGACACCATTGGCTGAGGCACATGAGAGTGGTGCAGGGTCGAGTTTGCCCGTGGCCTTGAGTAAATCGACGGGGTTGGAATTCC
Source organism: Cerrena zonata (assembly GCA_038087015.1). Classification (NCBI taxonomy): domain Eukaryota; kingdom Fungi; phylum Basidiomycota; class Agaricomycetes; order Polyporales; family Cerrenaceae; genus Cerrena; species Cerrena zonata. Next base: position 610,504 of record JASBNA010000012.1, read on the forward strand.
CGTACTCTGGACAGAGACCTTGACCTTCTCCTCAGTCTCGCTCTCAACTTCACTCCTCGTAATCGGCAACATCCCCTCTCGTGCATTCTCCACCCTCCTAACCTTCTTCTCTCCCTTCTCGACATCCCCCTTAGCTCCATGATAACACCACAAGCCAACAAAAGTCAATCCGATTCCTAAACCTTGAATCAAATGGACATGTTGTCTGAACCAAACAACGGCAATACAAATGACGGCAACGCGCTTAATGAGCGATGCGATGCTGTATGTGACGGGGGACGTCTGAGCAAGGAGGACAAATGCCAAGACGTTCTGTAAGAAATGGACGGTACCATTAATGAAAAAGTTCATGAGAGTGGAGAAAGCGGGGTGGGAATGGTGATCATCGACATGTTTGTGCGTGTGGCTCATTAAAGAGGGAAGGTCACTGTATATCCAGATGGGGACCATTAAAAGGAACGCCATGCTGCTGCTGTAGAAGAGGAGGTTGACCTTGTCGAGTTTGTGACCAGTGTTACTAGAGTTCGAGTTGGAAGGCATGATCTTCTTGAAGAAGATATTGGACGTGACAAAGACGATAGCGGAACCGAAGGCGCAGAGGAGACCGATGGCGTTTGACGCGGACATGTCAAAGCTGCAGGCGAGCATGACACCGAGAGTGAGGGGAAGCAGAGAGAAGTATGTCTTTGTCGAATAGCTCACACCAAACAGCAGGGCGTAGGCGGCGACGGTGAATAACGGCGAAAGGGCCTGGGTATGAGAGGATTAGGTTGCCTGAGACATTACTTTGACATCGATACGAGACTGACCTTGATGGTATGCACGGTACTGACGGGTATCCTGGATATAGCCATACTTGAAAAGATATGGCCGCCGACTTGAAAGAATCCCATTGGAAGGGTGCTCTGGAGTATCGCTTTCGTCGGTTTCCGCATGGTGGAAAAACGAACAAGTGGGCTCATGAAGAGCAAGCAATAGGCTGCTACGAAGCCGAATTGTACGAATGTGAGAGTGACGGGGTAGCGGAACTTGTTAAGAATGACTTTTCCAGTGTTGGACGAGAGTGCTGAAGACATGTACCAGAGACTGCATAGGAGTACGAACCGGACAGTATCCCCTGAAACCACAGAACTCGACGAAGAGCTTGTCGTCAGTCCACCATGTCTCGAATTGAAAAGGCCCTCGGAAAGGTTCATCCGGCGCATGAAATTCCTCCTGAGATGGGTCAATCGACGAATGGCGGGAGCGATGGGCGAAGTGGGGTCGACATCAAGCCAGGAACGGCGTTTCTCATGATCGCGGTAATTGAGAGGCAGAGTACGCTGTTCTGCCAGCCAGCTGGCATCCGTCGGGCCATGGGTCTTTTCGTCGTGAGCGTCGTACACAGACCACCCTCTCGACCCTGGCTGTGGGCGTGAGTACGGAGTGTGTGTCGGATTCATGGATATCAAGCGAGAGTGAAGATATTAGCGGGTCCTTATGAGTAAATCTAGACGGCGATAGTATGCATCCAAGGTTGTCAGGGATGTTATGCACAACGACTTGGACGGTGAAGATAGCGGAAAGAGGCAGCCAGTCGTTGTCAACGGCGATTGCAAGCAGTTGCAAGCGCTATTGCTGTGCTCCGTATATTGCAATAGATTGCAATAATCCCGATCGTTAACAGCCTTTCCTAAGGACCAGGTTGGACCCCTCTGGACGAAGATAAAGGCGTGGTGGTGGTCGAAACGAAAGAAGACAAGAGCGGACGAAGGGCGAAACTATAGATTTAAAACGGTGGAAAGGGGGGCCTAGATTTTCAAGTAATAAAATTTCGAGTACCTCGTCTATGAATTAAAAGTCACAAATAAATTTAAGGTACCTAGTACTTTGCTCCTGGTTATGCATACAATATAGTACTACGTCGTGTACTTCACGATACATACTTGCGAACTAGAAATACTCTTTATATATTCAGTTGCAAATCATTTGTATTACACTCTAAACAAGAGTTAGGCGCTCGAAGACATTATTGAATACTGAGGTTGAAGAATTCGACTCAGATGTATGTACGGATGTCGCATATATATGGTGTTCATAGACTTCTATGTTTCTTTATCCCCCTACAATTTTTCAGGAGAGGGTTTGCACGGTTTGTTTATTGATAATAATATTCTTCCAAACGATAACATATGATGAAGCGCCAATTACGTCATCCCGTCTGTCATTTCCACCGTGACGGCTTCCACCATCTCGACCGTATTGCATTCTGTTTCCTGTTCCAGCTGTACAGTAAAAACGATATTTCCCTTGGCTAAGGCAGCAGTATCATCCTTCGACTCAATACGCCACCGCCCACCTCACAATGTTTGGAAATGTCCTCATCCTAGTGGCATCCATCGCCATTCTACATGGTACGTAGCACAGATCGAACCATGAATTGAAACGGAATGAATACTTGTCTTCACAGCTGCGTACTCCACTTATGAACGTGAGCGACAATCCTGCAAGTGTTACTTCATAATGGCTTAACTCATGCACTTCCATCTAGACCTATCACACTTGAAAGCATTAGGACGACCCGAAGGCTCACTACCATCCGACGTGAGTATTTTTGACTAGTCTTTCTTTGAATATACCCTCACTATAGTCGTTTTACGCCTAGATCGTCGCGGAAGCATTGATTGCCCTTGTTTTTGGAATTATTGGTGCATCAATACGAACACCGGAATTGAGGGAGATTACGTGGAGAAGCGAGATGAAGCGAAGGTATGTTCCTCAATTTTTCAGCATCTCCTCAATCATAGCCTCTGACTAGTTTTGAAATTCACCCTATCATAGAGCAAAGGAAGAGTCAGATCCACGTCTCTCGTTTCAACTTTTTGCGCAGAGAGCAGGTATTTTGTCACAAGTGTCAACGATACCCGAAAAGTCATGATCCTGTGTGCTTCATGTTCTTATCGAACTACCGCTTTCTATATAACCATGGATTTATTTTATTGTACTTGGATATACACGTTCCATTCGTTTTCAGCTCGATTGAGCGGTGTCTTGATCACTCTCGAGACCCAGGCTGAATTCAAAAGCAATTTATACTCGGCGAACAGCCGGAGAAAGAGTAGTCAAATCCATGTAGTACTGGATGCTCGCGTTCACGATCAAGGCGAACACTCCAACACTCTGCTTGCTACTGGAACCGAATGCAGCTTTATTGTCACCATACTTGTAACTGCGAATAATAGATCGCAATACAGTCGACAAGTATCTTTATATTCGACACGATCGTATACTTATATGATCCTGGTTTATAATATTGCTGTTGGTATGTACCCACGAGCTTGCGGCCATGGCATAACAACCTCCTTGGATCGAGGTAGCCTATTCAAAATGGCACAGCGCATCTGAAAATCACTTGGTTCCTCGAAATCTTCCTCGACCATATCATCCCAATGTGACAAGTCCAGATTACTCCCCACATCTTCTATGCTCGTAGACTTGTCGAGTTTGCTGAAGCCCATGGTGACATAGAATTGTGACCAGTACCCCATAAGTCGGTGGAGACTGGACTGATACTGGATGTATGACTTGGTGGCTGTGACTTTGCGCATCCTATTCAGTACGCCACCCTTCACGGCACCACAAATGCTGGGAGTGACATTGATCCACTCCGTGCAAGGATAACGAGGCCTGAGCTTCCCATTCTCATAGCAGTAGCAGATCCAAAATAAAACCCAACAGAATGACTCGAGATCGTGACGATAGAGCCTAGGGACCCTGTCTTGCTGCCCAACTTCTGTCAAGAGCTCCAAAGACATGAATGTCATTGTCCCTGTGTAATCAACCCCATGTAGAGGATCGGTTGCGTCTTTATCAACAATGGTAGCGACATCAAAGTCGGTGAGAACACCATCTTCGCTGATAGGGTTCACCATGAGGTTCGAAATGGAGATGTCGCCGTGCCGTACACCAAGGAACCATAATAGTGCATGACCTGAAGGGTGGCATGGTTAAAGTTGATCGTACTACTAGAATGTATACATAGTATATTCAAAACTTACATCGAATGGTTTGCAGAAAAGGCTTGCAAAATCGTTCTCCGGAAAATGTTGTGATCGGCACGGGAATGTCGAAGATCACTGCCCGTACAGTTTGAGTATTCTCCACTCTTTTATGTAAATCCGGTGTGATCAGAGTCAGCGACTCCTGTACTGGCATCTGGAGCCCACAGATTCCAACTTCGGTTTGCTGCTGCTGCTGCCTTTCAGTGCAGCATATTGCCATGGTTTATGGATACCCTGTGAGATCTGAAGTCAAGTGCTTCAATCGCGTGTTACTATGTATGTGGTCACCTCTGGGTCCAGTTTTTTTTGCGAAGAATTGGAGCTGGGAAGACGGGGAATTCGAAGAATTCGTGCCATAAATGTAATCTTGACGCAACGTTGTTCTGTCGTGGTGGGCAATCGGCATCAATATCATCCTATGTAGTACACTCGAAAGTGCTGCAGACCTCAACCCCAAGCGACTTTGAGAATCATAGATTACGCCTTAGCGCTCCTGTATAATAATTCTTTCGTTTGCCCCTCCTGCCGGTTCCAACGTAACCACATCCTGTCAGTGCAGACCACCGGACTTCAGTATATCTTGCGAATACGAGGATCGCTGAACTACTTGCCCAGCTGAATGAGAAGGACGACCTGCTTCGCGAGAATGATGCTCAGCTTATTCAGGCTCGTGAACAGCTGGAGAGGAAAAACGACGAGATACAAGCCCTGGCGGATGCTTACGCTTACGCCCAAGACGAACTCTCTAAAGATCTGCTTGCTGCGGAAACCGAACGCGACCTCCTACTCGAGTCTGAGACGAACCTCGAAGAGGAGGTCAAGAGCCTAGATACCTCACTCGCTGTTAGGAATGACAAGCTAGCTACCTGCAGCGCTGCTCCGGAGGAGTCTACCACCATGCTGATCACCAAGAAGCGCGAGCTCGAACTGGTCAAGGCCGATGGTAAATGTCGCGAGGCTGCATTCGCGAAGCAGCTCCAACACGAATCTGATGCACTCCAAGCTACTCGTGAGGATATATCAGTCGTCCAACATCGCGTTGCCTCGCTCACTCAGGAGCGCGATCCTGCTCAATCAGAGCTAAAAGATTCTCGCTGCGAATTACACAACACATGTCAGAAGAGTGTCCATGACGACAACTCGTTTGAGCTTGCTCGCCAAGAGAACAGTCTGCTCGAAGAGAAGCTGGAGTCGGTGAACAACGACCACCACCGGATGCTGGGAGCCGGCAAGAAGTCGATTGAACAAGCATTCGCTGCGAAAGTTGACCACTGTGAAATGTTAAAAAGGAACTGAAGATCGTGAAGGGTTGTATGCCTAACACGCCTGTCAAGACGGCGTTTGGTGGCAAGGAGAACATAAAATCTCCTGCCCCTCCCTCCACACCTTCGGTCCCCACTTCATTGACCCTGGTGACTATGTCCCAGGAGACGTCTCACAGTCAAGGAGAATCGATCATTTACCAATCCTCTCCTCTCCCCAGCATCTCGGCGAATGCTATTGATCCTCAAATACCTGGCCCACTTTTCGGGAAGCCCAGCTCGTTCCGACTTCTTCTGGGCGTTGGTTATAACAAGAAGAGCGTGCTCGATTCTGTAGAGAACGTGACTTGCCCTTCTTCACCAGTGACTTAAATCGATATACTACCGTGGCCGTGACGGCTCAGGCTCGACGATATTGCACTCTGTGTCCTGTTCCAACTGTACAGTAAAAACGACATTTCTCTTGGCTAAGGCAACAATACTGTCTTTTGACTCAATACGCCACCGTCCACCTCACAATGTTTGGAAATGTTCTCATCCTAATGGCATCCATCACCATTCTACATGGTATGTAGCACCAATCGAACCATGACTTGAAACGGAATGAATACTTGTCTTCACAGCTGCGTACTCCACTTACGAACGTGAGTGATACTCTTGCGGATAATACTTCTTTATGGCTTATATTCGACACGATTGTATACTTATATGATTCTGGTTTATAGTACTCCTGTTGGTACGTACCCACGAGCTTGCGGCCACGGCATGACAACCTTCTTGGATCGCGGCAACATATCCAGAATGGTACAGAGCATCTGGTTATCACCGGGCTCCTGGAAAGTTTTCTTGATCCCACCCACATGTGACATGTCCGTATCACTGTCCTCTCCGAAGTCCACAACTTCCATGTTCATCGTAGACTTGTCGTTTTTCATGGACGCCAACTTGACATGGAAATTCGCCCAGTACTCCACAAGTTCCTTGAGAGTGGGCTGAAACTGGACGTATGACTTGGTGGCTTTGGTGTCAGGAAATTTTCTCGCTACATTAGCCTTGGCGTTGCCACATTGCCTGGAGGTGACATTGATCCACTCCGTGCAAGGATAACGAGGCCTGAGCACCCCATTGTCGTAGCAGTAACAGATCCAGAAGAAAACCCAACAGAATGACTCGAGATCGTGACGATAGAGTCTAGGGATCTTGCCTTGTTGCCCATCCCCATCCAAGAGCTCCACAGACATGAATACCATCGTCCCTGTGCGATCGACCCCATGTAGAGGATCAATTGCGTCTTTATCAACAATGGTAGCGAGATCAAAGTCGGTGAGAATGCCCTTGTCGTTAACTGGGTCCACCATCAGGTTCGTGTCACTAATATCTCCATGCTCGATACCTCGGAACCATAACAATGCATGACCTGAAGGGTGATATCGTTAAAGTTGGTCGTACTACTAGAATGTATATATAGTATATTCAAAACTTACATCGAATGGTTTGTAAAAACGACTTGCAAAATTGTCCTCCGGTGAATGTTGTGATTGGCATGGGAATGTCGAAGATGACTACCCGCACAGTTTGAGTATCCTCCATTCTTTTATGTAAATCCGGTGCGATCATCTGAAGCCCACAGATTCCAACTTCAATTTGCTGCTGCTGCTTTTCAATGCAGCATATTGCCATGGCTTATGGATACACTATGAGATCTGAAGTTAGGTGCTTCAATCGCGTGTCACGACCATTCAACCCGTTCCAAAACGCGATGACCACGAGTCCAGATGATCCTGACAAATTCACGAAATGAGCTCGAGCTTGCATCATGGTAAACTGCACCTGTTATATATCTGTTCTTCCAATAGTATGCTGAACATAGCGGAAAGTTAATATTATGCTTCGTGATAGAGATGATCAAGTTGCTGAGAGAGTCCGAACCAGCCAGAGTAAGAGCGATGGTATCTATGTCGTGAACACTCGCACCCACAACCAAGATATACTCTCCGACGCGCTAGAACCAAACATTACTCCTCTGTCTAGTATTCACAGTTCCGACTAGGTAGACGATCGAGATGGAATAAAAATAAGTTTATATTTGACCATCGTTTATATATTATTCCTGCCAGTCCCTAGGAATTGCGGCCATCTTCATAGGCCCATTACATATCTACCGTCATCAATAGTGTTAATCTATCCAGAATGTTACGGAGGACCTCGATATCACTTGGTTCCTCGAAGGTCCTCTCGACCCTATCAACCAAATGTGACATGTCTATATCACTCTCCTCTCTCATGTCCACACCTTCGTAGACTTGCGGGATTTCATAAACCCCATGTCGTTATGGAACTGCACCCAGTATATCATGAGTTTGATGAGAGTGAGCTGATACATGGCGTAGAGTTGCGAATGATAAATAGTAGGCAGTCGACTGTTCGACACAATCGTATACTTATATGATTCTAATTTGTGATACTCCTGTAAGTACGTACCCGCGAGCTTGCGGCCATGGCATGACAACCTCATCGGATTGTGGCAACATATCCAGAATAGTACAGAGCACCTGGTTATCACTGGGTTCCTCGAAAACCCTCTTGACCACACCCACATGTGACATGTCAATACGCCTGGGCTTTCCCGTGTCCACACCTCGCGTGTTCGCAGACTTGTTAGCTTTCATGTCCCCGAGCTCGTTGTGGAACTCCACCCAGTAATACACAAGTTCAGCGAGACTGGGCTGATAATCGATGTATGACTCGGTGGCTGTGGCTGTGTCAATGTCCTGTGGTATGGTATTTTTCATGGCGCGACAAATGGCAGGAGTGACATTGATCCACTCTGTGCAAGGATAGCGAGGCCTAAACTCCCCGTTGTCGTAGCAGTAGCAGATCCAAAATAAAACCCAACAGAATGACTCGAGATCGTGACGATAGAGTCTAGGGATCCTGCCTTGCTGCCCATCCCCTTTCAAGAGCTCCACAGACATGAATACCATCGTCCCTGTGCGATCGCCCCCATGTGGAGGATCAGTTGCGTCTTTATCAGCAACGGTAGCGAGGTCAAAGTCGTTGAGAATGCCCGTGTCATTATCGGGGTCCACCATCAGGTTCGTGTCACTGATATCTCCGTGCTGGATACCGAATTCCCACAATAACGCATGGCCTAGTGCGAAAAAATCAATCGAAGAAACTATAGTTTCACCTGATAAATCGCAATGGACTTACATCGTAAAATTTGCAAGAAAGGTGGTGCTAAATCATCTCCCAATTTGTCAGTAATGGGGATGAGTTTTTTGAACACTATGGCACGCATAGTTCGATGGGAGATTGACGTAATAAACTAGTATTAGGATGTCCTCTAGCTAATAGCAGACGTCTGCATAAGTCCTGTAGGCCTGATGAGTGGATAGAGTCATGGTGCCACCTGCCAGTGGGTTTCCAAATAAGGAATCGCGATTAAAGCTCTTGACAAGCAGGAGCAAATACCAGAGGTGCCGAACTTAAGCCGCTATTAGTAACGACTCGGACTCCGAGTCAGTTGGTCCGAGTTGGTTACTACTTGCATGCCTCGATGATTTCCCCTCAGTCGTCTTGTGGCATGTCATATTGTCATAATCTTTCCTGACTCATTGCTATCATGTTGTGGTTTAAGTTATCCCCAAATGCTGAGATCCTGCAATTCCATGCTCACGATCCGATCTACACGGGCATTGGCTAACATCTACGTGTATGTGATGTACATGAAATAATCCCGTGAGTACATCCATCCTCATACATATACTTTCGACTTGGTCCTGAGAGTAAGAACCAGCCGCTTTGCCTCGACAGATGCTACTTTCACGTCACTGGATTATACTATATTATACTTCGATGAGAGATGCTAGCATACCCCATTGCTGATATGTCCTTCTGATATTCCGTACGTATCACGGATGATGCAATCTCCGGTCCTAGTCAAATAGACTTCCTGTTCTATTTCAGAGTCATCATTACTAGCCTATCATGGGAACGGACACAGGCGATCGTCAACTATTTATATGAGCTTCAGACGAGATCCCAAACTCCGGCCTTCTCTCACTCATATTCTTCGACCCGTCCGTTACACAATGAAGTACTCCCGAGTCAATACTCTTGCTTCTCTCCTTCCCGTCCTGTTTGCGTATGTCCGTGCTGAGACTCATACAGTGGTACTCGACAACAGGTATATGATACGTTTAAGGCTTGTTTGCTAGCTACTTACATATAAAGCTAGATGTAACTTCGGAACAGTAAATTTACTTCTCCTGTTGCATTGTCTTGAGATACTGATATGGTATAAGCCCGTTCTTATAGGATCAGATGGCACGCTCCTCTCAGAGGGTGGAAACTTTACCATTAATGGACCTTCGGAACCGGTACTTATAGCGTATGTTGCTTATATTCATCTCCAATCGTCACTTATAACCTTACATCTCCTTAGATTCTTAAAAACACGTATGTATATACCAGAGCCTCCTTGAAAGCTGACAACCAACAGTGATGGCCATAGCTCAGTGTGGTGACATGGGTGAAGGATGTCTTACTGTCGAAACAACGCTTCGCAACCCAGTAACTCCTGGTATCGGCTCGGGCACTGATCTGAACCTCATTTTCCCGTAAGACTATCTCTGAACTCTCTGTATTGGGTTCTAGCTAAACCATTATGGTTTGGATAGTCACGCCTTTTCGGCAAATACTAGTTTCGAGTATGTCGAATTCGAAAAGCAAAGCTACGTATTGCTCCTGAACTGATCTCTATCAGGTACTTCAATGGGTGTGACGGTGTGGGGCAAAGTTGTGCGTATACAAAATTTTCCCGATGATCACAGGGGGCTGATCGTCTGCATATGTATCGCTAGGCGATAATCCTGCATGTCCAGATGCCTTCCACAGTCCGGATGACGAGCGAACAGTCACAGTTTGTCTGGCAGATAACGTATGACTGCTTTCGCTTTATCTTCTTAGAGTCGAATCTGATTAGCAGGAATACAGGTTAATCTTGCCATCACCTTCTGTCAATGATCAGACGCATGGCCGGTTCAACGATCTTCAAGATCGCATTAACAGCTTTGATGACAATAGCAGAACGGCCTGTTCTCGCATGAGATGTTCGAGAATGATACAAGAGTTTAGATATCTCGATGCTAAAGCAAGTATTCCGTGCTACACGAACCCCAAAGTCTGAGTTAAACCAGATCATTCAAAACTGTGTCGGATCCAATCATAGTCAAAATGTTGCCCCGGCATCCATCTTATGCACCGAAGGTTGCCAACATATGTCCATTTATAAAAAGATCGGTCAAGTTCACAGCCATATTTAGTGTTTACATCATGCATGTTCGAATAAATAGTATAAAACACACGGGTGATCCTCAGATCAAGGCTAGACTATAGCACGGGCATCTGCACTCTTCTGGGTTTTACTCTCTAACTCTCCAGACACCAGAGTCGTCAACTGTACGACTGTCTCCTTTTCTGAAATATCTAAACCAAACTTGTCATCCGCAGTCTCGCTCATAGGAATTTCCTTCATGAAAAGGAGTAATAATAGCCCTAGACCGGAGAAACCAATCATCGTCTTCCAGATAACAGACATACTTGCCGCGAACGCGACTTTAACTTCAGTCTGAAGTGGTTCGGGTAACTTAGGAATAGCGGGAATAGCTGCATAGGCAATTTCGGAGCCTTCGGGAAATTGGGAGGTGAAAGCGGTCGGGAGATTCTTTTTGAGTTGGTTCTGGAGGATGGTACTCGAGATAGTGATACCCCATGTCTAATGATTGTTCAACCGTCAGACTGAATGCGGATGAATATGAGAAAGGAACAGACCTCTGTGAAAGCTCGTACGAAGTTGAAAAATGATAATGCAGAGGCTGTCAACGAGACAGGCAGTGGGGCGAGGACAGGGAAAATGGTTGATGAGAACTGGAAAGGTTTCATCGAATCATTATCACCATAGTCAGCGAAAGGTTGAAAAGAACTCACCACTATGCCGATACCCGCAGACACGAGTATCTGATACCCAATCCAATGAGCAACATTACTGTTAGCCCTCAACAAACTAAGAAGTCCGAAGCCAGCGGTCATCATGACCCATCCTGCATAATTAATCGGCCTATACTTCTTTGTCACTTTGACAACAATGCCACAGATGAGAGCAAAGGGAGTGATCAAGAGAGCTGTCGCGAGGAAATCAACACCTGATCTTATGGGAGAAGCCCCCAAGACTGCTTGGAAGTAAATTGGGAGATAGTCTTTGCGAATAGTTAGTGCTGCATGAAAGAGATCTTTGGATGTTGACCAACAACGTACAGATAATAGAGATACTAGTAATGCCATGGACGGCGGAAGTTGCGTATCCACTTGCGGTTGTGCGGTTGGCAAGGACACGCAATGGAACTGTAGGATTCTTCGCTACATAGACTTCGAAGAGACAGAATATAACTATGATAACGAGTCCCAAGATCAGAGGAGCCAGGACGTGGGCGTCGGTCCACGGGAATCGAGCACCTCCCCATGACAACCCGACCATGGCGAGAGTCGTTCCACTGATGATAATGAGATTTCCTCTACGGCAAGGAAAATGTGAACATCCGGTGGGTTATAGATAAGTGAGCACATACATCCAATCAATCTTGGAGAGCTTCTCCTTTATGGTCCCAGGAGGCGTGCGCACTTTTAGGAAGAAAACAAGAAGCGCGAGGGAGATACCACATAATGGGAGGTTCATATCTACGACAAGTCGACTGGTCAAGACAATACAACGAAGGCGAGAGAAATTGTCTTACAGAACAACCAACGCCAAGAAGCCTTTTCTGCCAAGGCACCGCCCTACAGAGATACTGAATGGGTCATAACAATGATAAAGGAATGGGACTTACAATCGGTGGACCAATACCTGAGGCAAGTGCAACAGTAAGTCCAATAACGCCCTGATAGGCTCCACGCTCAGACAGCGGAACGAGATCGGATGTGATAATGTTCGTCAAGGTTTGAATCCCACCACCTCCAAGGCCCTGAACGGCTGAGTTTGACGGTTAGTACAAGGACTTAAATGACAAGGATAGCACAAACTTCTCGCTCCAATCATCCAATGCATGTTCTGCGCTGAAGCAGCTAACGCACTTCCTATAGCGAACAGCACGACACAGCACACCATGACCGGTTTTCGACCGAAGCTATCGGCCAGACCACCGATCAAGGGTAGAATGGCCGTACTCGATAGAGCGTACGCTGAACCGACCCATGTAAATTCGTCTCCGCCATTAAGGTCAGCGGTCAATGTAGGAAGAATAGTGGCGATAGCGGTCAAGTCAAGTGCACTCAGAAGATTGGTGACAACGATAGCGGAGAACGATAGCCAAAAGTCTCGTCCGCGTGAGGTCTTGGCGAAGTGGGCCGCTTCGTTCACCGTTGCTGTAGACGTGGACGCTGCGTTATCTTGTGGTACATTGTTTGCGTGTGTAATTGACGCTGAAGCGGTAGAATCAGCCATAACAAAGGGTAGGGAAGAGGAAAGGTGTAGTGAGAGAAGGGGGCGAGAGGAAGAAAAACTTCCAGAAGCGAGTTGCGTCAGAGGGCGGCCTTGATGTCTATTATAGTCCTCAGTTAAAACACTTGATATCAGCTTGCCGCCACCATCGTTACAGGGAAACGAACAAACGAACTTAGAAGTCTGTCAAAGGCCTTACGGTATGCGCACTTGTGACAGCAAGTTGGTCTCGGGGTTGTTTGTTACCTGATAAAGTTAGCAAAATTAAATCAACACTCCAAGTACCCAATGGAAGACAACAACTTACCGGTTTGTCACAAGCAAAACTCGTTTCGATGGCGAGAATCAGTGATTCTTGATCCACTGCCCGAGACCGAGCTGAAGTAGAGGAGGTAGTTAGAGGTTCAGAGGGCTCGGCCATCGGCCATGGATTTCACAGCCCGACAGACATGAAGTACAGCTCATAGCGAGGTATTACACCTTGTCCAAACAGATTAATCGTGTTATAATCAATGAGGACACATGCTGTATTAGGACGAAGTTACATCTTTGCACTTGTTGCAAAACAAACTAGGTTATAAATAATAAAGCCAAAGGATGATCGGGAAACGATCAAAGTTTGCAAGAAGCATTTTGAGAAGCATCGGGGACTAAGTTCGGTGACATCCTGAGAAATGCCTCACATTGAGATAGCTTGAAATGCACATGAGGGCTCGGATTGGTGTCTGTCAAGCATGTATTTGAAAGAGTGACAGATCCAAGCATACGTCGAAACCCTATCCAGAGCTTTGCGTAATGAACTCTTATGAGAACAGATGAACGCCCCAAGACACGTAGGATACAGCAAGGGTTGGGAAACGAGATATGATTCCATCCTGAAGAGCGACGGTATAGTATTGTTTGTGTTCTGGCGACAGTGGTTGTTACGATTTGCCTTTAGCATTAGCAGATAGATGATGAGTGTGATATTGTTCTATTAAGTATGTTCAGTAATAGATCAGCATTTGAAGGAGTCGTAGCTCTCACAATCGAACATCGGAGCCATACACGTGTGTGTATCGCCTGAACACAGTGCTTTGCTTAACTACTTCTAGTTGTCGAGCCAAGCCAAGAACGAGTTGCGAATATTGGAAGTACCGCTTTCTATGCTACCAAATTCGAGCCCTTGAATAGGAAGACGTCCAGGTCTTGCAGAATCATAGACCCCGTAGCCCAGCGTTTCTTCGGTCGGAGATGAAATTGACATGTTCGTTGACGTTGAAGCCATGACTCAAATAGAGTATCACATGCCCAGTGAAAATGAGAATTGCAAAGTCAAAAGTGAGAGACTGGAAAGCCCCCTCGCTGGCGGCGGCTGCATGTGGTAAAGCTGTCAGAAGAAACATGATGTTAACCAACAACAAGAAGTAACTCGTTAGTTCGAGACGGTCTTTTGCTCATAGGTAGCTTGTCGATACGCGTCGTACCAGTGTAGTTTTAGATATGTTTCCGTAGGAAGTCTATGTCATGGTGCAAAGTTGACGTTGCCTCGGAAGCTTGAAAAGCAAACCGAATCGTCGGACGTGCCATGTGCATTCCAAAAAAGGCAACGGCGCCATCAAAACAGGAGGCATATTAGCCAATAGGGGCGGTCCGCTCTTTATCGCTTACCACACGTTGCCACCACCATAAATTGAGACGATGTTGTTCTGGTTGTCTGTCTTCGCACTATCAACATTACTGGTAATGTGTAAGTCCCTTAAACAACTATTATATTTGCTGCGTATTAATACCCATAACTCCTTGTTTCCTTATAAAAATCTGACAGTGATCTTCCGATACCGCGCAACGCTCATCTCCCATGTTCCCAACCCAATAAAGTCTCTGTTCCCCAGTTTGGGGCATTACACCCCACTCTCGACGTTTGAGGATCAGGCAAACGCGGGACTTTCGTCGACTAACTTCGACATTGAGGCTAATATTCGGGATGGTGATTCAAGGGCTGGTTTAGATGAGCGCAGTACGCAGGAGATCCTGGCGATCATGCGGAGAGAAAGAGTGAAGTAAGTACATCGTATATGACTTACCGCTATGTGTATTAATGCCCCACCAAGCTTCGACCAAGCAAGACTTATTCGTCACAACGAGTACTTGGCTGCAAATGGCATCGACCCTTCAGGTGAACTACAACTCTCAAATGTATCTTATATCCACTAACACCAGCTATTGAAGGCATGCCTTTGGACGCAAAAGCTGTAACTCGCTTGTAGACCCTCTGCCTCTCCACCCTGTGTCATCACTTCTTGCATCTTCCCCTTCCGTGCTCTTCGATGGACGGTTCTCACTCTCCTTCTCATTTGTGCTCAGTATCTCTCCTGGTTGCTTTGGATTATTCAAGACCCTTGTTGTTCCATGTGCCGCCTTGTGTCTTGCTAAGTGCTGTATCCCTCATGTACTTCTCATATTTTAGCAAATGGTATCCTTAAGGGCCACTCATCCCGCAGTTTACACTGCCTGTTTTCCGCCAAGTGGCGCTTATCAAGCCTGCCTTAAGTCCGAACTGAAGCGGCTCGGCGTTTTCCGAGGTGAGTCGCACCTGCTGCCTGGCCTTGACCTTTCTTTCAATTCGGGTCCTTCGTACTCAACGCCCTGTACGACTCTGAACATATCAAAACACTCCGCAATACCACTACCACATAATGCCTTCTGTAACTCGCACTCACCATGCTGACGTTGTCGTAACGTCCCCATTTCCTATAACGGTAAGCCCCGACCTATTTCTAACGCTCCGATTGCAACCAACAGGATTCTATAGTGCATATTCCCCGTAGAAGTTCTTGACCAAATAATGAGCTGGGCAGTCACAGACGAGCTCGAGTTCCCAAGCATCGCAGGATTCTCGCTTGCCTCGTACCAATTTCGTCAAATTGCCCTCCGTCAATATTTCGTGCGACTATATGCGCACTCCAAAGAATCCTGGTACAAGTTATGCCAAATTCCGGGTATATACACATGGGTCCGGTCAGTATACGACTACCGTCACACATCTTGACCACAAACTGAAATTTCAACTGCATATATACGCATATACTCACCATAGCGAGCTCGACTGCCTCTCTTCAGCGATCTTGTCTGACCTTTCTCACCTTTTTCACTTTACCAACCTTCAATACGTACACATTGATCTCTCCCCCGAAGGTTTTCATACCCAACGTACCTGCGTCAGGAAGATACTCAAATGCTTGCCCGCTGACTTAATCGCCCTTGAACTCACATACTTACCAAAACTTGACGTCGACCTGCTTCATCGCATCGCTAAAAGCTTTCCGCGTTTAGTTTACCTGAAACTAACATGTGCGGAACGCCTCATCAACGATTGTTGTTGGGGTTGTTACGAAGAATCGTCCAGCTGTACCATTCATTCGCCAATCCCAGATAACTTCGTGGATGCAGACGACTTGACGGTATGTCTACCAATCTCACTTATGAGACACACATTACCATTCTAAGCCACTTGCATACTCAGTATGCCTTTGGCATCGCACTCAAACCCCTACACGACCTGCAGTTCCTTCACCTTGGAATCTACCTTTCTGACCTAGACCTCTTCTACTATCACATCCTACACTCCCAAATGGAACCTGTCCGACCCGCAAAACGTGTTTGGCCTCATGCTCCCAACGAGTGCACTCATTGCCGAGACACATTTAGTGAAGAGGTTCGAACAACCGAGCTGTATGCAAGCGCTGCCATCGCGAGATTTCTACCTAGTATCAAGAGTGTCACTTGGAGCTCCTTTTTTACTCTTAACGAACCTGGAGACTGTCCCGAAAACCAAACGACGACGATGTGGGTGCAAAGGAAGGATAAGAAGGTCAAGGTCCGCAGAGCAGCTTGGTGAAGAGGGTATATTCTGTCAGTGACTGCTAAATTATACCCATCCAATATCACTTCACGGCGCATATACCCAAATATACCCTCCCAGTCCCTATGACGGAACGACGTGCCAAGTTTCTGATGTCATCCTTAATTGAATGTTTGACGATCAGCTGTACAGTTAAGACCAGCTGGGAGTCTGGGAAACCTGGGGGACTTCGCGGACCCACACAAGAAACCTCTTCTAGATTGCTCGTGATATGATCTGGATAGGATGTTAGATTCAACCTTATCTTTTGCATAGTTTCCAGTTGGAGGCTGGAGCTCGGTGAAGTGGCAAGTTTCGCGGATCTTTAGCGGAACTTTTCTCTTACAATGGGTCATTGCGACCTATTGCGACTGGTTTTCTGACCGCGCAAAGTCCTTACTCTCGTCTTCTCGCAGCAGGTGTTGACCGTGTTGTGTACTAGACAATACTAGGTGGTAGTAGGCAACAGTAAGTCTGTTCGAACGGAGTGGAGCTATACGTGAAGACCTCCGTAGATCACGTCAATAAACCGACGATGTCTACACGGTTGCACAGTGGTCCACACAGATATGTGATGCCTTGATATACTTTTTGATAGACCTCGTTTGCCACTCAGCGAACCGCGGTTATTGTCAACGTGACCGGTACTGCATAGACCTTCGGTCTCGCTAGCCGATCGGCAGTCTACCCGAGCATATACCACAATGGCTCTTATTTATTGACTTTTCCCATTCCCCTCCCTCTTTTCCCTCAATCCACATCCTTCTCCTGGGTACCTCTCTTCCGCCCCCCACTGCCCATGAAGTCGTCCTTCATACTACAACTCCTCTAACCTCTATATCAGAAAAGCCCATAAAAATATCCCGACGATGCACACTCGTACTCCCTCCGTTGACTTGGCCAGCCTGTCCGAGCTGTTCTCTCGCCTTGCCTCTGGTGGAAAGAGCGTAAAGCCGGGCCTGACCATTTCCCCTCCTCTCCCAAAGTCTCGGACCTCCTCTATCGGTTCTCTCCCAGACCTTTGCGCGTCACCTACCTCTACCTGTTCCAACGTCTCCTTACGCACCATTTCCGACGAGTCCGACGCGTCCTCCTCTGAAGATGATGTCTCCAGTTACGTCCCCCCTTCCCCCCTCACTACCAGAGGGAGGACCGCCGAACGTGTTTTTAACCGTGGCAAGTCCAAAGTCGTCACTACACCCAACGAAGACAAGGATTTCACGTTCAAGCTCATGCTTCACGACATTTATGGCACGACCAACTTCGTCGATATGGTCCAGGGCGTAATTCAGGAGTCCAAGAAGACTTACCGTCCTCTTCCCGAGAACATGAAGCCTAAGCCGCGTCGCGAGTTCCTCAAGAGACGCGATTTGGAGAGGGACGCTGATGACGAGGAGTCTCCCGAGCGCGTCGTCGAGGTTCCCCAAACCCCTACCAAACCACGTTACCCTGAGGATCTGGGTCTAGGCACACCTGTTCGCTCAGAGCGTGCGGCGAAGAAGAGGTGTGTTGGACGTACCAGGAGCGGACGCGAGCCTCAACCGATGGAAATCGGTTGCGTCTACGAGCTCGATTCCGCTGACGAGAAGGATCCCGCTTACCTTGGTGATGTGTCTGTTACCATTTCCCCCCTCAAACTTCGTCCCACTCGCAAACTCAGGGAGTCCGCTACTCAACCTCCCAAAGCAGTTATTACTTCCATCGACCCATTGAGTACCATCGATGTCTTCGCTACTACTCCAACCAGTCTGCCCTTTATTCGTGAAGGCGGGTTAGAGGTTGGTGAAGACAACTGAGACACTTTACGACATCATTCATGAACGTTATACTCATGGTAAGCTACCGTAAAACATTCAGTTGTGATGATGTCGCTGACCATACGTTTCTTCAGACTTCATCGGATCTGCCTCTCTGACCTGTAATATTATCAATCACTTATTGTAACATAGCGCACTCGAGGAGCAATACCTGCCGTGTAGCAATGGATGGACAATGTGTTCTAGTCCTATTGTAGACAGTTTAGTGTTGTACGATATCTGCTTCCTCGCTCTGTTTCCATTTCCATTCGTCATCCTTTCCTCTTCCTCACTTTTTCAGTTCTTTTCATGACTTTCCGTGTTGTGTTATTCCTCACTTTTTTTCTCTTTTCTTGGGCTTCTCTTTTCGTTCTCCTTCAGGGCTCCTTCGGGACTGTAGGGACTCTGTTGTACGATGTGATTTCTACCACGGTAGATGATGTAGTATGTTAGCTACACTAGAAAAATGTTCAAAAGATTTGATTGTCCTGAAACCGCAGTGAATGTTATTTATACCTCCGAGAAGTATATATGGATCTTGTCATTGTCAGTGTCTCCAGGAGTATACGTCTCGCATAATTCCTGGAATCATCTTATTTCCATATTTGCGCATTCACCATTAGAGTTGCACAGGCGATTACGCAATTCCAACTTCTCTCATCACGACCACCATGACCGCTACTCGAGTTATCGCGCAGGCACCCTTTGACGACACAGAAGCCAATATTGTTTTACGAACATCTGACAACATTGATTTCTATGTCTACAGAGATATTCTCAAGGTTGCGTCTCCGTTCTTCCGGGCACTATTTTCACTTCCACACCCTCCTCCCGTCCACTCGTTAGACCCCAACCCCGACCCCGCTTCTTTGCATGATGGGCTCAGTCCTGAAGGGCTTCCTATCGTCTCCATCCCAGAGGACAGCGAATCGTTCGATTATATCTTACGTATTTGCTACCCAATTCATACTCCCAAACAGTCAGAATCTCTTCCTATTGTTGAGAGGGCCTTGTCTGCCTCTCTGAAATACGAAATCGACAGAGCAACGCAGTTTTTGATGAAGGACTTCGTACGTTTGGGAACTCTCAACCCTTTCTGGATGTACATGGTCGCGTGCCGATTAGATTTGAAGAACGAAGCAGAATCTGCTGCTACAGTACTTCAGAAGAAGTATTACCCCTCTGGATATGGCAATCCGCCCTCTACAGACGCAGACTTTGTTCGGATTGCGACTGAGGTTTATAGTGACGGCTTCGAGCAGTTGCCAGCTATTCACCTCTATCGCTTGCTGAGACACATCTGTTTCGGGGATGACTTGTCATTCCACGCCACGGTTCCTTCCTCTTCGGAGATCCAGGATCCTTTGGACAATCAGGAACTTTCTATTGTGCCCTTCGATGTGGATATAATGGGAGATCATCCTCCAGATATTCTATTGAAGTCTTCCGATGGCATAACAATTCCCGTACACAGATTTGTTCTTCGTCTCGCATCAGCCAACTTTATCACGACACAGTCCGAGACAAGCAAGTATCCTCAACACAACGGAGTTCCAATGGTCTCACTCCCACATCCTGCACAGACATTAATCCAGATCCTCAGGGCATGTTATTTCTCATTTGACCCAACCACAACCGATCACAATCCAGATGATGACATTCACTTATACGTGATCGCCCAGAGTTATGGTATGCGTAGTGTTGCCAACATGTTCAAACTGCAATGGCTATCACATGCACACGCAACGAAAGATACACTCGGTATCTATTTGGTCTCATGTCTGCATGGATGGAATGACGAGGCTTGGCGCGCCGCTCGCCAGTTAGTTACACATGCCACTTCCGCGCCCATCTCTTCTATTTCCATCCCAGAGATGAACATAGATGGCTCTACAAGTTACTATTATGCATTGTTGAAGTCTATTCACAGGGTACATCAAGTCGAAGCCGCTGCTTTGCAAACATCTGGAATCTTCCAACGGAAGGCTCAAGAAACTTGGAATGATCTTTCTTACGCTTGCACACCCTCCATTTCGCCTGCAGTGGCATTTAGGGCCTTGCAAACCATCACCTCCGCAGAAAAACTGGTGGACCCCGCACATGATAAGTTACCATCTACGACGGTACCCGGATTTTGTTATTACCCCGCTCTTTTCATTAGAAGAATGGTGTCTGAATCTGAAAGATTTAATCGAGGGCGTCAAGAGGCAATATCAGTTGTAAGCTCTAGTTATCTGCATATTTTTATGAGCTAACAATACACTTTACATTTAGATGGGCACATAGTCGTAAGTTGTAGTGGAAGAGGTCGAGTACGATACTTCGAATGACTTTCGGCCTTCATATCTTACTACTTTTCCAATACTTGGTACTAGAACTCAACTAGAATATAACGCCCGTGGTCACCACAGTCATACGCAGCCCAAATGCAGCCTACGGCAAGCTGACGCTTGCCGAAAATAATTCTTAGAGGGCCTTTGGCCCTCTGGAAATAAATTATTTACTTTTCAAAGTATGAGCAATTTTAACGGATATAATATTTTGACAGATTGTATCATGATGTACACTTGGGCCGAAAATATTGGTTCCATCGCTCTCCCTTTGCCCGTGTTTGTTGAGGTCATATTACTTATCACCAAGTTTATTGAGTTATATACTATCAATACTACTTGTTTCTATCCTATAATTTCGCTTTTAAATGATGTAAAATACACTTGAGAGCTCACAGCTACAGTAGAGATTGCGCTTCTAATTTCCGCCCCCATTAATACATTGCCATCTCTACTGTCTTAGTTTCTACTGTATTTTACTTTATTTTGCAGCTTACTTAAGAGCGCCCGTCTGCATCACCACGCGCTTCGCGCAAGACAGCCATCTATACCAAATAGGGTGATGACCTAATAACTTTAGTGACATAATCACCCGCTTGCCTTTTTCGGTACGTGTCTTTGCTTTAGATGTATAGATAACCAATGAAGATCCTTTTTCTACCCGATGTTTATTGTTTGCTACAGTCTACGTAAACATGGTCACCTACCTTTCTTCTAGATTTTTCGCATACCTGTAGTAGTGCAGGAAGCTGCTCGGTACTCGATGTTTTGGATTTGTCGAATCGATAAATAGCAATATCCGCCGTCTACTAACCAACAAGCAAGCAACTGTCATGATCTAAATGGAGAAAGTCAATAGCATGGTGGATGAGTTCTCGCAGAAACATAATAAAGGTTACGGTACAAAGAGTCGATTCCCGACGTAGCTCATGTTTGTGTCCTGTTTGTACCAGGCGTCCTCCGAGTTTGGGATTGATCGATATTCTCTCGTTGTTGCCATCATGTCGTCCACTTCACTTATTGCCCAGTCACCCTTTGACGATAAAGAAGCCAGTATTGTCTTACGAACATGCGATAATATTGATTTCTATGTCTACAAAGAGATTCTCAAAGTCGCTTCACCATTCTTTCGAACACTTTCTCTCTCCCACAAGCACCACAAACTCGATCGTCCCCCGACCCCGCTATACATAACGAACTCAGCCCCGAAGGAATTCCAATTGTCCGTATTCCCGAGGATAGCGAAGTCTTCGATTATATCTTGCGTATATGCTATCCGCTTCATTCCCCCGAACGAATGCAATCTCTGCCGATTATCGGGAAGGGCCTAGCAGCTTCACTCAAATACGAAATCGACAGGGCAACGCAGTTCTTGAAAGAGGACCTCAGGCTTCTAGGAACCACCAACCCTATGTGGATGTACATGCACGCGTGCCAATTACATCTCGAGACCGAAGCACAGTCCGCTGCCCAATTGCTGCAGAAGAAGTATTACCCTGCAGGACACAGTGACCCGCCGTCGACAGATGCAGACTTCGCTCGGATTGCGACAGAGCTTTATAGTGATGACTGCGGGCAGTTGCCAGCCATCGATCTCTATAGCTTGTTACGACACATCTGTTTCGGTGACGATCTACCCCTCTCTAGCATTTCTACAAAGCAAGAACCTCTAGATGAGCAGTATCACGATCGAATGCTTGCTTTAGAGTTCCCCAAATCGATGGAAGATCTTCCTGCAGACGTCCTTGCTGCAATCCTGCGATGGTATCATGATCCCCACACACAAAGTCGTTCTTCGTCTCACGTCGGCCACGGCCATTCTATCACGTCTTGATGCAGGCAATTGCCCCACGCAAGATGGTATTCCTGTGGTATCGCTCACTCATCCTGCGCAAACGGTAGTCCGGTTATTCCAGGCTTGCTACTTTTCTTTCGACTCTACCACGACCAGCCACAGCGCAGACGATGATTGGTCTTTGTTTTCTGTAGCCCAGAGCTATGGAATGCAAGGCGTCGCTGACATATTAAAGTCGCGCTGGCTGTCTCATGCATATATGTCAAAGAGTCCTTTCTGTATATATCTGGTTGCAAGTTTGAATGGATGGGATGACGAAGCGTGGCACGCTGCTCGACTATTAATTTCAAATCCCGCATCCACTCCTATCTCTGTGACCTCTACTCCAGAGATGAAGATAGCCGGAACCATAAAACACTACTTCGCTTTACTAAATCAATCATGACATAATCAAGTCGATACCGCTGATATGCAAACAGGGACAGTTTTCAAGCGGATATCTGCCGAAGAGTGGAAGGATCCTTCATATGCATACACACGTAGCATCTCGCCTATGGTGGCCTTTAGAGCCTTACAATGTCATTGTTTCATCAACGCAACCACTGCTAGTGTTGTTGACCCTCCAATCATAATTGGAGGGATACTCGATTTCGCCACCCGTCCAGCAGAATTTGTTAGATTCATGGTGACTGAATCTGAGACATACATTCAAAAACGGGAGGAAACGATCTTAGCCGTAAGTTTGAATTTTAGCACAGGCTCTCACAGTCCTAGTCTGACTTCATATGCATGATTAGATGGGCACGGAGTCAACCTCGGAACACCTCTCACTTAGCAGTGATCAGGATCGCGCACTGCCGTCCTCGAATTAATGTTTTATTGCTTCGTTCTTTTGTGTTTTGACGGAAGGCTGGTCGCTGAACAGGGTCGGGACATATATTATCAACGATGATAGTAGCATACCCCCGCAGGGGTACCAGTAGTTACATCGATACTCAAATGGAAAGTTGACCTGAACCTCTATTCATTGCTCACTATTGTAGACGCTTCCTGCGTGAAAAAGACCACCAACCACTCAACTGGTAGTTCTCGTATCTGACCATGTAACGGTCAGATGGAGAAACAGGTGGGACATACAAACGGTCAATGGCCATCCGCATATTTCAAATGAGGTAAAAGAATATTGGTATTTGAAGTATATGTTCCTTTGATGGCTCTAGTCTATGTAGCCGTGCATCATGGGCTCTACAATTCCTGTTAGAACATTCCCTAACGATTAATAGGCTGACTCACAAATGCACTTTATGATATCGACATTGTCCTACAGTTTTGGGTTTCGGCACGAAGGTCGAGGCCAACTTATACAACATCAGAAGTTCGTTGATTCGGCTCTGTATTGCTGTGAGTATTCGCTACCGCAACATGATTTTCGTGATGCTGCTCAGACATTGCGTTAGCTTGCGCTGCCGCTTCTCTCTTACGACGACGTCGGGCTAAAGGATTCAGGATTAAGGCGAGGAGAATCACTATACCATCCAAAACCTAATACGTGGAAGATACATGAATCGGGGAACCGAGTGGAAGAGAGGAAGTGGATACGTACCACGACAAGAGTGTAGGTCACACCGGCGATGACATCAAATTCGTCTTTAAATGCAAGTGATAGATCGTTGAAGAGACCACCGAGCAAGTCAACTAGCATAAACATGACAGAGATTCCGACCACTTCTCGATGTCTGTATATTTCATAATATTGGGGGCTAACATCAGTTATGATTATAAGCAACGATTTGGACGGGATGAGTATTATAACTTACAATAATGCACATGAGATGATGACTGAGCTGAAGATTCCGAAGAATTTCACGGCTTTCTCGTTTCCTGCGTTGAATGAAGGCTAGAAAGTTGTCAAGTTAACGAGTAGTACAACGAACGTACATAATGCAACACTCACGCGAACAGCATAGATCATGCCCGCTTCAAATCCAGCGAACAAAGAAAGGATACCGAAATAGATTAAGATTGAAGCTATCGCCGATCTCTTGCGACCATAGTATTGGCACTGTCAAACGACCTTAGTCAGCAATGTCATTTCAGGATCGCACCAGCATCTTCACCTGCGCAAATGATACCAAGCACAGAGCACTAAACAGCTGTGGCTGAAGGATGAGCGGGATATTCAAGTCTTGAACAACTACATAGACTCCAAGAAACGGACCCGATAGAGCCCATAGCAGTCTATCAAAACATGATGAGCCTGAGCAATGTTATCGGGTTAAAATCGGGGGCGACATTACACCAAGCTGTGCGACAGGCCTTCAGTAGATTTATCTCGCCAGCTTTTCCAAATCTGAGGGATGATCTGGATTGTCCAACAGATCGTACCTAGAAATATCCAAAGTTAGTTTAGGACAAGCTCCATGATCGGTGCTTGACAGTGCTTGGCTGATGAACGCCGACTCGGAGTCAGGACCACGCTAACTCACCAATAGTGCCTAGGACATTTTCAGCAACAGCGTTTGCGGGCATACTGACTGACTTGAGTTTCTACGACTAGGATCCCTTGGTCGCAGTGGTCAAGTAGCTTGTAGGCGAATGCTTGAGGTCCGAAAACACTGGAGATCCGTTTTGCAATAAGAACCCAGGCTGAAAACAGGCTATATAATTATGACACAAGATTCTCGTCAGTTCTCGTCATGAGTGAAATTGTTTTGAACCTTAGGAAAAAAATCCCTGGTATGACTCAGTACACGTGACATGATAATATGTTTTTGCGGTAGAACGCAGAAGTCTCAGAGACGTATGATAGCCGTCAGAGTAGGATGAGTTCTTACAGTAACTCGTGGCCATCATCAAGCCATCATCATCATTCACTGGGCCTTTCTCCATTCAGGTTGGTGAAAGAAACCCACATATCTGTTGTCCCCTTTGTATTATCCTCAATAAACGATCAAGAAGTTGCTAACTTTAGGCCTCAATCAACCAGTGGACAGATGTATCTGATTGACTATATGTAAAACCCGTCAGCTTACCCCAGTGAGATCTACGACTTACATGATCAAAGACAAATTCAGGGTCTGCATTCCCTTCTCTGAATAGAGATTTGTTATACCAGATAATCGCCGGACGCCGTCGGTTGATACTTGGTTTCCCTCAATCAAAGTCAGCAGGTAAACACAGCACATGTATGACATGTAGCGAAGACTGTATAAAAGAACCAGGACCACTCCCAGTTTCCAAACTTCTCACCAGAACCAACTTATCCACCTACTATGAGCAACGACATCCCATTCACACCCCTCTTGATCAATGGCCAATTCCGTCCTGCGAGTGATGGAAGGACGTTTGAGACCATCAATGCCTATTCGAAGAAGGTAGTCGGCCGTGCTGCTGCTGCCACTAGCCAGGATTGCTTGGACGCTGTCGAAACCGCTGCGAAGGCGTTCGAGACATGGGAACAAACCCCTCTGATGCAAAGACGTGATGTTTTCTTGAAAGCAGCTGATCTCATGTCGACGGAGAAGTGGCAGAAAAAGGTTCTTGTAACGATGAAGGATGAGGTGTCTGCTGTCGACCCAATGCTCGTATTCTTCAACATTCCCGCCGTCGTTGGCATGTTGCGACACACTGCTGGGCTGATCTCCCATCTGAAGGGAGAGACTTTCCCATCGGATGTCCCTGGCGGCCATGTTGTTTCTCAAAGACGAGGCTTAGGTGTCGTGTGAGTCACGAGTGCTCTTCCTGCTTCGAATGTCCTAACGAGTGTGTTATCAAGCCTTGCTATTGCACCCTGGAACGTACCGATGTACTTATCTATGCGCGCCGTGATGATTCCGATCATATGTGGTAACACTGTGATCTTGAAATCTTCCGAAATCACACCCAGATCACAGGCAATCGTTGGCGAAATCTTCAAGGAGGTCAGTTTCACAAGACTTAACTCCTTTCGAATGCTGACTTACGTATTTGTAGGCAGGACTTCCTGATGGTGTTCTGAATTATATTTGTATGGACAGGGCCGATGCTCCGACTTTGACAAAGGAGATTATTGCTCATCCTGCGGTCAAGAAAATTAACGTGAGTGGAAGCTTTTGGGCTTTGGACGTTAACCGTTAACTGGACATACCACAGTTCACTGGAAGCGATCGAGTGGGGAAAATCATCGCGGTTGAAGCAGCAAAATTCTTGAAACCGTGTGTATTCGAACTAGGTGGCAAATGTCCCGTGGTGGTAAGTGCCCTTTCTACATCTCGCGAATGGGGGACGCGTCTGATACTGAAATGAAATAGGTTCTCGACGATGCGGACATAGACGCGGCTGCAAAGGCTATCGTTTCCAGTGCCCTCTTACATTCAGGCCAGATATGCATGTCAACAGAACGAGTTATTGCCCAGCGCAAAGCATCTGAAGCCCTCGTACCTGCGATTCAAAAGCTCATGAGCTCTCTCAAAGCCGGAGAGGTTGACAGTAATCCACTTACTGCTCTGTTCACTGAAGCTGCAGCGGAGAACGTGTTGAACATGCTTAAAGACGCTCAGCAGCAGGGTGCCAAGATATTAGTTGGAGACATCAAGAGGGAAGGTGCCGTGATCCAGCCTCACCTCGTTGTCGGTGCGAAGCCCGGTATGCTGATATGGGAGAGGGAGACATTTGGACCCGGTAAGTCTCAGTCTTACCCCTGTTGCTAACACAACGAGAACTAATGATGCGACCTCTATAGTGGCGACCATGGTTATCGCGGACACGATAGATGAAATTGTTAAATTAGCAAATAAGTCTGACTATTCACTGAATGCTGCACTCTGGACGAACGATGTCCACTTGGCGATGGAAGTGGGAAGCCGTATTCGAGCAGGTGGGTCAATCTTCTCTTCGTGAAGAGGGTATGTCGCTCATTTAATGTCACTCTTATAGGACAAACAAGTATCAACGGTCCGACCATTCACGTTGAGAATATGCGTGGCCTGACTGGACTGGGGTAAGTACTCATCATATCCCTAGCGAGAACAATCACTGACTTCCTTCGAAGGGGTGCCACTGGATATGGCCACTTTGACATCGAAAGCTTTACTGATGTTCGGTCCCTTGTGTTCCACTCGAAGGCTTATAGGTCCTACCCAGTCGTTGGGTGATGGGATGAAGCAAATTTCAAATTGCATGCCACCGTGACAATGTGTCTACGATACTACAGTTTCGTGATACAAATAGAATATAATGCGTCCAAATTAAGTTCGATCGAAAGACATGATAAAGCCAGTGATTGCAAAAGAAAGAACACAACGATATTTCGTTCCTCATCGCTGACACATTCTAATCCTTGTGGAGAAGAAATCTATGTACACCCAGATCTTGTTACGCTTTCATAGCATCAACTCTGTCAGCACCAAAATTTCCGGCTCATACGATTGTTCTGGTGGAACCTGCGACAGGCTACTGGATATTATTTTACATAAATGCTACTGAGCCTCGTCGAAGTATTGGGAGGCATTCGTTATTCAATCTTAAAAAATACATACACGTAATGCATAGTCCTAACAGGCTATAATGCACCATGCATTCATTTCAAATATCACTAGAATATAACGCCCGTGGTCACCACGGTCATACGCAGCCCAAACGCAGCCTACAGCAAGCTGACACTTGCTGAAAATAATTCATAGAGGGCCTTCGGCCCTCTGGAAATAAATCATTTATTCTGAGTAGGGCACGGTGTGCCCTTGTATACTACATTCGTATTAATTCAATTATTCAATTTTTAAATTATGAGCAATTTGAATGGATATGGTATTTGAATGGATTGGCTTATATATGCACTCTCAGGCCAAAAATATTTCTCCCTCTGCCCGTGCTTGTTGAGGTCATATTACTACTTAATAATCAAGTTTATTAAGTTATATCATATTAATACTACTTATGTCTATCCTATAATTTCGCTTTCAAAAATCATCAACAATGTAAAATAGTAGAGATAGTGTTTCTAATTTCCGCCCCTATTGATACATTAATATTGCTATCTCTACTATCTTAGTTTCTACTGTATTTTACTTTATTTTGTGACCTATTTAAGAGCGCCCGTCCGCATCACCCGCCCTCCGGGCCGCGCTTCGCGCAAGAGAGCCACTCCTACCAAATAGGGTGATGACCTAATAACTTTAGTGACATAATCACCCGCTTGCCTTTTTCGGTATGTGTCTTTGCTTTAGATGTATAGATATTCGAATTTATTTGCACAAGAACACATGACATGGTAAGGATATTCAAGATCAATGATAGAAAAAAATGAAATAATGCATCAATACGGTTTACGGACATGGGTATATATCTCTACCGAGATGGTTGTCCAGGAGCCAAGTACAATTCCAAAGAGAGAAGAGTCGAGTAGATCAAGGGATAGAAGTCATCACATCAAGACTGAAACGGAGATGGGAGGGTGCTCGGCGTGTTATCTGGAGAACTCTGAGCGTTCTTCTTAGTAAAACCATCGCCTAGAACGAGTCTGAACAAGCTGGGCTTCCTGAAAAGTCGGCCAGGTGTTTGAGGGTCAACAGCATTCGTCGAGATGTTGCGGAGAGGAGAGGATTGGTAAACAATCGATTCTCCTCGACTGTGAGATGTCTCCTGGGACATAGTCACCAGGGTCGATGAAACGGATACCGAAGGTGTGCAGGGAGGGGCAGGAGATTTCATGTTCTCCTTGCCACCGAACGCCATCTTGACAGGCGTGTTAGGCATACAACCCTTCACGGTCTTCAGTTCCTTCTCTAACATTTCACAGTGGTCAACCTTCGCAGCGAATGCTTGTTCAATCGACTTCTTGCTGGCTTCCAGCATCCGGATTTCGTTGTTCACTGCCTCTAGCTTCTCTTCGAGCAGGTTGTTCTCTTGGCGAGCAAGCTCGAACGAGCTATCGTCGTGGACGCTCTTCCGACGTGTGTTGTGCAGCTCGCGGCGGGCATCTTTAACTTCGGCTTGAGCAGCATCGCGCTCCTGGGTGAGTGAGGCAACGCGATGTTGGACGGCAGACAGATCCTCGCGAGTAGCCTGAAGTGCATCAGATTCGTGTTGAAGCTGCTTCGTGAGTGCGGCCTCGCGACACTTGGCGTCGGCCTTGACTAGTTCGAGTTCGCGCTTCTTGGTGATGAGCATAGCTGTAGACTCCTCCAGAGCAGCGTTGCAAGTAGCCAGTTTGTCGTTCGTAGCAGCGAGTGAGGTATCTAGGCTCTTGACTTCCTCTTCGAGATTGGTCTCAGACTCCAGCAGGAGGTCGCGTTCGATTTCAGCAGCGAGCAGGTCATTGGAGAGTTCGTCTTGAGCATGGGCATGAGTGTTAGCTAGGGCTTGGATCTCGTTACATTTCCTCTCCAGCTGTTCACGGACCTCGACAAGCTGAGAATCATTCGCGCGAAGCAGGTCGTCCTTCTCCTTCAACTGGGCAAGTAGTTCGGCGATCCTCGTGCTCGCAAGATATGCTGAAGTCTGGTGGTCTGCGCTGACAGCTCTCTCGTGCTCTAGCTTGTCGTTCAAGGTTTGGATGGTCGTCTGGGCCTCGTACAGTCCGGTCGATAGTGCCAAGTTCTCGCTCGTTAAGCTTCCGATTTGCGACAATGTGAGCATGTGAGCGGCTTGTTCTCTCTCTAACAGTGTCTTGTAAGCCGCAGATTGTATGGACGCTTCAGCATCGATCTCTTGCTGCAGGGCTAGTGAAGCGTAAGCGGCAAGCAGGTCAGCCTCAATCAACTCGAGTTTGGCCGTAGTAGTGCTAAGTAAAGCAAGGGAGGCAGAGTGGGTAGAGCACAGAGATTGATGAGAGACTTGTTCTTCGGCGAGGGCGATCTGAGTGGTGCGTAGCGTGGCGAAGTAGTGTTCAGATTCCTCCTGGAGTCGAAGAGAGTATGCGACGAGGTCTTGGATTGTCTTCTCTTGTTCTTGACGATGAATGTGTTGACGTTGGAGCAATGTAGATTGGACCTTGCTATGGAATTCTGCCTTCTGTTTGGCCAAGGGGAGTTGGAATAAGGCTCGAAGTCCGGCGTCATGGATGGAGGTATACGTGAGTGAAGCGTTCTATGAAGCGTCAGTAAAGCATAGAGGATAAAGTATATCAAGACTTACGATAGAGGGATCATCGGTATCAAAGATATTGTTGCAGTTGAAGGTCATCTTGGTGGATAACATCGTGTTGCGTTCGGGTGGGGTTGGTTGAGTGGTAACGATGGTGGTAGAAGTAGTTCAAGTTGCGGAGGAGACAAGCCGCAGAATTTGCAGAGCGATAAGTACCTCTCTGACTGTCAGCCTCGGCGCCCCAGCAAAAGGCTGACTGACATTTCGATCTGGTCCAATGATGCAATCCGAAGCCGAGGAGAGGGTGACCGCTGTGTATAAGAATTCGGCGGGTTGTCGCAAACTGGCGAATTATTTCGTTAATCTGTGATATTATAAGCCTGAAGTGGCGGGAAAGACCTTAAACCTGTCTTATGATGTCGTCCGGAAATCGAGAGAAACCAAACGTTAATGCATGACAAGGAGATGTGTAATGAATGTGTTTGCAGGAGAGGGGCTCTCAGAGAATTGATGGGTAAAACTCACAGGGACAGTTAGGCATCCTATGCAATAAAACATGTATACCATACACGCTCAATGTACCATCGTTAGAAAGATTACTCCAACGGGATACATTTGACGCTACCATTTTTCGGAACAGGCTGAAGGCGCGATGACAGATATACACAGTTTTCTTGATGTAGTACGGTACGGTAGCGTTAGATATAATATACGAGTTGTGAAGCACAAGATGACGGACTGAGTGGTATACTAGCAATCCCCAAGTCAGACCAAACTTCAAAGGTCCGAGTCGTCAGCGGCTTTGTATTTGTTCTTGTTTATCAAGAGCTTTAACTCCATCTCCATATTTAGAGATGAATATTTTCTATATCCAGCACAGCTCGACAAGTTCAGGGATAAGAGACTTCAAAAAGCCAGATACTAATAGACACTAGATTATTCCACACATCGAGAAATATTAGTACCTGTGATTGTCAAAGTACTAGGTCGATGCTCACCCACCGGCATATCATGATAATTGGTCTCAGAATCCACTATAATCGATCACTCTAATCACCATTATTGTTCAAGAGGATTTTTCAGACGTCTAATATCAGCTAGAGGACATCCCCGCCAGTCGCCCCTCGAACTATGCGCGTTATAGCTTTCCAAAAGCTTACTCCAATTACTGACAAAGTGGGAGAACAATTGGTGAAACCCTTCGGCCAGATAGACCAATAGAGCGGATGTCAAAATTAAATCACATAAAACCAAGAACTATGACAGTAAAGCAAGAGAGATGATTAGAGAATGATAGATACATTGTGAAATGAGCGGCGTGTATGTGTGGAGAGATAATGGATGACAATAACTAAAAATCTATAAATTATTCCCTAGTGTGCTCCGAATTAGCTTTATCCCATTTGTACCACGCTGCAGTTTAGTACGCGCAATACGCCACACAGAGTAATGGGAACCCGGCGTATAAACCTAGCCAGAATACAACGTTCCCAAGGAGCTTATTCCGCTTGATCACAGGCATGCGTCCAACAGCAATTAACGGTATTTGAGCAATTTGCATCACGAAGAGATACATGCTATAAGAGATTCCGATCATTGATTGGAGTTTCGACACGACAGGCAAGCAGAAGTACATACCGAATCTTCTTTGTGACAATGGCCATAACTAACTCATGGGCCGCCGCACTCAACAAAAAGGTAAAGAACATAGCGCTTTGTCGGGACAGTTTGTACGAAGACATCGAGGAGGCGTAGACATGTCTGAGGAGGAAGGTGTGTACGGGCTTGTTCCATTTGCGGGAGAATTCGTCCCATGAAGTCGAGTTCCACCAGTCATCGTAGAATTTACGATCGGCGAAGCTATTGGGTCGGAGTCAGTCTAATTCTCGCGACTTTGCTAAGTGACTTACTATGAGAGTTCAGCAAATCCGTTGCAGATACATTCTGGGTTGGTCGAGATTAGCCTCATGTCACATATAGGGGTGGGAGGACTCACCGAAGATAATGAAAAATAATAAGAGATAGGCGACCATGAATGGAAGGGCGAGATCCAATAGTGATTTGATGAAAGGCTGATCAGGTGAAGGTGTGAGGGGAAGGATGAAACTCTCTGTGACGGTATACAAGAGTGCGAAGGTTCCGAAGGTCGCAACGACTTTCTCAAAGACGTACAGAGGACGAATCCTGACCCAATTGGAAAACGTCAATTTTGGATTTGTCCATTTCAGTAGTATGACGTACCGTTCTGTCCTCGGATATTCCAACTCATAGACCAATGTCGGGATCAGCATATACACAGCAAAGTTCTTCCATGTCACATTGTCCGGCCACCTCACATATTCCGGACCTGTACTAACTAACTCGGCCTCCATCTCACTAATCTCGAGTGCAAGTTCATGCACACGAGGGTCAGGGTGGTCGACAAGAGGATGCGGTCCTGGTTTGTGAACACTCGCAGAGGGAATGATAGAGTTTCCAGTAGTGTCAACCTTGTGATTCGAGTCACCGACCTGGAGCTTCCTCGAAGACATGTTCAGTCGTTGCCGGAGTTGAGCTGCGGACTTGACGTCGATGTAGCTTGTAGTGGATCCTTCGGGTACTGTGGGCGTTCCGATCGCTGGGGTGGAGTCCGCGCCGTGACTTGTGGTGCTGCTAGCATCGCCCTCGCTGGAAGTCTCACTTTTGTCCAGTTGGATACGATTCACTTTGGCATCGGCAACCGCCTTTTCCCAACCACCGATAGCGGGGTCTTCGGTCAAACGACGAAGCTCGGAGAGTGAGGACTGGACCTGGGCATAGACAAAGGATAGATAGCCGTTTGTAGCCAAGTACGAATGTATTTTCATCATCATGACCTGGGCGAATCGAGGTCAGACAGGAAACATTTAGCATTGGTCGAGGATGCGTACGAGGGAGTGTAATGTGAGGAATCCGGACTGGACCCATGGCCACTGTCTTTACTATGTATTAGAAGTACGGAACCCTCAAGATGAGGCGTAGACATACCGGTTGAATGTCCAGGTGACGGCAATAGCCAAGAGGGTGGCCTGCCAGAGATGTTGTAGGACAACACCATACCAATAATATCGAATCCACCCCTTCTGAACAGCCTTGATGAACGGCACACAGAGTCCAGTACTGAGCACGAGCACTGCGTCACTAAGAGCTAGAGTAATAGCATGCCGCGAAAATAGGGTGGCGAAAGCAAATGGAAGGGGGGACCCTGTTTCTTCAATCCCGTGAAGATATGTCGAGACGGAGATGATGAACATGGAGATCCAGAAGAGCGCAAAGAAGCCCTACAGCGATTACGCTTAATTGACAGCAGCTGTATTGAGGTAGCAAGCACGTACCTTGAATTCGTTCGTTTTGGATTCATCTGTCTCGAATGCAGACCTCCGGGGCGTAAATGCAATCATAGCCCTGAGTTTCTTGTTGGAGCTTGATCGGTAGGGCTTCGTGACGTATAGAGTACCATCCTTGGTCTCGTACCCTCCACTGGCTGTCCGTGTAGCGTGAGGTGTCTTGTCATTGATAGCGTCCATGACGGCGTTCTTCATTTGTTCGCTGTAAGTGAAGGGTTGTTATCACAGTTAACATTAGATAGTGTATGACATACTCGTCAGTGGACCCCATGGTTCTCTGAATTGAGGGATTCTAGATAGCGGCGGATATGTGGTAGGTTGTAATGATCGCGAGTGTGTCGGGTAGAGGTGAAATAGTTTATAAGTGAAAACCAAGAGTTACGAAGCCAGTTCTGAGTCAGGGTATCTAGTAAGAAAGCAAAAAGGGGTAAGGTGAGTGAGTAGTAATTATCAAAGTCGGATAACTGTGCAAACAGTGCAGAGACGCGCATAAGACGCGTTCGGATCGTGTCATTCCGGCTGACGTCATCCGCTCCCCTCGATTCCGCTTTGAAGAATGGTGTATATTCAAGGGTGGTGGATGTAAGAGAATACGTAGAAGTGTTTTCTCTGTTCTCGTTCCAAATTTCATCCTTCGAAAACACTATTTGAATAAGCAATGGTGGATGAACAACGACACCTGCCATATCTGGACAGCTTAAGTAATTGAACTGAACTGATAATGGGCGCTCAAGCTACATACACCTGTGCTAACTTACTTTTACTGGTCACGGTAGTGTCGCTGGACCGATGGATCAAGTACGTGGAATATCAGAGCGAACCCCCACTTTTTCAATTGTTCCTTTCTTTAGGAGTCTTTCAGGAAACTACTGCACTCATCGGCAACTTCTAAACAACCTAGTACCCGTGCCACACTCGGAGGGGTGACGTCGTCTAAAGGCAAAGGGTAAGCACATTTCCGTAAACAATATCTCAAACTCAATTCAGATTCCATAAGCAAGAAAGCGGAACCCTCTCAACCTGCTTTCAAGCCCCGGACCGTAAAGAAAGAGAAAGTCGACGCGAGCAACTATCGTAACCGTGCAGCTGAACGTCGTCAAGGCGTAGCCGGAGATTATGCTGAGGTAGAAGCCATTGCAGAGGATTTCGAACGTCGAGCAGCCGAGCTTGACAAGAAGACCTTGGACGAACAGCGTAAGTATCTCGGTGGAGATGCTGACCACACCGTGCTTGTGAAGGGCCTAGACTTTGCGCTTCTTGAACAGAACAAGGCTAAAGTAGCTGCCGAACAGGGCGTTGAGGATGACGAGACCCTCGAACAAGTGTTCTTAGAAGCTAGCGGTATGGAGAAGGCCAAGGAAAGTAGCGACAGCGCAACGTCGGGCAAGAAGAGAACTAGGGAAGAGTTGGTGAGAGTGTTAAAGAATAAAAGGGCTAAGAGTGGTGCCGTCGAGGAAGATTCAAAGACCGTAATTGACGACGCTGTCAAATTGGAAGAAGCCAAGAAAGCGGGCAAGTTCAAGCCAATTGGCTTTAAACCGATTGCTCAGGACAAGCCCAAAAAGAAGGTCAAGAAAGTCAAAACCGGAGACGCGACTGTGAAGGCGGCAAAAGCCAAAGCTGTTACACCTTCAGTCACTGAGTCTCAACAACCTATTGCATCATCGTCTTCCACTCAACCTCCCTCCAAGCCTCAAATCATTGGTACTCTTACTTCTAAGGCTCTTCCTGAACCCGAACCAGAGCCCATTGATGAAGATTTCGACATCTTTGCGGGCGCCGGAGAATATGCCGGTGTCGATTTGGGTTCATCTTCCGACTCTGAAGGCGAAGTTCAAAACCCCACGAACACGAAACCAGCTCACGCTTCCCGCTCATCATCGCCTCAACCTATCCCTGCAAAGAAATGGTTTGATGATGTCGATGAAGATAGACCACTGAAACGCAACTCTTCGCGACCGAGATCAAAATCCCGCAGTCGACCTACTGGAGGTGACGTTGAGATGGGATCCCCTCGCTCGAGATCGCCATCAAGACCTCAGTCCGGTCGTTCTCCAAATAGATCTGATGAGCTTGAGGATGGAGAGGAGGATGAAGTTCCTATGCGCTTACAACCTCTCAGCTCTTCAGCTGTGCCTTCCATTCGAGAAATCCTGGCTATGGATGAAGATGCAGAAAAAGCGGCGAAACGGAAGGCGAGGAAGGAAAAGAAAGGGAAGAAGTTGGACAAGGAAGGAAAGGTTGAGAGAGACTATCAGAGGTGCGTGTTTGACGTTGATTCCTAGATTTGAGTTCGATGTTTAGTGTGCTGATTAAAATCGAATTTGTAGACTGAAGTCGTATACTGATAAGAAGGCCGCAAAGGGCGGGGAGTAGCGATGGTAGCTTTGTGGGCGGTATTACTCAAACTTCTGATATCTTCTCACTATAATTTAAATATTCTGGAGCCAACGACGTCAGTCCACTTGCAAACTGGGACCTCATGCAATACCACAGCTCCTAACTTCAAAAACCACTAGCACCCACTCTTGCCGCACTCGTTTACGAACATGCCTCGCACGAATCCCCTCTCAATACACACATCGCTTCTCTCTGTGCTTACATTACCATGACCAAATTCATGAAAGGTTCATCAGGTCAACTTTGAGAAGGTCAAACATAGTGAGAGAGCTGCCCTTGGAAAGTTCGTTGCTATTATCGCAGGCCCAGATACAACTACGATAGCTGCTACAAGGACTCTACATCTTGACTCTACTGGGTTGCATCACTATTCTACATGATAGGTCACACAGATCAAACCCGTGCGGGGGTGATGACCAGTTACTTACATTGATGACGATTGTGACAGAAAACAAGTATCCTTATGATCAACCCAATCGTGTGTATGATTCTGATTCTGATTTATATAATATTCCTGCCAGTCTGACTCCCTACTTACAAATCCCCATAGACCTACCGCATGTCGACCTCCCGAGATCGTGGCAGCCTCCCCCCAGAATGATACGAAGCACTTCCATATTACTTGGTTCCTTGAAGCTTCCTGTGTTTACAATCTCAGGACCGGCGAAACTCTCGCCACCAGTTAGCACGGCCGACAGACAGGCCGGTAGCACCGCCATGCATAATAACCGTAAGACAGGGTTCGCCGTGCTGATCCAAGTCAGGAGGATGTTGCATATCATAGAGGGGAATAGTACCGTCGAGCTTCAGGAGGCAGTCATCCGGGTACGAAAAGCTGTGGGCGCTCGGGTTACTGGAGTACATCATTCTGGTGAAGACTCCAGGAGAAATGGTGGTGCCAAGGTCGATGACATTGCCTTTGAAGTTGGTATCGTCAATCTTGGAGGGGTTAATTTCGATGATGGCAAAGTCCTGTGTGCACTGCTCCGCGCCGACATCGAACTCGATGGGAGGGGAGTATATGACATGGCCCAAGACACGCATATCTTTGTTAGTCCAGCGCTTCGAAATATCGTCATGGAAGGTCTGGAGAGTACCCATCGCCTTCTCTACCCGAGCCAACTCATTTCGATTTATTGTGCACTCCTCTATAGCCTCTTCGGTAGCTATGTTCTCGAACAGCTTGATACGTTTTTCATGCACTGAGATACAGTCGGATAGCAGTTCTATCTTCTTCTCAATGTGCGTAAGAAGAAGCTTGAATCTTGAATCGCCAAGGATGAGGACATCTTGACGAGGTGCACTCGTCTGATGTTTGAAGGTATTGTTACCGTCCGTTTTCGGGTTGAAGACGACGTGACAAGCAGTGACAAGGAAGAGCTTCTTACTGTCACCACATTTGACAAAAAAGCCACCAGTACCCTCAATAGAAGGTGTGGACTTGTGGGCGATGGGGAGACCAAGAGTGGGAGTGAGAAGGTTTCGAAGATCCGCGGTGGGGTTCGAGTGGAAAACAATGGGTGAGAGGAGCCTGGGGCCGCTCAGGGGGGTCACAAGGGATTCACGTATTTCAACATCAACATCGTTGATATCAGATGTTACAAGAATCTTCTTGCAGTCATGGGCCACTTCGTTGCCTTTCTCAAGAGAGAGGGTTTGGGGCCGTACACCTATTTAAAGGATAACGGGATGAGACGGCTTTCCCACATAGCCAATGCGGACCATATCAATGCTGGTCCAAGCTACATTATTTATCCAGATGTTTGATGACCTTGGAAGACAAACTGTCGTCCTTCGGGTTCTCCCAAACATCACATATTGCATGTGTGCCAACCGTCCCAAGTACCTTGGGCTTGTTGTAAGCTTCTGGTCCGCCCACGGAATGGTACCAGAGCGGCCGACTAAGGGCGGACGGGAGGGCGGACCATAGAAGTAAGACTGGACCTCGTTATGGGAGGGTGACTCCTGCGCAGAAGAAATCCCTGTCCCATTGCTTGCGAGGTCTGACATATCCAGCTTGAGAAGTTAGGGATTGAGCAAGGGAAAACAACAAAGACTAAACACCGAAAGGACTTACATAAAAAGGGATATTGGTGATTGTCACGGTATAGAAATGTGTGGGTAAAACTATTCAAAGAGATATACTCAAAGAGTGAGTAGCGGGAAACAAGGTGCTTGCTCGGTTTTTTTTGACTCCGCTCGAGTTTACCCGAGCCCCCAAACAAGCACCTCGACATCTGGTTTACGAGGCTATATTTCAGATTTTCAGTCTTTAGGAAACCACAGAAAAATACGGCTGTTAACTATAAGTTATTCAATACCATCATTTTCAACCGAACTTGATGCATGACAGTAGGTAGTATGACGCGCGTCTACACGCATCTTATGCGTCCTCTGCACTGCTTGTACTACTAAGTAGTACACCATCTTTCAGTGAACTAGATCTGTTGGAGGTAACAATTCATGCACCCATTTCTATTAAATAATACAATTCATTCTGTATCGTCCACCAGGCGTACAGGGCAATACCTATCTCTCCAAATCTGCGTAATAATAGAAGTCTGGCCTTCAATGAAACCCATCTCACTGCCTCGATCCATCAAAAGGTTTATCTCTCGCCCCAAACACAGACCCCCTAGATTCCAAAGCCTCCAATTGCACATCAACCTCCCTCTTCTTACTATCCAATCCAAAATTCTCATCCCCAGTCGCACTCATCGGGACCTCCTTCATCAACAGAAGTAACAAAAGTCCCAAACCCGAGAACCCAATCATCGTCTTCCAGATGGTCGACATGCTGGATGCGAATGCGACTTTGACTTCTGTTCGGAGCGGTTCGGGAAGTTGAGGGATCGCGGGGATCGCTGCGTATGCGATTTCGGCCCCGGCAGGGAATTGGGAGGTGAAATCGGCGGGGAGGTTGGTTTTCAGTTGGTTCTGGAGGATTGTGCTCGATATAGTGATACCCCATGTCTGATAGAGAAAGTTAGTTTTTGATAACTCGTTTATATGGATGTGTGAATATGGAAGACCCACCTGAGCGAAAGATTTGACGAAGGCGAAGAAGGCTAGAGCGGGGGCAGTCAAGGAGACAGGAAGTGGTGCAAGGACAGGGAACACGGTTGCAGAGAACTAAACGTAGAGATCATCCGTTGGTATTAGTTCCAGACGTACATTAGCGCACGCAAAGTAGAGTTGGTTACTTACTATCATTCCGCTACCCGCAGAAACCAGAATTTGGTAGCCGACCCAATGCCCGACATCACTATCAGCCTTGAGCAGACTGAGAAGTCCGAACCCGACGATCATCATGATCCATCCAGCGTAGTTCACAGGACGATACTTTCCTGTCACTTTGACGACGGCACCACAGATAAGGGCGAATGGTGAGATGACAAGAGCTGCTGCTAACATGTCTACACCAGATCGGATTGGCGAAGCACCAAGGACCGCCTGGAAGTAGATCGGCAGGTAATCTGTGGAGAAACAAACTATTAAGGTAGAAAATATAATTGGGTTATGATGAGACTTACAGATGATGGAAATACTAGCAACACCGTGAACTGAGGCAGTAGCAAAGCCACTGGCACTGGTTCTGTTGGCGATAGCCCTGAATGGGATCGTGGGGTGTTCGGGTACGTAGATCTCATATACGACGAAAGCACCCATAGTGATTACTCCGACAATAAGAGGAGCCAGTACACGAGCATCAGTCCATGGGTAACGAGTTCCGCCCCATGTGAGCCCAACGATAGCAAGAGTCGTTCCTGCAATGATAATAACGTTGCCGCTACGTTGTGGATAAATCTAAAGATGTGCGTGGAGATACGAGGGAGAAGCTTACAACCAGTCGATCTTGGAAAGTTTGTCTTTGACGGAACCGGGGGGAGTGCGAACTTTGAGAAAAAAGAGAACGAGAGCAAAACAGATTGCGCAGAGAGGAAGATTGATATCTACATCCCTCGAATAAGTATGTCATATATTTCCAACAA
The DNA here is from genome assembly GCA_038087015.1 of Cerrena zonata. Lineage (NCBI taxonomy): Eukaryota > Fungi > Basidiomycota > Agaricomycetes > Polyporales > Cerrenaceae > Cerrena > Cerrena zonata. The sequence continues at coordinate 650,926 of JASBNA010000012.1, forward strand.
GAAATAAGACCACTTACAGAAAAGCCAACGCCAGGAAGCCTTTTGTGCCAATGCACCTCCCTACAAGTATTCGGTAAGATCGCAAAACTGTGTACCAAATACATGCAACATACCACCGGGGGACCAACACCAGAAGCGAGAGCGATAGTCAGTCCAATTAGCCCTTGATAAGTACCACGTTCAGCAAGGGGAACAAGATCGGAAGTGATGATGTTTGTTAATGTTTGAATTCCTCCTCCACCAAGACCTTGTACGGCTAAATGCACAACAAGTAAGTCATCGTGGTCCATCCAAGATAATTCGAAAAAAAACCACATACTCCTTGCCCCAATCATCCAATTCATATTCTGAGCCGAACCAGCTAACGCACTTCCGATAGCAAAAAGCACAATACACCCCAACATGACTGGTTTCCTCCCAAAACTATCGGCCAGACCACCGATGAGTGGAAGAACCGCTGTGCTTGCTAGTGCGTAAGCAGAACCGACCCAAGTGAAATCATCTCCTCCATCTAGATCCGCGGTCAACGTAGGCAGAATCGTGGAGATGGCCGTCAAGTCAAGAGCACTCAGTAGGATGGTAACAACGATGGCGATGAATGAGAGCCAGAAGTCTTTACCACGAGATTGTTGTTTGGAGAGGACAGGTTCGGAAATAGGGATAGGAATGGGCGGTGGGTCATTGATAGTGATGGTCGAAGCGAGATGAAGTGGAGGGCGAGGAACACTTTCGTGCAACGTCGCCATGGAATAATCTGGCTGCAGAGTCGCCATTGACGAGTCTAAGTGCTTCATAGTTGGAGAGGCTAACCAGAAAAGAACAAAAGAGATTATATGTCAAAGAAGAATACGGAAAGGGTACTTCCAATAACAAGAGAAAGGGAGGGAGAAAGGGGAACGTTGGGCCAAGGTGTCGTTGTGAAGAAACGGCCATATTAAATCCCCAGTATGAGAACCCATTAGCGCAAGTTTACAGCCTCCCGGAAGAGTCGCTACGACATCGGAGGATTCGATGAATATCGCTGGAACTCCTGTGAATGGAGGCATTCCACTTCACACCTCGATCTGCTCGCACTCGTGCACAAGGAGCACACCCTCGGGCAATCTAACAGAGGTATCGAGCCCAGTCAGTCATTAAGTATGAGTTGTACTAATCCTCGGAATCAAGGAATCAAGGAAAGATGGCCGAGTGACCGAGTGGTAGTAGGGAATTGTGGGTGTTGGGTACCCAGCTTCGGCCATCGGCGTTCTTTTGCGGGAGGGTCGACAGCCATTTCTATCCGCCTCTTTGATGCAGTTTCTCTGATGTGACAGGTGCTCGTTGTGGATGGATGGGACATTGCGGAGTCCGGTGAATGGTATGTATATAAACGGAGGGTTACGTGCATCTTGGGACGTTTTCATTATGATGCATGTTCCTTGAGGATGTTTCGAATTCTGAAACACCGTGACAACGAGCACCGTTGCCAATGGACGCTATAGCTATGGGCCAAGCTCGTCACATTCATGAATACAGCACCTTATTAGAAGAAGAAAATTTCAGAACAGTATCTCGACAAAGAAACCAAAAAGTCAAAGACCACGTAGCAATATTTCGCACTCCGACCCAAACACCACAGAGTCGCCCGCACCAACCCCGCAGTGCGCACCCCATACAACCTAAAACCCGAAACCAAAAACAGAGATAGGATATAGGATATTCAAAGGACTTCTTATTTGCTTCTTCTTCTCTTTAATTACACTACCTACTTTCTTTCCCCTGTGTACTGCAAAAAAAAAGCCAGAATGAGAAAAAAAATGAGTGAGGTTAATAGATATACACAAGACCGAAACTGGGGAGGGTGGGAGGAATAAAGAGCGTGTAAAAGGGGGATAATAGGAGGGAGGAAGGAAAAAAATGTCACTTGGGGGACTGACAACAAAGGAGGGAGTGAATGAAAGGAACACGACGAGGAGGAGTGTGTGTGTACGACAGACAAACAGACAACCGATAGTCCGAAAAAGATTGGTCGAGACGGGGATAAGTGAATGCCAGGACTCGGGGGCGAGAAAAACTAAAAAGAAATTGTAATGAACAAGTCAAGAAGAAGGCAAAAAAAGCAGGGAGGCCAAGAACGACAACAATGTGAAAACGAGCAGTGTACAACTTGTTGGATCCATTGTTTTGACGTGTATTTGTGAAGATCAGTGGGAAAAAAATGAGGAGTTCTTCATGATTGAATTCGTCTAGTTCGTTGGCTGAGAAAAGGATGATGAGTCATTAAAGGAAGGAGAGATGACAGGGGGAGGGGGTATTTGGTATCTCGGGCATATCAGGTCGTTCGAATGTGTACATCCTCCGCATTTTTCCTGGGGGTTTGTAGTACGCGGCTAGGCGTCACGAGGGAGGTGATGAGAATACGGATGACTGATGTATACAGATCAAGACAGCGAATGTGGTTGAATGTGCGGTTTGAGGGTGGAGGAGGTGTGGCAGAGTGAGACTAGCAGTGAAATGACGGTTCGGACTAGGGATGGGGACTATGGAGGATAAAAAGAAGTATATTCATGCGGCGCTGTACAAGAACAAGTTGTTCGTTGCCGCAATCTATGGACAAAAACAAAAACCCAATCAGAACTCGGGCCAGTCAAAGTCACGCTCATCCAAGCAATACGTACAGCAATCGTGTTCTCTCTCGGGTGCCAGCTAGCATGCAAGATCTTCTTGTTAAAGTCAAGAGTATCCGATGCCATGGTCTCACGCAACCCGCCTGGTCTCATTCCATTCTTCGATCCCAACTTATTTCCAGGTAGTGGTCCACCAATCTTCTTCGCCTTGAAGGCTGACTTGTCCGCTTGAAGGACAACGTCGTTTAGGGTCTCGACGTCGAATATCCGGAAGTAGTTGTGGTAGGAACCAGTGAGGACATGCCTGATAATAATGACGTGAGACTAGCGCCAACATATGATGCAAGGATAGAAACGTACTTGTCATCGCCACTCCATGTACATTCAAACTTGTCGAATATGCAATCATTCTCGTACAGATCACAGAGTTTACCGCGCAGATGGTCGTGTATAGGAATGGTCTTCAGAGGCTTGCCTTCCATGTTAATATCCCATATCTTCAATGACAAATAGTCACGAGAAAGGATATATCGACCATCATGGCTGAATTTGACGTCCGAGATCGATGAGATGATTTCGGAGAAGAACGATCGATTCGTGGGATCTTCCTCCTCCTCGAAACCTACCGCTTTCGGGTCAATCTCCATATGACGTATAGAAAGAGAGTTAAGCACCCACATTTCGCATGCCGATCGCACAGAGCCGCTTCACGCATATCAGCAAGTTTGATGTTGCTTTTTGAGCTCGAGTACATGAACAGGTTGCACTGCGTCGGGTGGAACTCGGCCGCTGTGATCACCTCCGTGAGTTCTTCCATATTCGTCGGTTTGATGTCCACGATGTCTTTACATATTATGAGTACGACAGAGATGTTTGAACCAGAAACACATACTGAAACTCTGGTCACTGATATTCAAGTTCCACAGATTGATCCGGAGGTCATCGGCGGAAATGTAAGTCTCCTGGTCGGAGTTGACAGAGATGGAGTGTATGTGGTACGCGTGTGCGTTAGAGTAGACTTTGCGGGGAACAGCAGCGATGATGTTGTCCTGTTGGGTCATGCGGGGCAATCGTAGGTGCTGTGGATGTGTGGGAGGTGGGAGCTGCCGTTGGCCATCGTGGAGGTTGGATTCCGAGACTACTCGCAGCGACTTTTCGAATACTTTCCATAGTTTGATGGTCTTGTCTGCACGATCATGACGAGAAGAAGAAAGGGTTCAAAGCACATAAGAGTGGACTGAAGCTAGAGGAAGAACAAGCTATCGCACCGTTTGTCGACAAAAGGAAGTGTGCGGCGTTCTGCCGTTTGCACCACTTGATCTTGTTGATCTTCTCCTCAATCTCCAGAGACTTGAGGTAGTCAAACTCGGGTTCATGTGATTGAAACTCGGTGTAGAACTTGTACTCGCAGCCCTTTTTCTATTTAGGGGAAGGGTATATGTAGCACGATGAGAAGATAGTGATCGAGAAAGACGTACCAGTTCATTCCGCTCAAACAGGACGACACGGCCACCCTTGTCACCTGTAGCGAGGTAGTTGCCTGTAGAGTCGAACTCGACGGTAGAGATGATGTCGGCTGTGTGGAGATTGGGGTATGGGTGATGGTCTAATACGCTCGGTGGACGATACGCACCCTCTGTAATGTCTTCGACCTCTCCCTTGTCTCCGAAACATTGGGCGAATCGCCAGCCACCCGAGCTCGACGCGTCAGAGTCCATGGTATGTATGTGATGCGATGGTGGTGTCTATGTGAGTAGTCTAAGAAGTGTATGGCTGGTCAGGGAGATGATAACTAATGTGGTCGGATGCACGCCCGCTAACACCCCACAGCCATGCCCCTGTCACGCTCCTGTTACGCAATGTCACACGCCTTTCCTATGTCGTCCTTGTGCACGAACAAGACTATGTTTCTTGCACAATGCATTTTGTTTTTGTTGTAGATAGACAAGGGTTTGTGTGGACGTATCTACACCAACGGTTGTCCTCCGAGCCCAATTCGAATATTTATTGTAAAGTACTAGGTCCCTTTTCCTGCACATTCCGGAAGGACAAATGTCATACTTGCTACTAGCTCAAAAGTCTATCTCCCCGCCCGACGTCCATCTGTGTTCCTCCCAATCCAGTCTGAGCCTCGCCGTAGCCTCGATGACGAGAGAACACACCCGAGCGCCAGACCCATCATATCCCTCGGCGCCAAAAGCCAACACCTCCGCCTCAACTCTTGACCACCAACCACCCTCGCTCAATTTATAACTTCGAGCTTATATTATCCTCACCATGCCCATCGGCCCCATCACTGGAAAGCTCAGGAAGCGTTTCTGGCTTGACCTCACCACCGCCCTCGGCCTTGGTGTCACTGCTGGCTACGCGTACTGGTGAGTCTAACCGCTCCCGAGCGATTTCTCCCGAAAGGGCTGCCCGAACTGACATGATTTCGTTCTCTAGGTATGGTGTCCATCTCAAGCATGGTGAGATTTCTACTCTATTCACCGGCGTTGATCACGGAATGGGGATGGGTGGAGTGTGCAAGACGTGTGTGCTGACTTTGCTTTTTTACAGTTCAGCGTCAGGAAGAGTTCTACCTAAAATTGGAGAGGTCGAAGCAACAGGAGGGACAGTAGATGCTATGTCATTTGTACCCCATGCATTAAAGGATTTTGATATCACCATTGGCATTCCCTATCTCCATACGTCCGTTGGAACATAGACTCTTTCTTCAAGCGGAAACGGCTGTCACGACTTCTGAGTGTTCTTCTCAACGCAATGCCTAAAGGGTCCGGTCTCTAGATCCCACTTGCTATCAGATGACATTGATACATCATATTTCAAGCTCACGTTCTGACTGAATAGCTCTAGATAGTAGCTAGGTTCTGTCCCGCGAACCACTTGTCCGCTAATGACCGCACCAACTCTAATTCCGCCGAACACAGTATCGTGAATATTATAAAGGATAGTAAACAAATGATAGGAAAAAAAGATATGGCCCTAAGATACATAAATGATAGAAATGCCAAAGAAAGTGTACAAAACAGCAACACAAAACAAACAATCTACCTCAACAACCCCATACTCCTCAACTCCTCACAAGCCGGTATCGGCTCAGCTTCAATCTTCCTAACCTTCTCCCAATCCGTCCCAATCCCAAACAACCCCACCTCTCTATCCTTCCTCCTCTCCTTCATATCCACACCCGTCTGACACTGCGAATAAAGCTGTTGCTTATACACCCTCTCGATATTCCCTTCAAACTTCTTCAACTCCGGGCCTGACCTCTTCTCATTCCGGGCTAGTTCAGCTGCTATAGGGATGGCCTGAGAATTCTGCGGCATTGACGTGGTATTTCACGCCGAGACCTTCTGTCCGTCGTTCGACGTTGTAGAGAGAGGTCGGGTTGAATGAGAATCGGGGGTCGGGTGTGATTGGGGAGGAGAAGAGACTGGGGAGAGCGTTGAGGAGAGAGAAGGCAAGGAGGAGGAAGAGAGGGACGAGTTGGACGAGGATCGAGCGAGGTTCGGCGTTTTCCCGGGCTTGACCTTGGTTATGGTTATGGTGTGTCCGTACACGAGTAGCACGGAATCCACCAGGTCCAAACGATGTCGTAAATACTGCTTAACGAGAATCATAAGTAACCTGTTATTATTATTATTACTTCCACTATCGTGGGGGAACTCACCGGGACCTCCACCGAACCCACCTCCCATCGGACCTGAACCACCAAAGAACATATTAAACAAATCTTCAGGACTGAGTTCACCATCAAATCCACCACCGAACGGTCCTGAAGCGAATGTAGGACCGGCACGACCACTTGACGACGGTGATGATGACATCCCGCTGAACCGGGATTCTGGATCTGACCCATGTCTGTCATAGATTGCTCGTTTTTGAGAATCCGAGAGGACTTGGAAGGCTTTGGAGACCACTGTAAATTGGAGATGGGATGGGGCAATGATGAGATAATTTCGTTGGAGTGACAAGGGAGAAAACTAACTCTTGAATGCCTCGTCTGCACCGGGAGCTCCGTTCTTGTCTGGGTGTAATGACAATGCCAACTATCCATAGAAAGAGGAACATAAGTATACATATTCCTTCACATATACCAAATAACTTCAAAGGGTTAATTATCATGAGAAACGTACCTTCCTATACGCCTTCTTAACATCTGCCTCCTCACAATCCCTCTTCAACGACAAGATCTCATAATACTCCGTAACCTTACACGACCGTATCCTCTTCACCACCGCAGCCTGTTCCGGTGTATATTCCCTCTTCTTCTGCTCTCCCGCACCAGAAGAAGAAGACGAAGCCTTGGCAGACCCATTGGCTTGTGACGTCGATGCCGATGACGAATGACCCGGACGCTGTCTCGCGCCAGACGCACTCGGATGAGTTTCCGTCGACGACGAACCACCAGTAGGTTGTGAGCTAGATGCTGTCGAGTCACCACCACTTGGACCTGAAGATGACGAAGAAGAGGATTCAATCTCGGACTCGATAAGTTCGAGCAGTTTCGTTCCTTCCGGTGTGGAGAACAAGTTTATTGATTTTTGACAGAATCGGAGAGCTGAGGGGAAGTTTCCTGCGTTTCGGTGCTTTTGGGCGATTGAGAGACATTTGATTGCTTCGTCTTTGTTGCTTTCCATGGTTTGGACAAGGGTTCGAGAGATCTGAGACCGAGGCGAAATGAAATGAACTTTAGTCTCTAGGTTGCTTTGTCACTTTGTGAGTTGCTTGAGAACCTTTGAAGTACTGAAACCCAAAGGAATGGCCTGAAAGTTTCGTCACTAGTGAGCCGAGTTAGCTCGGGAACAGAGAGAGTAATCGAGGAGTAAGATGGGGAGACTGTGAGCTCACCGGAGTGAGATGAGACGTGGAAGCGTGGTCAACAGCGAATCAATGATGTCTTTCCTAATACAGCATACAGATGCGATATTATCCTATTATGTAGTATATACAACATCATGTATTCATGTTGGCGCCCATGTTATATTCTTTGTTATACAAGCAAAGATGTGACTGTATGCTAACGTTCAGCATCGCCATATCTCGTTACGATTTACTCCAGTCTCCAAACCAAATATAAAAGCCTTATGTAGACCAGCGACCACGGATAAACGCTATCGGCACCGCAAATGTAGTCAACTTCCGACATGCATGACCAATACTATATTTATGTCATACACCTCCCAGATTCAGCATTCTCAAGCACTCACCTCTTCCTTCCCTCGGTCGACGGTGTCACTGCCCTAACATCTGTGGACTCTGGGTCTGCAGGCTTCATCCATGCAGTCTGCTCCGCCACGAGAAGACCTCCAGGAGCAACTTGCTCGATTTCGAGAGGAATGGAAAGCCGAAGTCGAACGAGTGAAAGCTCAAAAGACTGAGCATACCTCCGATGGTCCTCCAAGCCCGACACAGGAGAAGTCAAAAGTGACTTTGAAAGCTGATGATACAGGTTCCCAGAATCCTCCAGCTCCGACTACGACCAACGTCGACCTTCCATCTCAGCTCACCTCCGAGCTACTGTCAACCCCGTTCTTCTCACTCCCAAACAGCGTCAGGCGGCTGAAGTATATACTCAAGCTGTCTCTCTCGAGCAGAGAGGTGATCATGCAGGTGCTACGGAACTATACAGGAAGGCATTCAGGATGGAAGACCACGTCGACGGGATCTATCGAATGCTCGAATTGAGGCAGGAACTTCCCGCTGACCCCCCTACTACTGCAACCACAGTCACCATCGAAGGCCACGGGAAACACGCAAGAAGGGACTCGCATAGTCACCACACATCCGTCCCCCACCCTCACAGACCAGATGTCCACCATTTGATCGATGGTCTTCGACACCTCGAACTTAATCGGAATCGTAAGGCTCCGCATATCCTCTTGTATCCTCTCATTGCAGAATGGTCTACCCCCTTGGAGTTCCTTCCTGAAGATGAGGCCGAGTCAATACCGATCTCGAAGTTCCCTGACGAGTTGTTGTTGTATGTCCTGCAGTTCTTGGATGTGTGGGCGTTGGAGCGGTTTGCGTTGGTGAATCGGAAAGCGAGGATTGTCACGCTTGATTCAGGCTTATGGAGGTTTGTGGATTTTTGTTTTCCTGTAAGAAGTTCTGGAAACTGATGGAATTGTGGAATAGGACGTTTGTTGAAGAATTATATATTCCGCCACAAATAACTTATGACGAAGAGATCGACGATCTTCTAGAAGAGTATGTGCACGATTATAGGAGGGTGTATATCGAGCACCCGAGAATACGCTTAGATGGGGTTTATATTGCCGTGTGTCATTATATGTGCGTACATTCTCGTAGAAAATATATTTCGTTTGACTTAGATGGTATTGAACTCTGTAGACGCAATGGGCTGAGCGAAAACGCCTGGGTTCATGTAGGTTCCTAGGTCTTATTCATACTCGGTCATGCTAAACGCCACAACCCTTCAGATCAGTCATCTCGTCACGTACAACAGATACCTGTGAGTTCAATATATCCCGTTATACCAATCATATTACTCACAAATAGTACCTAGGCGATTCTACCCTGATGGCACGGTCTTGTCATTACTAGCCGGAGAGGAGCACCCTCCTCAACAAATCATCCCGCTCCTCAAACCCACCCTCAAGCAAAAGGTAAGAACTACCTATAACAAACAACCCTGAAATACTCATCCTTGAACCCTCAGGGCTTCTTCATCGGCGAATGGCGACTCGAGGGCACGACAGTCTACATCACCTCACTCACAGATCCTACTGGTCTGACATCTTCCTCCTCACGATACACATTCCAGATGACATTGGAGTTACGATCGCGGCCGACGTTGGGACGATGGAATCGGTTGGACATGAAGGGGTATGATTCGGTGAATGTAGAGACAGGGGAAGCCACGCCGGTGTCGTTGAAGCATGATAGACCGTTCTGGTTCTCGAAGGTTAGAAGCTACGGATGATGGATTGACGTCAGACATAGGGAGAAATCTCGGAACTCCCTTCGAAATGCATAAATGGGGTTGTAGCTGAATACTCTGACAGAGCTATATGACACTCGCTGATTTGAAGCACTGCAGATAGAATTGATACAGATAATTGCAAGTACACGTTTGTTTGCACCTCGCCTTTACTCTCGGAACTCCTTGTCTCCATTTTAGGGTGCTGATAACCTACGGACCTCTTTCCAGCTGCCAACATCTATCCATTCGATGCACTGCATCATAATCAGGTGCGGATCGTGGACGGAAACTCGGCTCCGTGCCACAATTGTGTTCTCAAGCTCTCTCAAGACGCGGTGATGGGTGCGTCCGACACGTTTCGACAGAAAACCTGGAAGAGGTGTGGCGGATCGATGTTCGCAGACTTCGATGTGCCGCTCCCATCTATCTTTAGTGTTGCTGACGCTGCGATAGGTCTGAAGTGAACGACAGCATGGTGTCAAATATGTCCCACATTAGTTTCGTCAAAACTCGGAGGCAGGAACAACGCAGCTGTGAGGGCAGGGATCATGCCGGATTAGGAAGGCCTAGTACAAGCGAGACGTCGACAAGAGCGTTGAATATGTCCTAGGATAAGGTTACTAGTATGGTCTTCGACGTCAAGGAAGATATCTCGAAGACGGAGAGGTACAGTCGAGAAGCAGGATCTGAGATGATCGTAATGAAGTCATGCGCCTACCCCGCTTTAAAGCGTGTAGCATTGTCCTTACGCGAACCTCACCCCCCGCATGTTATATAACTCGCCGATCTCCTACCCCACTCACCAACAGCCGCCCGCGTCCTCTGCCATTTCTTCGGTTTCACGCTCACTCTTGCCCTCTTGTGTCTGCCTATGCTTCCGATGCGCCCCCGTTCGCAAATCCTCTTCCCTGCCAAATCCCTCCTCTTGGTGGCATCCACTTGCGACTCTTTTCCCGCTAATACCCCTGCACACGGCGCATTTTCTCCCCGTCCCGTCCTTCGCTAAGCAACTATTAGTACCTTACCGGGCTCACCATGTCTATCTCGCATCCTCCCTCGGCCGCGTCTCACTGTTGTTCTCTTTCCGTCAACACCGCCGCATCCACCAACAACGAAAAGATCCGATGTTGATGCATCACACGCCAGGAAAAGGTTCAGGGAGGGATGAGAAACGAGAATTGCAACTACAGAGTGGATACATGGTACGTGTATCCTGCAGTGAACTTCCCCTCTTGCGATTTCCTTCACAGTCAGACCCTCATTCGACCTCTCGGTCATCTTCTAGTTCCCTTCTGTATAGTCCCCGTCTCGCTACATCAACGCACTCTCGAACGCCCCTCGTCATGCTGCAGACCGACGACACGGTCATATTCTTCCCCTGTCGCGTTTCATCAACCACCTTTGCCTCGTTATGCGAACTGGGGTACTGCCTGATCAACGAGACATACTCTCGCTTGTCCTCAGATCTCTTCACCAACGCATCTATGGACCATGGACCACTTGGGGTAACAACGAGTGGCTTGTACGTCTCTCTTCTCTTCTCGCTACCATAGAACGTTCATCCGAGATTCCGTCTCTCTTTCAGAAAACAACCCGCAGTCCCCCATTAAAGATGGTCGTGACAGCCTCTCTTTTCAAGAATCAAGATCGTCTTCTCGTCTAGCCTGATGTTGTGATGGCTAGACGGTGTTGCTTGTCTATCACAGACAGTCTCATCACATAGGACACGACAACGACCTCGACCAGTCCATCAAAACCTTGGTCCATCGCTTACGGACAACAAAGATCGAAATCTCAAACGACTCGCGTAGAGTCGTTGTATCGATAGATGCTGTAAATAGAGTAGTGGTACCGAAACATATTATTTTTCGTAGTTTCAGAATGTTACAGAAAGCAAGAAAACGGATGGATGTGTAGAAAGAAAACGTACAAATGAACCGACACAGACCGTCCATGGCTTTATCAGTCAGTCTATGGACATGCGGGAAACATCATCCATTTCGAAAGGGTTGGATCCCTCGCGACCCGAATTGAGATCGTCGGTCTATAGCGTAGTTGACGAGAATGCCGTACTCCATGAAACGAGTTGAGTCAACCGGTATCGTCATTCGACATGAATGCCATAGTAGTTGTCTAGAATCCGGAATGAGATGTAAAGAGAGAGGAGGGACGCCTCGACAAGAGGAATCCTCCACTCCCTTTATACCCCATCCCCTCTCCCCAAGAAACCTGTTTCTGAACCCTTCGGTTGGGCTGTGACTGATATGAAGGGTGATGTGGGGAGGTTCGGGGAGTAATGCATTTGGAGGCTTCGAGCGATATGGGGAGGATGATCGTAGACACGGCGCTCCGTTCCTAGTCGTTTTTTCCAAGTCTCGAAAACTCGACGCGAGGAGAAGGCTTGAAGGCGGCCGGTCTTGAGTGTTGGGTGTTTTGAAAGGGGTGGGATGTCGACGATGAGAGAATGCAAATTGAGTGCGCTAGGGAAAGCAACGGGTGAATTGAAATGAATAAAATGAAGCAGAAAACGCACCATGACAATTCATCTCTCGAGCACATCTCTGAGCATCCCATTACCTCGAGCAGGTCGTGCTGCGCCGCGTGATTCGTTGTGCTTGCTGAGAGATTCGACGCGGCCGTGTTTCGATTCATGCAGGCGATAGACCGGGAGACGAGAGTGGGACAGGCGGTCTGTCGTTTGCGTACGGTTGGGTAACATCGGTTGATAGAAGCCGTTAATACTGGATCTCTTTTGGAAGCGAGAATTGGTGGAATAGCGAAGGTTTGAACTGATTTCTGTCTCGAGAACGCTATCGCCAACGGTCTTGGAAGACCTGCACAGAGGAGGACAGAGAATACGAAGTCAGTCACAAGCGAAGGAGAGAGAGACAGGCTACTGCTTGTCTCTCGGCTCTCACTAGATGAAAACAAGTCGAATAAAATAAAACATACCGTGCATAGCTCCCCAACGGACCAACCACTCCCGGAGAAATCTTACAAGAGACGGATAAAGGACCTCTTTTACCTCTTGAAAGGAAACACGTACCCGATACGAACGTGGCCCGGCACGAAACGAAACAGTTCGTTTCGATGACATGACCGTAGCCCGCTTGCCGAGACGACAGATGGGTGTTTGCACCCCTACAGACACTGCTGACTGAATAGAGCATGCGCCTTTGAGTTCCTCTAGATGAAGGAAGATGAAATATGATGAGAAAATATGAATGTGTAAACTGGAAGGATAGACGTACAGAAAGCACGGATGGGCAGTGCTATGTGGACCATCGCAATATTCGCACTCCGTCAAAAACCCGAGTCCGTTGACGTCTATAGTCGTCTACCATAGAGGAAGACATGTCGACTTCACGTACACCCTCCACCATCGTGGTCGGAGACGATAGTAAGACAGTAGATATTTCATATACCTACAAAAAGCTCAGCAAGCTTAGATGAGGGCGCACAGGCTTCGGGTGTGGTTGTATTGATGAGAGGCTGTTTATCCAGCCGAGGTAGAATTCTCATGTAAGCAGAGTGTGACGTTGAGAGAAAACCGAAAGATGACGATGGTGGTTGAGGAGAAAGAATGAACGAACACTTTGACGCTTGATCGAAGCTTGATCGACTCCGAGTTTCTTTAATTTCTTTGCTTCGACAATCTCTTTATGGGGTATACAATTGCAAAGATCGATATCTTCGACTGCAAACCTTTCTTAGGGAACTGAAATGCAGTGAGTGAGTGATAAAATTTTATTTAGATGAATATTGATATATTACATGAAATAAGAAGTGAAGTCGATGAATACTGCGCCGTCTAAATAATCGGAAACACGAATAACGGCGATCGTTGAAATGTAAGATACACAACAACGGTCGAGCAGATGCATTTGATACGACCAAAGGGGGGCGGTCAGGAAAACGACATCTCCAGACGTTTGATGAAAAAAATGCTTGCATCAGGTTTGACGACGCCCGAAAACGTGCTACAAAGTCTGTAACATCGTTTTGGGGTTCACCTGTTTTCGCCATGAGAAAATAACAAGATACTAAGGCCACGTCGAAAGGCGATAGTAAATAGTATACAAAATTCGATTCGGAGATAGGAAAGGAGAAGGGATGGATGCCTCGACAAGAGCACCCATCCACTCTCTTTATACCTCGCCTTCTCTGCATTCCTCAAAGAATCAATATCGGAGGGGGCCGAGCAACCCAGTTGACTAGGCATACTGCCGGTCCCGAGGATGCGTGTGATGAGCACAGAGTAGGTGAGGGAGGATTTGGGCCGTGAGGCGAAATATCGAGGGTGATCGTAGACACGGCGTCCCATCGTCTGAACTTCCAAGCCGTTTCAGGAATCGAGTCGGTTGGATATTGAGTATTGAAGCGGTAGACCGGGAGTAAGGATGTCGAAGGCGAGCAATGTGACAAAGGGGGAAAGTAATATGGAGAGCCAAAATTGAATGAATAGTTGGGATCTTCGCATCGTGTGTTGAAAGCCGGACAATGTCAGACAGGGGAAGCGATGGACGGAATGCGTGCAGTTCGTTTCACTCTACAAAAAAAAGTGAGTGAGGAACGTACCTAAGACATCCTTCACTTTCTTGAGCAAAACCTCCTACACCGTTGAAAACATCCTTCCGATGATGATACAGGCATTTCATGCTGCAGGATGTAACGCATTGCGCCTGGGGGCGAGTCCTATTGTGGAGGTTGGAAGCGATAGACCGGGAGACGGAAACAAACGCGGTCTATTGGTGTAATGTTAGTCAGTCACATTGAAGGAAGGGAGATAAGATAATTATCGCAAATTGGGATCATGAGACGACGGCGACAGTCGCATGGAGATAGTTATTCCCCATATTGAGTGGGGAATGAAGGATACTGATCGCAGACAAGAAGTAATAGATGAGAACGTAGCTTCTTTGTAGATTCTCCCTGCGCCGAGGAGAACGAAGTAATAACCACATACCGTATGTGATTCTTTTCATAATCCCACCACTCCTAAGTAAACCTCCAATACATTAGCATTTGCTACTGCAAAAAGCCGCTTTGGCCATGGGAGGATGTATATGGCCCCCAGAGTGATTCGCATTATTAAAAAATGGGCGTGGCTGCCATATCCCTTGTTCGACAATGAAATGACCGGGAGAGCACACCGTCTTAGACTAACCTGCACCGGAAAATGGTGATTCTGCTAGGCGACGGATGGCAGGAGTAAGAGTAAGAACAAGTAATATTGTGAGATAAATCAATTTGACGTACAGAGAACACGAGCTTGCGCCTGTGATGTGTGACAGTCGGAAGCATAGCTCCGTAGATGTCCGTCAAAGGGCTCGGCATGTTGATTTTGAATGCACTCCCGTTTCTATGTCCGTCAGTAGACAGGATGCTCCATTGTTAGTAGTTTTTCTCGATGTGAGGGGCCGAGAGACGGAGATAGCTCGAAGGCGGCCGGTCTTGAGTGTTTTGGAAAGGACGGAACGTCTACGACGATGAGAGAACGCAAATCAAGTGGAATGGGGAAGCAATGGGTGAAAAGGAATGGATGAATGAACACAAAAACATACCGCTCTATTTTCTATCCCTAGAGCCCATCTCCTAGCATCCCACCACCTCGAGCAGGTCGTGCTGCACCGTGTGATTCGTTGTGCTTCCTGAGAGATTCAATGCGGCCGCGTTTCAGTTCATGCAGGCGATAGACCGGGAGACGAGAGTAGGACAGGCGGTCTGCCATTTACGTGCGGTTGGGAAACGGGGGCCATCGCCGAGGTTGAGTGTATTTCGGATGCTAGTTATTGTAGGCTTGGTGGATTGCGAAATTTCGAACTGATTTTTGCCTCGAAAACGTTATTGCCGACGGTACCAGAAAACCTGCGAAGAGGAGGATAGAGAGATGCAACTTAAGTAACAGACGGGAGAGAGAGAGAGAGAGAGACAAGCTGATAGTTGTCTGTCGGTTCTTACCAGATGAAACAAGTTAGACGAAATAAAACATACCATGTACAGTTCACCAGAAAACCAACCACTCCCTGGTAAGCCCTATCAATATTGCGTAAGTGATTCCCTTTTCGTTTTGTGAAGGGAAACATGTACCCGATGTGAAAGTCCTGGCATGAAATAAAACGATTCGTTTCGATGACATGGCCGCAGCCCACTTGCCGAGACGATGGGTGGGTATTTGCACCACTATGGACCTTGACAATTGTACGGATTACGTGCATGTTGATTTCTGTAGATGGGGGAAGAGAAAATGATTGAGAAAACGTGATGGTGTGACAGGACGTGCAGAAAACACGGGTTAGTAGTGCTATGTGGACCTTCGGAATACTCACACTGCACCGAAAACCCGAGTGTGGTGATGTCGATAGTCATCTACCATAGACAGGGCATGTCGACTTTCACCTTCGTGCCCGGAGATGATGGCAAGACAGCAATATGCCCCCAAAAACTCCGCCAGCTTAAATGAGAGTATCGAGGTTTCAATGTAGTTGTATTGATGCGCAATCATTTATCCAGATGAGATATTATTCTCATGTAAGCAGAGAGTGACATTGAGAGAAAAACGAGATGACGGTGGTGGTTGAGAAGAATGAATGAACAGAGTCTTTGACGCTTGATCGACTCTGAGCTTCATTGCTCCAACACTCCCTTTTGTGTGATACGAATCGCAAATATTATCATCCCTGACCGCGAAACTTTCTTGGAGAATGGAAGCGAGATGATTAAGAGATTAAAATTTATTTATGAGTACAATTATATACAAGATGGTAGGTCGATGGGTACTACGGCAATAAATAAAGTCTAAATGGGTGGAAAAGTGAAAACGGTGATGGTTGGATCGTAAAGCATACGAGTGAATGGGTTTGATGCAGCCGAAAGGGACAGTGGTGGATATAGCATCTAGGGAGGTTAAATGAACCGAAGCAAGGGTTTAACAGTGATGAAATATGTCATAAAATCTGCAACATTGGGTCGGGGTTCAGCCGTGTTTGCGAGAAGAAAAGTGTTGTCCAATGCGAATGTTGAGAGGCAATAGAAAATAGTGGGATAACTTCCAGAGGAAGAGAGGAGAAAAAAGGTTGTGTGCGGAAAGAAAACTTCGAAAAACCCGACAGACACCATGGCTTTACCAGCCAGTCTATGGATGTGCGGAAAACATCGTCCGTTTCGAGAGGTATGTATCCTTCATGACAAATGAGATTGTCAGCCTATAACAACTCAGATCGAGTCGAGTCGACCGGTATCGGCCTTCGATGTGAATGTTGTAGGAGCGATCCAAGATCCAGAATGAGGCGTAAAGAGAGAGGAGGGATGCCTCGACAACAGGAATCCTCCACTCCCTTTATACCCCATCTCCTCTCACCGTTGCTGAGCCCTTTGGTTGGGTTGTGACTGGTAAGAAAGGTGGTGAAATGGGGATTGGGGAAGTTGAGGGAGTAAATGAATTTGCTAGGCTTCAAGCGAAATGGGAAGGATGATTGTAGACACAGCGCTCCGTTCCTAGCCTTTATTTCGAAGTCTAGAAGCTTGACGTGAGTACGAGAATGAGAGAGTGCAAATGGAGTGGACTGGAAAAGTGACGGGTGAAGAGAAATGGTTAGATGAACAGGAAAACATACCGCTACCATTCATCCCTCGAGTACATGTCCTACCATCCCACTACCTCGAGCAGGTCGTGCTGCACCGCGCGATTTGCTGTGCTTGCTGAGAGATTCGAAGCGGCCGTGTTTCAATTCGTGTAGGCGATAAGCCGGGAGACGAGAGTGTCACAGGCGGTCTGTCATTTGGGTGCAGCTGGGTAATGCCGAAGATGGGAGCCGTCGAGATTAGATGTATTTCAGAAGCTAGATATGGTAGAGCTGAAGAAATGTGAAGTTTAGAGCCAATTTTTGCGTCGAAAATACTACCGTCTCCGGTCTTAGAAACCCTGCAAAGAGGAAAACGCAGAATACAATATGAGTAACAGACGCGAGTGAGAAACACACTCACACTTGTCTGTCGGTTCTGACTAGATGGCACAAGCCGAATCAAATAAAACATACCGTGCATGGTTCCCCAGCACACCAACCACTCCAGTAAATCCTACAAAGATTGGGTAAAGAATTCCCCTCGACCCTGTGACGGGAAACACATACGAGATGTGAGAGTGGTCCGGCATGAAGTAAAACGGCTCGTTTTGATGTCATGACCATAGTCCACTTGCCGAGGGCGACGGATGGGTGTTTGCACTATTACCGACCTTGATGATTGTACAGATTACGTGCATGTTGATTTCCGCTGATGAGAAAACATGAAATGAGATGAGAAAACATGATGGTGTAGACTGAAGTGACTGGACATACGGAAAATATAGATGGGTGCTATGTGAACCGCCGAGGCATTCGCATTACGTCAAAACCCCAGATGCATTAACGTCTATAGTCGTCTACCATAGAGTAAGATATGTCGATTGCATGCATGCCCTTCACCATCGTGTCCGAAAACGATGGCAAGATGGCAGTATTCCACATGCCTACAAATAGCTCAGCAAGTTTTAATGAGGGTATACGGTGTTCGAATAAGATTATACCGATAGTAAATTATTTATCCAGACGAGGTATTATGTGTGTAGGCAGAGAGCGAGGTCTAGAAAATCGAGATGACGATGATGGTTGTGAAGAGAGAATGAGCGGATGCTTTGACGCTTGATCGACCCTCAGTTTCTTCAATTTTTCTGCTTCGACAATCCCTTCGCATGGTATACGCTTGCAAATATTGACCTCATTGACTCTGAGCATGTCTCAGAAAATGGAAACAAGGTGAGTGGGTGATAAAAATTTATTTGTATTTGTATGAGGTCGGTGGGTACTATGCCAATAAACAAGGTCTAAATGATTGGAAACATGAAGAATGGAGGGCGGTTAACATAGAGCATACAGCAAAGGGCGAGTGAATGAATTTGATGCAGCCGGAAGAAACAGTGGAGACATAGCATCTAGAGAGGTAGAATAAAGGTTCGACAATGATGAAATGTCACAATTCAGAAAGTCTGCGACTTCGGGTCGGGATTCAACTGTGTTTGCGAGACAAGGTGTCATTCTACACCAACATCGAGAGGCAATTGCCATGATAGGATAGCATTCAGAGGGAGGGGGAAGGCGAGATGTGAATGCTTCGACGGGTGACATCATCCACTCCCTTTATACCTCACGTTCTCTGCATTCCTCGGAGAATCAGTATCGGAGGGGGCCGACTTCGAAACCCGATTGACTAGGCATATTGCCAGCCCCTCGGAAGAGTGTGATGGGTACAGAGCGGTTGAGGGAGGATTTGTGCCGTGAGACGAAATATCGAGGATGATCGTAGACTCGGCATCCCGTCCATCTGAGCTTCCAGGCTGTTTCACGATTGAGTCGGTTGAATAGTGAGAAGTGAGGCAACAGACCGGTAGATAAAGATGTTGAAGACGAGCTGTGTAACAGAGGGAGAAGAGATATGGCAAGTCGGAATTGAATGAAATGTTGAGGCTTCTCATAGCGTGTTGAAAGCTGGGCAGGGGAAGCGATAGACAGAATGCAGGCAGATGTTTCACTCTGCAAAGGGAAGTGAGTGAGGAGTCAATTGTGGGGTTGGAAGCGATAGACCGGGAGACAGACACACATGTGATCCATCGTGTGTGCAATATTCGTCAGTCATGTTGAGGGTGTCGAGGGCACGGATATGGTAGAATTGAAGGGGGACGAGAATATTATTGCCATTTGGGATAACAAGATAATGGCAACAGTCGTGTTGAGATAGTGTTGTTCCCAATATTGAGTAGGGAATGAGGGGTACTGATTGCAGACAAGAAGCGACCGATGAGTAAAAGAAGTAGCTTCTTTGTGAATTCTCTCTGCGCCAAGGAGAACGAAGCAATAAATACGTACCACATGTAATTATCTTCATAGACATGCCACTTATATGTAAACCTCCAATGGGTTGGCATTTGCTGCAAAAGGTCACGTCGGCTGGGGCCGTGGCCTCTAGAGTGATCCGCATTTTGAAAATGTACATCATGGGATTCCATACGTCTTGTTCGACAATGAAATGACTAGGAGAACATTGTCGTGATGCCAAGTCATCTAGCGAATCCTGCGCTCGAAGATAGTGGTTCTACTAGGCTAAAAATAAGTGATATCATGAAATTAATAAATTTGACATACAGAAAACACGAGCCTACATGTAACAGTCACGAAGCATAGCTCTGTAGACATCGATGGACGTCCATCAAAGGGCTCAGTGCGTTGAGTTTATGTGCATCCGGGACATGTGAAAGCGATGTACCTGAGGATAGTGAAGGTGGAACGGCTCGATGGGAGCAAGGCCAAAGATGTGTCTGAACTTGTTGGCCATCATCAAATGCACTAGACCTAAATGTTAGTGTGTTGCTGAACAAAATGGCCCCTGCGGATGTACAGATTGTGTAAGTGAGGGTGATCGTGTAACAGAAATCATGATGAGATAGTAACGGTGATGGTGGAGAGACAAGGAAGAGTCGACGCTTCAAATTGATCGACTCTGTGATCGAGGATTCTCAAGTCTGTCTGCCTTCGATAACCCCATGAGGGTGGTCAATATTGACTTTTTCAGCTTCCTCTACTAGTGTTGCTCCCAGAGACAGAAGTACTTATTCCCCTAAGCGGTATGCGTGTTCTCAAGACGGTCATATTGATGTATATTTTTAATATATGTAGTGTAGAAGAATCCTGTAAGTGCAGATGAAAGGTAAGACAATGACAGTGGCAGTGAGGAAGAGGAAAGACGAAGAGTGGAAATACGGATTCAAGTTTACTCGTTTCGATGCCTGACTGACTGGTGACGCTTAACCGACTTGGACATGATCGGGCCGAGTTCCCCCATTTGCTTCGACGTCGGCTTGGACTTCGGTTCTAACAGTCTCTTCTTCACTATGTCCATTGTTCCCGACCACAAACACTCTACAGTCTCATACGAACTAGCTATGAAGAGGCCAGATAAATCAAATAGTGCTACTAACAAATGCCATCAACTCATGGTTTTCTCGATTATCTGTGCTCTTCACAACTGGTTTGCTCTCCACTAACACGTTGGACAATGTAGCCCAATTGCGAAGGCATTGAGGGTGTTCCCTTCGAATGTGATAGTACACACTGTGAAGGTGTCAATTGAATTTGATGGTTTTTGAGAAGCGGGTGTTTGTGTCATCAAGCAACAGTCGGATATGAAAGGAAAGCTAGAAAGCTGAGTGCAATAATTTTGGGGGTTGATTGACCAAGCTGTTTCAAAGGATATCAAGCGGTTGTCGGAGAAAGAGAAGCAGTGATAGAATGGAAGTGTCAGTGAAGAACAGAGAATGTACCTCTTGCGAGCTGATCGCAGACTTGGACTCGGACAGGTAGTTTCTTGAAATCCTACATTCTCATGAATTTAGTAGACGTTCTATATGCTGGTTGCTTCTATGACTATTCTGAGTATCACCGTGACCTTGATCAAGCTGAGATAAGGTCGTTTTCAAACTTGTCATTGTCTTCTGCTCGACCTCATGTCAGACCAGGTAAGTCTTTTCATATTGAGATCTGCGGAGGCCTGTTGCCTACAATGTGATATTATCTAACTAAACTCCCCAAGTTCCCTACGTAATCCTGGATACTTCTGAGAGTCTCAATATCGGCTGCCAATATCTGAGTTGTTTGAGAACCAATCTGAAGATAAGGTTGTTTCAGGAATCCTTAAGCTCCATAGAGGAGAGGCTGAGTCCGTAGACTATAAATTCACTGAACATGAGCATGAATTGAACAATCTGCAGTCTTGCACATTCTTTTGAGTTTACTGCACTCACTACCAGTCTACTTAACTCTGAGTCATTCAAACAAAGCCTTATCACTTATCCAAGGACCCAGCATGCTGACCAGACCACCCAATATCAACAGAGATGACCGTACCTCTCAACGTACATACATCCGTCAGAAATTGGGGGATCAGTTTCGTGAGTTATCTCTGCTTGGCTTACCTTGCCAAGCCAGCTAAATATATTTTTCCAGGTCAAGTCGCCTATATCATGAAGAAGCGAACAAAGGGGGTTCCTCGGGTCCCTTGGAAGAATCCAGACAAACTCCGTGAGAAATACAGAGTTGCAATCTTTGGTTGGCCACTATCCCGGCCATTTGTAGATCCAAGCAAGCTCAGGAAGGAGGAGTTGTGGGTGGTGGTGTGTGCCGTGCACCATGGGACATTGTGGTTTGGAGGATTTGGAGAGCGGGGACGGAAGCAGCGGTCAGATGTGGGTGAATACCGTGGGCGGCGGCCATACTCACCAGCAGCTCGGCAGACATTTGGCGGATATCTCCTGACACCGCCAATTGTGAATTCAGAACCGGGAGAGCCTGTGGAGGATCCAATCGAGGACTTTAGCGATTAGCCGCATCGAGTAGTAGTGGGGCTCAGAATATGTTAGCCGTGATGATTGATGTCAGCAGGCGGAAAGCTATATATCAGCAGGGTTATATACACACTTGTCTGTTGAACGTTGAAGTCCGAATGCCCCCACTGTCTCCATTTTGTCGTATCGATATCAGACGAAGTCGATGCCAGTCACTGGCGCCATGGACATGGCAATTCAAGATGCTCAAGCGCCCGCGACAGTTTGATTCACATGCAACCGCATACTGTTCACTGGGTGTCTCAACTCTTGGCTCTTACTTTCTCTCTCGAGTCTCGACACTCATATGATGTATCTCGTGCTTCAGAAATGTTCAACATTGAAGCTCTACTTGCACATGTTGCAAATCCGATTTCTCTTCTCACTTTGGACATCAAGAATCAGAACTAGCGGTCAAAAACATCAAGCAAAAGA
Source organism: Cerrena zonata (assembly GCA_038087015.1). Taxonomy (NCBI): domain Eukaryota; kingdom Fungi; phylum Basidiomycota; class Agaricomycetes; order Polyporales; family Cerrenaceae; genus Cerrena; species Cerrena zonata. The sequence continues at coordinate 673,328 of JASBNA010000012.1, forward strand.
GTCCGTGTCCATGTCACATCTCATTCTGTATCGCTATTATTGACGGTATTTTCTGCAGATACATCAGAGGATATATTTAAATTAATTTATGTGCATCCGTAGACTGCCGGGTACTCAACCTTGATATCTCAATGGTATCGAGGAGATGTTCTTTCGACAACCCGAAATTATCTGAAGCGGCCAAATGTCTACAAATTCCACCGTCTGTGTATCCCAGCAATCCCAACTCGATTTTCTCCTCAGATGTTATCTTCGCTTGTTTCGAGCTCCTCATTCTGGATGTCCATAGACGGCGATCGTTGCATTTGTTCACAATGAGTGGACAATGGACATACATCAAGGCATTTATTTCAGGTGAAATGGGAAATGTCAATTCTGGTGAGTCTATTGTTATCCTAATTTCACATTGACATTATTAACCAAACATTTTACGCTCTCCACAGAATGAGGTTTCGCCTCAGCGCATCGACTCGACTTGAACACTCCATCCGATAAGATGTCCAATCTCACATTATGAGTCCGGCAATATTTTCATTCCACCACTCTCTGTGCCACTAGAAGACTTGAGGACTGCGGGTTTCATCGTCTCGTGGAATCTGAACTAGGGGTATTATATCGCCAGTTTTGATATCTACCACAGCCACTCATTGGGATATCTTCAGTCCTCGTATGTAGGAAATTGTCTGTGGACGTCCTCCGAGTCTACGCTCCGCATTTTCCTGCCGATACTCGCACTACACCTCTTAAACCTGCATATTCTGCTCTGACATCCACTCGGCGATCTTACTCTGGATGTCAATCCAATTCTCGCATTATCCGGTGTTCGTCAAGGCATCAAAAACCAGTGTTCATCGGAATTCCGTCTACGGACAAACCATCCAGTTTTTCGTGCTTACTCCGCCATGTCAACTTGGTCCGGCTGAACTCGCATGTTCAGCTTCAGCCGATACAATCTCAACAGAGGCGGCTCTACCCTCAGTGGACGAAAGGCAAGGTACGAAGCAAGAGCTCAAGAATGCGCTTCACGGGAAATGCGATCTCACCAAGCACATTGTATGTACCGCTTTAAAATATTAAGGTCTGTTATCATGTACTGATCTACATACAGGTCATGCTCAAGATCTACACCCCCGAGACTAACATCTTGTACGACATCCAACTATCAAATCTCACTTCGTCGGTTCAACATTCGGTATTCACTCCTCGACGACCTGAGGATTGCAGGAGATACGGAAGTCGGGCTATCAAGCTGTGCCGTCTATAGACGACCTCTATGTTCCACTGATTGACTGTGTTGGTCTATGGACGATCGAAATATGGTGCTGTAGTGCACATATTTGAATGAATATATTTACGGCGGTATTTGCTATCTATTGAATGTCTTTGTCCGTAGCATGGAGTGTTTAATCTGCAGAATATATCACCAGCAGGTGGTCGCTCTGCGTGCAGAATATGTGTGGAATATAGCATGAGTCCAAGAAATATCAGCAGAAACATAGACCCTTATCTTCGCGCCATCCACATCTTCCCGACGACAGAGCTCGCATTGCAAGACCACGTCGACGGGATCTATCGAATGCTCGAATTGAGGCAGGAACTTCCCGCTGATCCTCCTACCATCGAAGGCCACGGGAAACACACACGAAGGGACTCGCATAGTCACCACACATCCGTCCCCCACCCTCACAGACCAGATGTCCACCACTTGATCGATGGTCTAAGACACCTCGAACTTAATCGGAATCGTAAGGCTCCACATATCCTCTTGTATCCTCTCATTGCAGAATGGTCTCCTCCCTTGGAGTTCCTTCCTGAAGACGAGGCCGAGTCAATACCGATCGCGAAGGTCCCTGATGAGTTGTTGTTGTATGTCTTGCAGTTTTTGGATGTGTGGACATTGGAGCGGTTTGCGTTGGTGAATCGGAAAGCGAGGATTGTTACGCTTGATTCAGGGCTATGGAGGTTCGTGGCTATGTCCGTTTCCCTCTGAGAAGCTTTGGGAATTAATAGAACTGTGAATAGGGCCTTTGTTGAGGAGTTATATATCCCGCCACAGATAACATATGACGAAGAGATCGACGATCTTCTAGAAGAGTACGTGCACGATTATAGGAGGGTGTACATCGAGCACCCGAGAATACGCCTAGATGGGGTTTATATTGCCGTGTGTCATTATATGTGCGTACATTCCTGTAGGAATATATTTTATCTGCCTTCGAGGGTGCTAAGGTGCTATTGAATGCTGTAGACGCAACGGACTGAGCGAAAACGCATGGGTTCACGTAGGTTCCTAGGTCTTATTCATACTCGATGATGCTAAACGCTCTAACCCTTCAGATCAGCCATCTCGTCACGTACAACAGATACCTGTGAGTTCAATATATCCCGTTATACCAATCATATTACTCACAAATAGTACCTAGGCGGTTCTACCCTGATGGAACGGTCTTGTCATTACTAGCCGGAGAGGAGCACCCTCCTCAACAAATCATCCCGCTCCTCAAACCCACCCTCAAGCAAAAGGTAAGAACTAATTATAACAGAGACCCCAGAAACACTCACCTCCAAACGCAGGGCTTTTTCATCGGCGAATGGCGACTCGAGGGCACGACAGTATATATCACCTCACTCACAGATCCTACGGGTCTGACATCTTCCTCTTCACGGTACACATTCCAAATGACATTGGAGTTACGATCGCGGCCGACGTTGGGACGATGGAATCGGTTGGACATGAAGGGATATGATTCGGTGAATGTAGAGACAGGGGAAGCCACGCCGGTGTCGTTGAAGCATGATAGACCGTTCTGGTTCTCGAAGGTTAGAAGCTACGGATGATGGATTGACGTCAGACATAGGGAAATTCTCGGAACTTCTCTCGAAGTGCTGATGTTGTGCATAAATGGGGTCGTAACTGAATACGGCTATTCTTTGACAAAGAGCTATATGACACTTACTGCTATGAAGCACTGCAGATAGAATTGATACAGATAATTGCAAGTACGCGTTGTTTGCACCTCGCATTTCACCTCGGAACTCCTCGTCTCCATTTTAGGGTGCTGATAAACTAGGAACCTCTTTCCAGCTACCAACATCTATCCATTCGATGCACTGCATCATAATCAGGTGCGGATCGTGGACGGAAACTCGGCTCCGTGCCACAATTGTGTTCTCAAGCTCTCTCAAGACGCGGTGATGGGTGCGTCCGACACGTTTCGACAGAAAACCTGGAAGAGGTGTGGCGGATCGATGTTCGCAGACTTTGATGTGCCGCTCCCATCTATCTTTAGTGTTGCTGACGCTGCGATAGGTCTGAACTGAACGACAGCATGGTGTCAAATATGTCCCACATTAGTTTCGTTAAAACTCGGAGGCAGGAACAAAGCGGCTGTGAAAGCAGGGATCATGCCGGATTAGGAAGGCCTAGTACAAGCGAGACGTTGACAAGAACGATGAATATGTCCTAGTATAAGGTTACTAGTACGGTCTCCGACGTCAAGGAAGACATCTCGAAGACGGAGAGGTACAGTCGAGAAGCAGGATCTGAGATGATCATAATGAAATCGTGCGACTACCCCGCTTTAAAGCGTGTAGCATTGTCCTTACCCGAACCTCACCCCCCGCATGTTATATAACTCGCCCCCGTTTGCCGATCTCCTTGTTTCTCTCCACCTTATTTCCACGTCCGTTTTCTTCATCCAACTTGTTTTCGCATTCGTCTTCTTTGTTACTCTTTTAACGTTCTCTACCATCATGCATTTTCGCTTTCCTTCCTCAGCGTCATCCACGCCGTCCCGACGCTCACGCAAAACCTCTGCCACCACTCCCGAAATCAAGATCCACGACCACGACGACCATCACACGAGCACCAGTGCTCCCAATACACCGCCTTCGAATACAAAGGGCAAACCACATCTCGATGGCGTCAAGAAACTCGTAAAGAAAGTCCGACACCGACTTTCCTCTTTGGGTCACCGTGACCACCATAAACGCACCCTCAGCTCAAGCTCGTTTGAACATTCACTCATTGCAGCAGCTGCCACTATCACTCCTTTTGCTATTCCAGTTTCTCCTTCACCAACGCAGAACTCGGACGAACATGCTTCCACGCGCTCGATGCGTTCCGCCCATTCGTCTGGTTCTGAAACCAGAGTATCCGAGTACTCGTCGTCGAGGACGGCTAATATGAGTCTCTCGGATTATGGGTCAATGCGGGGTCTTCGAAAGGACAAGATGGTCGATGCCGACCTTTCTTTGTCTGGACAAAAGGTTCATGACATCGTACCTGCCGATGGTGAGTGCTTTGTTCTCCGTATTTCTCACGCAGATTGTTTAAACTCTTTGTAGTGAGAGATATCTTCCATCCCAATGTCGTTATCGATATTGCTCCTGAACGTACAACCCCATTGAACCTCTCACACGACCCATCGCCGGCAGACATTCCTCTTCCGGAATCTGTCGCTGTGACCCCCGCGTCTTCTGTAAACGATCTCTCGACTCTTCCCACAGCTACTTCCGTATACCTCCAGCCTGCTTCATCTCCGGCTGACGTTCCACTCCCCGAATCACCTCTAAGCTCAGTAGAGAACCTTTCATATAAAGTCTCTTTCGCTGCTGGGATCCCTCTTCCTGAATCACCCGCAGCTTCAGTTGAGGACCTCATCACACCTGTAGTACACGTGGAGGACAACGTGCCTGCAACGCCATCTGTGTGTGAAGACCTTCCGGAAGTGATAGTCTTCCCGGCAGCACCTTCCGACACAACGATGGTGGATTCATCGTCTGTGCAAATGGATATTGTGAAGGAGCCTGCGTCGCCTGAGGTAGAGTCGGTTTCACTTGACGCAGCCTTCGAAGTCGCTTCCGCGCTTCCGATTAATGTCGGAGTCAGTGAGGGTGAGAAGACAAAGGAGGTTCACGAACAACCTTCTCTTCTTTCATCTACAGAAGTAGCTTCGAGCTTACCAATTGAGGCGGACTACGCCGACCTTCGCGAGCAAGAATTGATGGAAGTTGCATCCCCCGTCGTTTCAGTAACAGAAGACAGCCAGTCTGTATCGGATACTATTCCCGTCTCTCCTGAATCTTTACCCTTGCCCACCAATCCCTCCCCAGTACCACCACGCAGTGTCTACATCTCCGAATCACCTTTCGCCAATGTCTCTCATACGATCTACCCATGGTCGTATTTGGCACCATCAGCATCTCCTTCAGCCAAAGAAGTACCATCGGTTTCGACTCCTCCACCAACTGCCACCCCTACTCAATCATCATCATCTCTCTCAGTGAATCCACCAGAACAGCTATTTTTCCCAAGTATCATCCTTCCATCCATATTTCGCCCCTTATCCTCGGTGCGGCTCAGTATTTCCAATTCCAATCCGTCTTATTCGCTCTATCCGTCGTTGTTGACGTGGTATCTTAAACGGACTGTCGTTTGAGAGTTATTATTAGTATTGTAGAAAAGTTGTGTATCATGCGGCGTGTCACGTTAGGTCGATACGAGTGTAACGTTTTTGTCTTGTTTTCTTCTTCCTCTTCTTTATTTGCCATGTTTTGAAAACGACCTGTGTACGTCTAGAAATTGTGTATCGTGTTCTTGCTCTGTCCCCCTTGTACTATAGAAGTGCCTCTGTATTGTTTCTGGGTATATATACTGTTTATTATAATTTATGGTGAAGAAAAACAAGTAGGTTCCCAAATCAAACGAGTTACCCTTTGTCCGAAACAAGACGAATAGGAAAGGTGTTCGGGATATCCCGTAGAAGTTGGTCGGCTTCTAGTTTTGTAATTCGTATGTCTATTCCAGCTTCCAAACAACGAACTTGTATGCTAAAGGCCTATTTGGTCCTCTGTTTCTAGTACCAGATACCTCAGCTCAACATGTGCTCACTTCAGTCAATTTATCGACTCGTATGGCAGGAGCTTACAGGAGCGTATGCACGAAGTCTCCAAGCTGAGCCACAGTAAGGTATCAGGTACGTACGTATAGGTAGATACCTGCTACGCGAAAGATGCCAAGAATCCTAATTTACAGATAAGATCTCGAATGCCTTAGTCACCATCCTTAGTTGAGTGGATACCTCGTTACACAGGTTTCCATAGAATCCAAGAAGGCTTGAAGAAGCCCAATGTCGTTTTTGTAACTAACCGCAATGACTATGACATGCCCGGCGGGGATGCTTTTCTTATACAACCACTGACAAAGGTACTTACAAAGAATGATATCGCAATATTGGGTATTACTGATGATTGTTGTTATAGACTCCATTTTTCTCGATGACCAGGGGGAGTTGCAACCGCGATCACATGCAATCCTCATTGTGCCTGCTCTACATAGTAGCGTTCACTATTGCTGAGCTTCAGTGAGCACACACTGTGGGCAGCTTATTTTGCACCTTTCCTCGATGCTCCGAGTCCACAACAACCGAAATGCCGTAGAATCCCGTGCGATGCCCGGTAACTCAATGCGGTCGTCCTTCGAAGACTCTTCCGAGTCTTCAATGAAGATCAAACCGGTATAACCATTGTTCCAACAGTCGTCAAATGACGCTAGATCGCAGCAAGATGAAAGATTACTTCAAGCAGACAGAAGCGATAGTTACATCTATAAAGAAGTCGGCATTTCGGTTGTAAGGGACAAATTCGATGATCGCATTGCAAGTTTTCAGACCAAGGCCATTGTAGGCCGGCGGCATGGTTGACTGCTCTATGTTGACTCACGAGGAATGGTTTACTGAGATCCGGCTCTCCACGATGTGCCACGAGCACTGCGTGAATGATGATTCAGGGTAGTGCAATGTGCTCTACATAGATTCTGAGCCTGGTCTTGGGACATCTGGTCGTGCACATCTTCAGGCTTTTCGACAGATCCAAACTCGCTTGGTAATACGGTGTGTACACACAAGCACAATGGTGTAAGGACATATAAGCCGGCGGCCTGCCAATACGCAATGGTAGCATTGGTATTTCTGTCTTCTTTCCGCTTAATTTCTGATTTTGTCAAGCAGCTTTCGCAATGCGTTTCCAGACTCCCCTTACAGCTTGCCTCTTCTCTATTTCATTCGTCTCCGCTGCCTCTCTGAACAGCCGCCAGACCGTTGAGGTTGAGACGAAGTCGCTCGACGAACTCCACCAGCTTGCCCTAGCCGAAGGTGGTGACCTCATCGTGAAAGCTGGAGGCGATGAGAGGAACCGACGGGATGGGCTGATCAAAGCCTTCAAGGATAGGTTCCCCGGAATCAACCTTAATCTCACCGTCGATCTATCTAAAGTAAGTTTGACCGTTATATCGCACTGTGTACTGCTTTGATGGCTGATTTGGAATTCCTCGTTACTGTATTTAGTATCATGATAGTGTCATTGACCGCAACTTGAACACGACTGGAAAGGCTGGTGCCGATATTGCTCAGCTCCAAACTCTTCACGACTTTGTGAGGTGGAAACAGGAGGGTCAAGTAAGTGTTTGTGTTTACGCTCGGTTTTGTAGGTTTCTTATCTTTTTTGTTGAAACTCGAAGCTCCTCGCATACAAGCCTGCGGGATGGGAGCAGATTCCTGACAATATCAAGGATGTCGACGGTGCTTATGTGTACGTTTTTATATATAACGTATTTCCGCGAACACACCAGCTGAGTTTCATCCAATAGTGGTACCAACTATATAGCTTTCTCTAATATTTTCGCTACCGCGAAAACGTCAAAGGAGGAAGCCCCTACAGAATTCCTTGACTATTTGGATCCCAAGTGGAAGGGAAAAATTGTCTCCACATACCCCAACGATGACGATGCCGTTCTTTTCCAGTGAGTTCCCACGAAGCATGGGAAGGAAAATATAAGTAATTCGTCGTACTCCAGGTTCTACAAGATTGTACAAGCTCATGGGTGGGAAGCTATACAAAACTTCATTGCCCAGGACGTGCAATGGGTCCGCGGTACCGCCACCCCGGCCACTCTCATCGGTCTGAACAACACTCGTGCTGTCACCTTCTCCGCCTCTGCGGGCTCCTGGGACGGAAGCACAGGGTTCTTTAAGCAACTTCCTAAAGACGATTTCAGTCTCGTCGCCCTCTGGGCACAGAGGACAGCAATTTTGAAGACCGCTGAGCATCCCGCTGCTGCCAAACTATTCCTTAACTGGCTTCTATCGAAGGAGCAGCAGACTTCCAGTGGAGGATGGAGTGTCCGCGACGATGTCCCTCCTCAGGCTGGTGTCAAGCGTACGTCGCTTCTTCCCGGTATCAATAAGAGTAGACAATTATTGACCTGTTATTCGACTACCATAGCTTTGACCGAGTTTGCTACTGGTCAAATGGATCCCACCGCCTTCGAGAAGTTCATGCTCGATCGTCCCCTTGTCGAGCGATTCAAGCTTCAATTTGAGCAACTTCTCGGGACTGCCCAAGGTGTCAGCCCTCTCGACGATGGTTTGTAAAACTCATCGATCGCCTCCCACTGCCAGTGCGAGTCCTTTATAGTGTTCCCCTACACTCACACGCTCTCTTTGAAATTCATTTTACATATGCTGATACAGTATCGAATAATATTGGGTTTTGCTTTCCGAGGTGTGACTCCAGGACGTTAAAATCCCGCCTTCATCGTATATTACTTACATTCCGCCCATTCGTCATCGTTGGTACGCTATTGCAGTCGTGGCGGATATATCAACAACTCCTGCCGCGACGACATTCTTACACACTTGCCATATTGAGCTAGGGTTCTCCGAGAGTCTAAAGTCTCGGTAACTTCGTCGAAGAACTTATTACAAATTTCACCTGCAACTCGTTTGTTTCTCCTATCATAATGTTGTGGCAAAGTGGTCGAGTTGTTTGTAAGTCTCTAGTACATTTGGCAGTATCGGCGTTGCGTCCGATGGACCCGAAGCCTTTTCGACACCTGGAGCCTGAGGCAAATACCTGATTTAGAAGGGCAACATACACGACAGATCGACTTACTAACGCTATTGCTCATCAACATAGGGTGGTAGCAGTACGTTGTCATTGTCAATGTAACTTCTCAGCTCATCGCACCGCGACACTGTTTATCGTTGTCGATTATCTATACGAAAGGCTGACCAATCACTTTGGTACGTCGACGTCGACGGGAAGACGTCCGAAGATCAAGAGATGCAAATGTTGGGGTTTTTCTTTTCTATACAGATGCGGAAAGATCAACTACGCAACCTGCAAACTAGCACAGCGATGTATACGAACAACATTTACCCCACATATTGGGCACCAACAAGAGCCGACAAGACGCTAAATACCAAGAATGCGGAATAGCGCATCGTCCGTCAAACCGGTGTCTTAAGGTCCATTCAGCTTTCTTGACGTCACCTAGCGGATGAAGAAATGACGTTGGATAACAATACAATTGCGCGTTTCAACGATCTCCAAGAATGCAGATGCTACGTCCAAAAGACTCACGGATTGATTCGGAAGCCTGTGTGCTATAGTTACAGTGATAGGGCCTTAGGAAGGGTCGAAGACCGTGTAAGCTGTAACTGCTTACTTAACGATGACTTAATTGAGATGACAAATGATTTATAAACCTTCAGGCCACAGTGCACACCGCCAGTAACCATTCAATGTGCTTCAATACCTTTCTCGCGTAGGAGATATTCATCGGCACATGTACCGCTAACAATGATCGAAATCGGACTCCTATAGTCGGTAAGCTGAGATGCTTCTCTTGATGCGATCAGAAGCATGTCGCACATGCTTGGCGGGAACGAGTAGAATAGACTCTTGGACGGGAGGGCTATAAAGCAGTTGTGCAAGTGAAGTCCAAAACGCATCCCATTCGGTTCCGAAGTCTCTCTGCTCCATTTTTTTCTTAATTTCGCCATGCGTTTCCAAACTCTCCTTACGTCTTGCCTCCTTTCCATTACCCTTGTGTCTGCTGCATCCCTCAGCGGCCGCCAGGTTGATATTGAGACTCAGTCTCTCGATGAGCTTTACCAGCTCGCCCTTGCTGAGGGTGGTGACCTCATTGTGAGAGCTGGAGGTGATGAGAAGAACCAACAAGATGGTTTGGTCCAAGCCTTCAAGACACAGTTCCCCGGAATCAATCTTAATCTCACTGTCGACCTTTCTAAGGTACTGTTTCACCTTTCCGTGCTATCTTTCTAAGACTGAACTTTACCGTCGTCATATAGTACCATGATGGTATCATCGACAGGAACTTGAACCTCACCGGAAAAGCTGGTGTTGATGTCACTCACCTTCAAACTCTCCATGACTTTGTGAGATGGAAACAGGAGTGTCGAGTAAGTAACTTACCAATGTCCTTTGATTGTGTTCTGACCTTTTTGTCGGAAGCTTCTCGCATACAAGCCCGCGGGATGGGAGCAAATTGATGACAGCATCAAGGATGTTGACGGTGCTTATGTGTAAGTTTTCCTCGACCGATTTGCCTTGTACAATGTTCGATCCTTAACGATTGCCTCTCAATAGCGGTATCAACTACTTCATGTTTGCGAACAACTTTGCAACCGCGAAGACAACCAAGGAGGAAGCTCCCAAAGAATTCACTGATTATTTGGATCCCAAATGGAAAGGAAAGATCGTATCTACTTACCCCAACGATGACGATGCCGTTCTCTTCCAGTAAGCTTTTACGCTCTACGCATACAAAATATACCTTACTAAAATGCCCCTCTATCAGGTTCTTCAAGGTCGTTCAGGCTCATGGATGGGAGGCCATTCAGCAATTCATTGCCCAGGATATTCAATGGGTCCGCGGTACTGCCACCCCTATTGCCGTCATGTCCCAAAACAACTCCCGCGCCGTCACCTTCACCACCGGCACCGGATTCTCTGATGGCAGCTCAGGATTCTTCCAACAGCTTCCCGAAGATGATTTCAGCCACATCATTATCTGGTCACAGAGGGCCGCTATCTTCGAGACCGCTGAACATCCCGCCGCAGCTAAGCTTTACGTGAACTGGCTCCTCTCGACAGAACGACAGGCTGCCAGCGGAGGATGGAGTGTTCGTAATGATGTCCCCCAACAAAGTGGTCTTGCCCGTACGTCAAGTTTTATTTTCTGCTCAGGTATAAACAGATGCTGATAATTCGTCATTTATAGCATTGTCCGACTTCGCCGGTAAATTGGATCCTCCCGCTTTCGAAAGGTTTATGCTCGACCGCGCCCTCGTTGAGCGCTACAAGCTTCAGTTCGAGCAGCTTCTCGGAACTGCCCAAGGTCTCAGCCCTCTCGATGATGACTTGTAAAAATTGAAAGTTACTCTTCTATGACTTACCCACACATACCGTTCTTTTATGTATCTTACTAGATGAAATAATTGTTGCTTTAACACCGTACCTGAACGTCATAAACCGGAACCAACTTAAATGCTTGCCATAACGGGAGCTTTTCAAACCGGAATGATCCGAGTCGGCATAACTAATTCTCACTTGCCAGATTCCTATGAACTACTTACTGCAATCATGATCAAGAGCTTCTAGTCTTCAATTTTATTTTCCTATAGTCTCATGGGTAACAGCTATGTCTATGCTTTCTACTTCAGTGAAGGAAATAGATGGTGCCTAGAGTCCCTAGACGCGTCTTGGCATCGATGTCTCGAGGTCAAAGCACGCAATGATGGACAGATAAAGAAGCAAGAGATCCCTCGTGTACCACTTCCACTCTCTTGAGAATCGTACCGGAACTATATGGCGACATTGCTTAGGCCGATGAGTCTATTCTATCTTGACTGGTATAAGTTTAAAAAACCGATGATTGAGGACGCTGGGGGCTGTCAAACTGTCCATCATGTCCTCTAACGATAGCACAGGGAAGGTCAAGATTAAGAGAACGTGGTACAGAACGACAAGGTACGTTTCTCCGACTTGCCATATAAAATGCTACTCCATGGGGAGAAAAAACAGATTTAATGCCCATGTGATTGGGATAGTAGGGTTTACTGCTCCAGGATGTAAGTGGTCAGTACTCCCATCTAACGCAACACGATCCTGAGCGTGATTCAGTATGGAATGCCATGAATGCGCTTGGGGCCGGCGGCGCAAGAGAACCTTATCGTGCGTGCCTTTCAGAAATATTGATACGAAATGGTCCCGTTGAAATAAACGTGCAGTTGTTAATGCCGCTAACGCACTGGTCTTTGCACTCCTGGGAGTATTCTGTCTTCTTGGAGCGACTGTTGCAAATTACATCGGTCTTGCTTGGACACTCGCGCTCGGAGCGGTAGGATATCCCCTATACTCTGCCGGCCTGTACTGTAACGTCAAGTTCGGCAATGTATGGTTCGTTTTAGTCGGGGCGGTACGTGGTACCTGTTTGGAACTTCGCGTTACTTGGGCTGAAAAATATCACGTAGGCTATTGATGGTATCTCTGCTGGTCTCTTCTGGGCTTCGGAAGCTGCTGTGGCAGTCGGTTATCCGGAACCAGCGAAAAGAGGGAAGTACCTCAAGTAAGTCTTCGACTTACGAGTAAGAATCAATTCATTGAATTGTTCTCAATGTGTAGCATTTGGGTCTGGTGGCGTACACTAGGACCCATTGTCGGTGGTGCTATCGTCCTTGCGCTGAATAACAAGCAAGGGCAGAGGCCATGTTAGCACCGGTAAGAGCCGTTGTTGCCAAGAAACGTTGAAATGATTAACATTCTCTTCCATTTTGAAGATACGTACCTCGTCTTCATCGCGCTGCAGTGTCTATCAGTTCCGGTTGCCCTTCTTCTAACACCTCCGGAGAAGGTTGAAAGAAGCGATGGAACCAAGGTACAAGCTCAAAAGAAGGTGGCCTTCAAGCAAAATTTCGTTGACCTATGGAAGTCATTAAAACGAAGAGAAGTAAAGAAGCCCCGGAATTTATCGTCAACGAATCACTCATACTTATATCAATATGACAGATTCTTCTCCTGTTCCCGATTTTCTCGGCCGCTTACTTCAATTCTTATTCCTCCACATTTGCGACTGTGTACTTCTCAGTGCGTGCTCGTGCTCTCAACGGTCTCCTTGGAAACTTCCCAGTCTGTAAGTCCTTGTGACGAAGAACGTTCGTAACGCGTGGTACTGATATTGAAATATTCTTTTAGTGTTGGCGTCTCAACTCATATCCTGGCTACTTGACTGCAAACGTTTCACGCGTAAACGAAGATTGGTATATGGATTCTGGATTGCCCTCCTTACACATATATTGGCATGGGTTTATGCTCTTGTGGTAATCGTGCAGTTTAGGCATGACGGCCCTGTACTCGATTGGACTAGTAAAGGATATGCGAAGGGGTTCTTCGTCGACGTTTTCTGTAAGAATTGGCGTACAACGAATCATTCGCTTTTGCTCACATTCTGTCGGGCGGCAGGGTCATTCTCGAAGCAAATATTACAGTCGTGGCTGTACTACGTTATGGGTACTCGTGAGTAAAGTATCTTACATCAGTCCTTTGGGGATCCTGAACTCGTGATTTGCTTGGTAGTCACTGATGATATATCGGAGCTCACACGATATACTGGGATCCTACGAGGCATGGAGTCTTTCGCGCAGGCCGTCGCATACGGCCTGAATGCTACGAGGAATGTAGATCCTTGGGTACCTGTATGTCTTCAACGCTTATCTACCTTGAACGTAGGATTTACCGCTTACAATACTCGCAAGCTCGGCATCAATGTTGCATTATTATTGATTTCCATATATCCCACTTGGCTCGTAATATCAAACTTGGAGCCTCCTGAGGATGAAGATATCAAGAAAAGGGTTGAGGATGAGGAAGACACTGCCAGTGTTTCTCAAAAGGCAAAGGTTTTGGAGGATATATAGAAGTACGTCCAAGTCGATATAATTGCATGGCATAACGGCAACCGCTGTACATTGATGTCTTTAGCAGTCTTGCCCTCGTTGATAACTGAACTCCGACCCTTGCCTACATCTGTAGTTATAGAGCTGATATTTGTTGGTACTGGCCGCATCTGTTACTTGCCACACCATCTGATTCATTACTCCGCATCATTACATCTCCGAGTCAGCTAGGGTAATAATCACATATACTAAGAACTTTTGCGCATGATTCCCATCTACAATGCGACACGCTTGGGGCATGACCCTAGGGTCATATCCAAATTTCTCCTTTTCTCCGAATTAGCTTTGATCCATCAGGAATGCGAACCTTAGATCGATATAAGTATATCAAAGCTAGAAGAATGGGAACTGAGACGTACATTCTCATCCAATCTCTCATGTACCGTTCGAGCTGATCCGTCCAAGAAATAAGTAAGATTGGTTACCGCACTTGGGCCGCATGTAGGACACTTCCAAGCTTCCTTTGCAACTTTGTCGAAAATCCTCGTGCGTGGCAATTTTTCTAAGCAGGGTACTTTGAACAAGGCTTCCCTGCATTCGGAGATAAAAATGAGCTGCCAGGATCTCGCGTACACCGTATGGTGGTAGTCTAGGTCTTCGGGTTGGGTACAGCAGTCTTCTTCATCCTCTTCGAACCGGGGGATATCGGGGTCTGCGTACACGGGTATGCGACTGTATTCCCTCCAGAGCCATGAGCCAAGATCCATGAGGCCTCCAAAAAATCTGGAGCACTTTTTGTGATATTGGAACAGGTCTTGTAAGAAAGCAGCAGGTACGTCTTATAGGATGGGATTGACCCCGTGAAAGTTGATCAACTCGGAAAGCGATCGAGAGAGACACTGTTCTGCAGCCAGCCGTGCTCCGTATTCCCATTTATATTGCCGTGAAAGCAAATAGACACCCAAGGGTTTCTTCTCGACCAATCCTTTCAAGCAAGTACGCAGCCAGACCTTGATATTGTTCATCATATATTTGTCTGCGACACCATAGCACCGGTGGAGTCGTTCCAATGAGGCTGGTGGACTAGGTATGTAGCCTGGGTAACAAAACATGAGTAACACCCGAAGGTCTTCCGCATTTTCGTGCATTTCCACGACGGGAATTTCATGTTGCGAATCAGTGGATTGACTTTGGGGAAGTGAAAGCATGGTCTTGAATAGGGGAGACGCATAAATGAGGAATGTTTTGTAGGTACGAAAGTCAACCCTGTCTATGTCGTTGGAGCGTAGGATGATGTCTCCGTCTTGACAGTTGTAGAATGCATCTGCATACTTTGCAGGCGAAGTAGTGGGATTACTCCGGCGGCGGACAACTTCCATGGCTGAAGTTTGAGTGAGCGAATAACGGTTTAACTGAGTTGAGCGGGAAGGAGATTCGCCCAATACACCTAGTAGTGATGGATGTTGGGATGTAAGGAGAAACTAAAATTCTCACTTAGGGGCTCTTCTACGATGATGGCGACTCCGATAGATAGACTCGGATGCTCGTATTTGGATTTCGGACATAAAGATTGGACGCCCGGTATACCCGGGTCCCTAGCCCGTGAAGGAAAGAGAGGCCATAAAGTCTAACTACCTGGCCATCAGTGTTTCGAACGAGAGCCTTGACTCAGAGTTAACATTATTACCCTCTCCCGTCTCTACTAGCAAATAACAAGGAATCTAACGGTACTGGTATTTTCTATACCCAACGTTGCATCAAACCGATGTGGTATGCTTCAGGCTAGCCAGTTAGCCACCAGGTCTATAGATTCATTCCATCACTAATGGATCTATCTAAACTCATTCTCTTTTCCGATCTGGTCAATGGTCTTCGTATAGGACAAAGATACTTCCCACAGATACCTTAGACGGTCGTAGTATAGGCCCATGACAAACTCACTAGGTCAACCGTCAATATTAACGACGACTATGAGCAATTTCGTGCCAGTGATATTGTTTTGAACACATACTCAAGTCGTACTGAGGTCATAACACCTGTATACGATGAGCCTGAGGGAGCAGCTATCGCATACCGGTCAAACCTATCCAACAGGCACTGGTACCTGCGATAATGTAAGGACAACTGCATAATACTGATAGAAAACCGACACACGCACCGCTTGATCCAACCTGATCAATACCGGCCCCTGATTCACCTTCGAAAACTCTGCCAATCTCTCCAACGCCAGTGGTCCACAATCCGCACATCTTCCTGCAACCTTAGCAACCTTGCAGAAAATCTCCGCGACTGGGATCTTTTCAAAAGAAGGAACCTTGGCTAGAGCTTCGCTACATTCGGATATGAAAACGTTCCACCATGTTTTTGTGTATATGTATCGAAGTTCGGGACCGAGTTCGTGCGGTTCTTTGCAGCAGTCTTCTTCTTTAGCCCGGAAATGAATCGTATTGGCGTAGTCGGGAGAATAGCACCATTCGTGAGCCCATGGATGTATTGACATGGCATCGGAGAGGAATTTTGCGCATTCCTGATGATACTTGAATAATTCTTGAAGGAACGATGCTGATACGTCTTGTAAAAGGGGACTGGACCAAGCGGCCAACTCCGAAACAGAAAGAGAAAGACATCTCTTTGCTGCGAGCCGCGCCTCCGCTTTCCATCCAAGCTGTCGTGCAAGCACATATACACCCACAGGCATTGTTTCCAGAAATCCCGGAAGACAGCCTTTCCTCAACCATGTCAGGATGCTTTCCAACATGTATTTATCCGCTATACGGTGGAGATAGTAGAACCGCTCAAGAGAGCTTGGAGGGTCTGGCGTAGTACCCGGATGGCAGAATAAGAGCAGAGTACGGAGATTCTCTGTGCTCTCAGGTATGACCACAATGGGGATACCAGCTGTCGAGGTTGTGTGATTTTGTGGGAGCGTGAACATATCTTTGAAAACCGGGGACGCATAAGTGAGGAATAATTTATGGATATAGAAATCAACTGAGTTGGCATCATGAGAACGGATGATTGTGTCGCATTTTGGGTCGTTAAATGGTGCGTCGGCTATGTCCTGCGAAATGACATCTATTGTTAGGGTAGTCAGTATGACAGTAAGTAGGGTGAATGGGCATTACCTTGCATCGCTAACAGATGGTAAGAGGAGAAGAAATGGTGTGATACTAACTTAGGGGTACAAAGTCTCAGACGTTAGCATCATGTTCGGGTTGGCTTTCCATTTTGGGACGACACCTAAGACCTCGACGTCGCTCCACAACGAGAAGGATGCACAGTCAGAAATCTCGGTGGTACAACCAGATTCACTATCAAATAATTCGTTTATGAGTAACTTTGACATGAATACCAAACTATTCTGCAATGTCGAAATAATACACTTATCCCGTATTTCTCTTTTGTCCGTCCAAGATACACTAAAGAACAAAACCAATCAGTCCGCCCAAAGAGAAAAAAAGACTCCACCCCCAAACCCCATATACCCATTCTCCCCAAATTCAGCCAAATCCATCGTACCGAAAACGAACACACATCGAGGACCCTACTCGACCGTAGTCGCACTACCAACGCTCACAGCATACTCATGTTTCCCCATATCAAATTCAGATCGTGACGGCAATCCATGGATTCTCGGTCTACCCGAGCCTTGTCCTTGTCCCTGATTCGAAATATTGAGATTGGTGAAAGAGAGGTTGTGAGCGAGACCGCCTGCGCCAGGGAGACCAGACGCAGGTGGGTGTGAGATAGATTGAGTACGACGCCTAGACGAGCAAAGAAAATTCAGTAAAATATTACGCAAATGTATTTATACACATACCCGCGGAGTGTAGGAGCCATATTCAATTGTGCAAAATTGCTCGGGAAGAGTGGTCTCCCAGGGCCTCTCTCAAAGTTAGCATCGTAACCTTCGTCACCACTTGCACTGCTGAACGAAGAACTCCTTCCAATACCTCGAATAGGAGGAGAATTGGGCATCCCACCGCCTACCTTCCTGATGATTGAAGGTGGCAAGCCGGGGCGTCCAGCAGATCGGCCGAGGGATGAAGAACGACTCAGAGTGCCAACAGGGGACATAACAGGACTGTTTCCTGCGATGGATACGCTCGGGGAGGTACTAAAGCGTAAGCCTACGACTTCAGGTCCTTCAGCGTCGAGGTGGTTGGGGTCCTTGACATTACCGCCATCATCCCCACCGGTCTCCTCTTCTTCGTCCTCCTCCAAAACTTCTTGCAATGAAGTAGAGTTCGTGGGAGGTGGATTAGGGCTAGCTGAAGTTGCTATGACAGGCTCCACGGAGAGCTCTTCTACCGAAGATGAAAGGGGATCTACATCGTCAAAGGAACTAGGCGTATGAACCACAGCAGAGGAATAAGGGGCAGAGGGAGTAATAGGCGAATCTGGTTCAAAGACGGGTGCATTGAGCGCAGACTCGAGACATTTTGGTCGAGGAATATCGATAGCACCAGGGGCGGTGTCATCCTCCATCTGCCACTCAAGTTCGTCGTCATCGACGTTCAACTCAGGCGGTACACCAAGAGCGCCACGAATACGTTCCCAAATCAGCTCACTGTGCTCCAGGATGCAGGCGCGGGCTTTGCGAATCCAAATGATGTCATCCGCAACGTCACGGTCGACATTGCGCAACCAGGAAACGAGCTGCTGGAACGTCCAGTGCTTGGAGTCACTGTCCAAAGTGGGAGGTGGAACCGTGGAAGAAGTATACTCTGAGGGGGAAGTCGAAGGGGAAGGGGAAGAAGGGGAAGGGAACGTTTGTGCAAGAAGGGCGAAAAGTTTATTGGTGGGCGGTTGAGTGATCAGCTGAGTGACCTCAGCAGGTCGTTCGATGAACGGAAGGTAGATTGAGTCTGGAAGTGATGTAAACGAGACAGGATGAATATCCGAGTGTGCACCATTTGCCGCAGGTCGGGGATTGACAGACTGCTTAGCCAACTCGACCAACTGTTCGGGGGAAAGCCTGGGTTGTATGGTAGGCAACGAAGAGAAGCTTTGACGAGGGGAACCAGGTGTAGAGGGACGAAGTCGTGGAGAAGGGGGACTCGCACGCCCTGTGTTTGTCCCGGAAGGTGCAAAGGACGTGAAGGCGAAACTCATCCGCATGGAGTCGCCTTTGCCCGATGAAGTCGAGTTGACGGAAGCGTTGCTTCCATGGCGTCGATGATGTCTGCCATCGTTAGATTCGGTAGGAGGGGGAACACGAACGATGGTCAAGCGACTGGCGGTCGCGCGTCCTGGGTTGAGGTTCACATTGGCATGCTCCCCCCAAGGATCCGCAGCGGCGATCGATCCGCGGCGGACGGAAAGCCTACGTGAGGCTGTAGGACCAAAATGGGGACTTTGTGTCGGAGAAACGAAGGGACTCGATTCGACACTTGCAGAAGAGTGGATAGC
The DNA here is from genome assembly GCA_038087015.1 of Cerrena zonata. NCBI lineage: Eukaryota > Fungi > Basidiomycota > Agaricomycetes > Polyporales > Cerrenaceae > Cerrena > Cerrena zonata. Next base: position 692,500 of record JASBNA010000012.1, read on the forward strand.
CGACATTTTTGTGCTTTATTTGGTGATTGTAGTTCGTGCTTGAGAAGGATGTTTTCGTTTTGGAGCAGGGAGAGCTCAAAGTCGAGCAGCACCACTTGGACTTGTCTGTGGGGCCCCAAGATGAAATCTAGAACGAGAGTCGATGGTGTATCAGATCAGAGTCTATTGGAGTTTCGGCGAATATCTGGGGTAATCCGATCATACCTGTTGCCTATTCAAATCTACACCGCTTGGAAAACGCGTCGTTTTCTTCAAAAAGGTGATTAACAGAGCGGCGCTGCGTCTGCAGGCCTACCCTGGGTGGTGATGGTGGTTGAGAACGAAGGCGATGGTACACATAACTTTTTGAATTGGTTCTCTTCTTGACTGTCGGGACCAGACGGGGCAGTCATGATGCTTGTACGTCAACGACACACGGTCTCGAATCTCGATCCAGAGCCCGTAGTCATATGTTTACTTATATGACATATATGGTCGGTTCTAACCCCTGTATATACTAGCCGACTAAGTTCTGGAGGTCCTAGGTTGAACTCACTCAGCCACGATACAGCTTGTTGGTCATGGAGGAGAGTTATATTCCTTTATTTTCGGAAATCCAAGGGCTAGATAATAAAATACCCTAGTACTTATCTCAATATGAATTGTTCGCTAGGGGAATAAAGAGATAATAAGTAATCGCCGACCCAGCCCCTATCTTACATAAATCATTAATTACCTACGTAATAGCGCTGATACCCACCCCAGTGCTTTACAGTATCTTTACTACCTACTTGGTAACTCTTATACCAACCATCACATCACTTTCGTCTCATATGTCTCGAATAGCCAAAGCAACACTAGTAGGCTCCATTATCGCTTCTGTTGGAATCGTATGGGGTGTTCATTTTCTTCAGAAGCAAGAGTCAGAGGTGGGTATAACGTGTCGCTCATGTTCACACCTATTTACATTGGAAAACTTTATAGACAATGTACAAAGGTGTCTTGCGGGATGACGAACGTCGTAGAGAAAAGATGCAGCAACGTGAAGCAGACTTTATCGAGTCACAACGAAAACGTGCCCTCTACGAGAGTGTACAACATGTTTCGCATACCGATTCTGGGCAGTCGAATTCATGATGACCTCAGCCCTCCCCGTTATTCCAGGATGATACCTTCGAAATGAATACATTTCAGCCACTATAAGCATGATCCAACGGAGGATTCAGAACCGGAGAACAGTGCGGCTGGTTTTTTAAACGCGGTTTTAGTAACTATCTCGGTCTACGAATTTCTAGGTGCGTTATGCGGGATCTACTGAACGATACGGAAACTTCCCGAAACGGGAAGTGATCGTTTCGTCCGGTCGAGACATACTCGGAAGATCTAAATAAAACACCCGGGTCCGCAAATCTGAACCCCTAATTCGGAGTTTCCTCCGTCTCTTAATCTACAACACCCATCACCAAGATTACAAAGTAAAAGTCTTTCCAACTCGTCCTTCATCTTACTAATTGCATTCCTCACCGGTAGTAATGGAGGACATCCAACCTACAAAGCTCGCTGCTGCGCCATTCAACGACTTAACCGGCGACATTATCCTCCGCTCGAACGGTGCCGATAAAGTCGATTTCCGTACTCATAAGCTATTTCTCATCCATGCATCTCCCGTATTTGAAGCCATGGTCTCACTTCCTCAAGGTCAAACAGCAGCAACGGTCGGCGATGTTCCCGTAGTGAACATGCACGAAGACGAAAACGAACTCGGTTCTCTCCTGCTATTCTGTCATCCGGGCACCGTACCGCAACCCCCAACTTCTCTTCTGGAAGTCTACACTATCTATCGAATTGCGGATAAATACATGATGGACGGCCTAAAAGGATGGCTGCGGAAGTCCATTTCATCATTTGCTGAGGAAGTGCCTGTTGGCGTGTACATGCTTGCTCGACACTTTGACTGGGTCGAAGAAGCAAGCTCGGCAGCCAGGAAATGTCTTTCTCATCCCCTCGCGGACCTGGCTACCTATAACGACCCTGTTTTGCGACATCTCTCGGCCAATTTCTTACGAGATTTGCTACAATACCATCAGGACTGTTGTGACTTTCTCTCTAACAGTATGCGGCCACAACATTGGATTAGATCTTGGGTTGACGCCTATGATGACACACCCTTCCCTCCCCTCCAAACGGCGTCGGAACGATGCTGTTCTCGACTATACTCAGAGGAGGATGGGGTATATGTCAACAAGTGGTGTGAGCTTTTCCTCAACGATCTCGGCGATGCTCTGGCCATAGTCCCTTGTTTCGATAAAGTTCCCCTCACCGAACTCTATCGCAAAATATCGAAGCAAACGGTGGGGTGTCCGAACTGTGGACCTGTGGCGCTAGATGGAATATCCAGTTTCTTGGATGGGAACATGAAGCGGATATCTGGTGACGTAGCTCGTGCGGTGAGTTTCTGTCGATTCAATGTTTATCCTGTCTAACATCTTTTAATCCCGACGTAGGTTCCTGTTCCTGGAGTCGTAAATGAGCTCTAGTGATCCTAGACCCTGGGAACACTCTTCAAAGCTTCACTGCTCTTCGCTACGTTACTCAAGTTAATTCTACATCTGTCCTACTCTATGCTTCACTTTCGTACGCGCTATCATGATAAACACACGGCTCGGTGTAATGTTTCCTTCTCTTAAATCTCTCTTTCTCAATTAGCGTCCTTTCTTTCGTCTTCGTCTTCATCAATATGCTGTAACTATCTACCGTTGGTATTGAAAAATATTTGCGAGTGCGAAATCAATCTCGCTCTTTATTCCCCCTGTATAAAACAAACATGGGCTACAGTATAGCGGGCGTCCGATATATATACTTATATATCGGGAATCCAATTGCGAGATCGTAGAAGAGCCCCTAAGTGAGAATTTTAGCTCCTCCTTTCACCTCAGGTATGTTAAGCGAAACTAACTTGAAGTGACACTTCCATATTTGGACGTTACGGGCGCTACTAAAGGGGCAACGATCGTAAGCTTATACTTAGGACATCATGATGGTCTGCCAACTGTCATTAATATTGATGGTCATGGTTATAATACAATAAAGCAAGTCCTAATTGTGTCAGTGACTGTGTCTACGACAGCCATCTGCTCGAGGTACGAAATGTGCTAATCGTTGTGTTAATACCATCTGCTGATTCCCCTGCGTAAATGGATAGCAATGGAAGACATTCATGATCAGGCAATCCCTAGTAGCGATATCCCTGCAGAGTTGGCCGGCGCACCTTTCGATGATCCCACTGGCGACATAATCTTACGCTCCAATGGTGCTAGAAAAGTCGACTTTCGCACTCAGCGAATATTCCTCATCCATGCATCCACAGTCTTCAAGGGCATGTTCACACTTCCACAAGTTGACATACCTGATTCTGGCGCCCCTATTGTGGAGATGCAGGAGAATGAACAAGCCCTTCGCTCCCTACTACTCTGGTGTCACCTAGGTGCTGTGCCTGAACCACTAGCCTCGTTCGAACAGCTTTACAACCTCTACTATATTGCGAACAAATACATGATGGATGGCATCAAAATCTAGCTACGAAGACAACTTCCCGAGCATGCGGAACGGTCGCCAATGGGTGTATATCTTTTCGTTCGACACATTGGCTGGAAGGATGAAGCACGGCTTGCAGCAAAGAAATCCCTTTCTTTATCATTTTCGGACGTTGCATCCGAAAGCATTCCAATCTCCCTCCTGCGAAGTGTATCAGCCGAATTCTTCCAAGACATGTTGAAGTATCATCAAGCTTGCTCATGTTTTCTCCGCGATCACATGGACCCGCACGCGCACATAATAGGGTGGCTCTATGACCGTGCAGACCGAATTGAGGGTATGCTCGACTTCATGGTGTCGGAGAAGGACTGCTGCAATGAGCAATACCAACTACACGAAACTAGCCACCACGTGTCCGTAAGATCCTGGTGGCTGAGCTTCATGGCTAAATACACAGATGCCCTTGCCAAGATTCCTAGTCACGACAAAGTCCCTCTTTCACAAATCTTATGCCAAATTGCCTCGGAGACGGGAAAATGTCCCAAGTGTGGACCAGTTGCGCTCGGACAACTATCCGAATTTGCGACCACGCTTACACTGAATATATCCAGTGTGCTAGATAACAGGGTAAGAGCCGACATTTTGACGATGTTTCTCATCCGCTCACACCAGCATAGATTCTTCTTCCCGTGGATTAGGAAAGCGACCTGCGGCAGATCACTTTTTTTTCTATACTACGGCCTTTTCCTACATACAGAAGTGTAGTATTCCCCAATCTCACTTTACTCTTACCGATTGTCTATTATTCAGACTCTAAATTCTCACCATCGTTGATTTCCTGGATTTTTGGACCTATTACATCGTTGCTTCAAGATTGGGTTGCGATTATGGATCAATCATCTGACATCCCCATTTCCGTATCCATGTATACATTTTATCTATCCAACGCGATCTGATTCAATTTGACTGCTCCTGTTTCGGTGACCTGATCTTGATGGGCATATAAGCAGACAATAGACATACTTAGTTCCGACACAGAACCAATCTGAAACATAGGGGGGTAATGAGTATAGCTATCTCTGAAGTGATCATCTTTCTGGTATCCCTTCCTAACTTAATGACCGCTACCAGCGATAGAGAGTCAAGGTGCTACCAGTTACTTCTCCATTTATTTTTTCTTTGACCTTACTCACCAGACTTTTAATAGCAATGGAAGATATTCAGAACACCTCGAAGGTTACATCTTTACGAGTCGCGCAAGCACCTTTCGATGATACAGCTGGAGATATTATACTTCGCTCGAACGGAGAAAGCAAAGTGGACTTTTTGACCCACACACTTTTCCTAGTCCATGCATCCCCTATATTCGAAACCATTCTCTCCCTTCCGCAAAGTCAGGGAAATCCGCCAAGCCATGACACTCCCATTGTAGAGATGCACGAGAGAGCGGATGAGCTCCGCCTGCTACTCCTATTTTGCCTTCCAGCCAGCATACCCGAGCCACCCACCTCACTCAAGCAACTCTACCACTTTCATTGTCTTGCAGACAAATACATGATAGACGGTGTCAAGGTCTGGCTGCGTAGCTGTCTGACAGGTTTCTCAAAAGAGATGCCTGTGGGTGTCTATGTACTTGCTCGACATTTTGGCTGGAAGGAAGAAGCGTACTTGGCTGCCAAAAACTCTCGCTCTCATCCGCTTTCCGAGTTGGTGGCATGGTCCAGCCCCATTTTACAAGACACGCCAGCTGTATTCCTCCAGGAACTACTAAATTACCATAAAGAATGCTCCGAATTTCTCGTCAATTCCATGGCCGAGGGTTCTTGGTTCTGGGAGTGGTACTACTCGCCCTACGTACCTAGTTTCGAGGTGGAGAAAGGCGACTGTTGTAATCAACAATTTCAAACGGCCACACGGAGAGTGGGGTACATTAGAACATGGTGGGAGCCTTTCCTATCGGAATACCGCTCAGCTCTTGCCAACGTTCCTTGCCTTGAGACTGTACCGCTTCCTGAAATCTTCTCCAAGATTTCGAAAGGAGCGGGAAAATGTCCCAAATGTGGACCATCCGTATTGGAAAATCTCCTGGAATTTGTGACGATGACTAAACAGACGATGGCGTATCAGCTGGATCAAACGGTGCGTCTCTATGTCTTTTTTCTCCTCTGGGCATCCTCTCATAGCACCAATAGGTTAGAGTTCCTGTGGGTTAGAGAAAACGTCAATAAATTACTCGAATGAATCTATATCAAATCCGTGTCAAACCTGTGCCTTTTTGCTCGCCACATCATCAAGGACATTTCATCTCTCTAAGTCTCGTGTGTCTGACATAAACGATCCCGTCAGGTAATGGAGTCATTCACTGAATCAAAACTTTGAAAGAGAGAGCGAAATGCAGAATATTTTGTATGGGAGGGACAAGAATCACTGCAACTCCCGTAATTGAATGTAGAGCGGCTTCCGGATGGTCACATAAGCATCTGACAAAGTCTCTTCGTACTCATCGACTCGGAAACCGTCAGCCGCCCGGATGTCGAAACGATGAAGAAGAGAAACCAGCAACGATCTCAATTCCAGATTAGCGATATTCCTTCCGGCGCAACCCTGTTGACCAGTGGAGAAAGGAAGGACGACTTCACGTTTGAGTTTTATTTCCTCTTTGGATAATGTCTCGCCTGACGGTAGAGTGTACGAAGCTTGGTTAAGCCATCTATCCGGCCAGAATGTGTCGGGGAGGGGGAAGAAATAACGTGGATCACGCTGAATGGAGTAGAGATGAGCGGAGACTTTGGTGCCAGCAGGGACGAAGCTGTAAAAATGGTCTGAGCAAGAGGCAGAAATACGAGGGGAAGGAAGACATTTACTAGTGTCCAAGCATTTTGTCTCCTCCCGAAACGTCCAGCTCTCGTGATAGCCCAGTGAGGCCCGGTGAAAGAAGTCTGAAGGTTTCGTTTCTGCCAAAATTCCATCTTTGAGTATGAAAGTAGATCCGATTATAGAAGAATTGCTCACATGCACGCATTCAAGTACGGAAGCTCCATAAATTTGGTGTAGTCAACGTCGTCACTGGTCGCAGATAAGGCATCATGTATCTCCTTCTGTAGTCGCTTCATAGTCTCCGGGTGTTTTAGTAGGAAGTACAAGGCATTGGTCGCTGCAGTCGCGGTTGTTTCTGCGCCAGCTATTATTGCCAGGAATCCTTCCGCAAGAGCTGAGTCTTCGCTAGGTTTGACATCTTCCAAGCCATCTTCGTCGAGCTTGGTATTATAGGTGAATTTATGCCACACATAAGATCAAATGTCTGGCTCACTAAATAATAGTACAGGTCGCGAGTTCCGGAACCTAGCTCTTTGCGTTTGCGCGCCACTTCGCGGCCAATTCGAAGACCTTCATCGATGGCTTTGGTGGCCCCCGGAAGTTTCGACAAATAGTGGAAGCTCCAGGGTATGTGGCCGATGATGTGACAGGCACTGGTTGACAAGGTTGGCATGGGAGAGACGAAAATCGAAAGTGAGAACTTACTATGCAGTATCCTCAACAAGTTTTACTAATCCGTTGTGATCGCATCCCTTGCTGACCATATCGAACGATGTACTAAACCTGTAAATACGGAGATGAGGAGCTGAATTGGTTTTTAAAAATATGAATGGGGCTAACGTCATATGACCCATGAAATCAGTTCTAACGATAAACGATGAGTTGGTGGTCGGAAGGTCAGTTATAACAGGTTCCACTCACGTAGCATATGACAACCAATGAGACATATCGAGTTTCTGTCCCTGTCTTTCGGAAAGTGCTTGAATAAATTCGTCGATGACGCCAACTAAGTTGCGAGTGTAGATTTTGGTCATAGTGGCACTGGTGCCTCGATTCCATAAACGCCGCCGTGCTGCGTGCTCTCCATAGTCCTTGATAGCATCCAATGGAGCCACACCATTCCGGACCCGTAAATCATAATCTGCATAGGAATGAGGAGCAGCCTACTTAGCAGCACAAATTCAGAACTTACAGGTGCTTTTGTGTAATTCTTTGTTAGCCAAGATAGGATCCACCAGATCTCCATGTCTGAATGATAATTCGTTAGGGCCTGAAAACATATCCCTAAGTCATCCGTAATAACACGATAGTAGTGTGACTTACCAACTCGTACGGCATCACCGTATCGTGCGTGCAGCTGATTGACATAACGATGCATATCGCCTCGTGCAGCTACATACGCCATCCATCCCTTTGAGATCTTGCATCGTAATGGACCGGGATACTTGGCAAGGGGATGGAATGGGGACAGACGATACAGAACAATATAAGTGATTAGAAGACCCCAGTATAGCAAGAAGGTCGTTGCCGTAGACGATGTACTGAGGGGAAGTGGTTCCGCATTACTAGCAATGATGGCCGGGACAACGAGCAAGAGCAGGGCGGACGAAATGAAACCTGTAGGCTCATATCGCTTGAATAGTTGCCATACGGTCTGACAAAACGTGTATCAACAGGGCTTGGGGGGGAGGAAGAAGAAACAAAGGGACGTACCAAGGATGACAAGATAGTGCTTGCGAGAACTGGAGGTGCATTCATGGTGAGTGTTTACAACAACCAACCAACATATATGTCTGATGGGACGGGGATACTTATATGAGCAATCAATATTATCAGAAATCGTCATCGGGCATAGTCCCTTGAAACAACGCGCCGGAGTATTAGTATCACGATATCGAAACGCGGGTGAAGAGCAAATCATTTGATGCGCTTATCTGGAGGTGTTAGCTACCGAACCACTCCTAACGCGTCATATTGTGTGTTGTTCATCAAGTTGAAGCAACTGTCAGAGGACTCAATATTGTTGGACTAATGCCATGAATGGTGTACGTAACAAGTGAGGGATATAATGTAGAGTGATACGTAGAAAAAGAGTCTGTCAGGTCAACATGCAAATCAGGCAGCACCTGCAATTTGCTCATCGACCGAGGGCGGCGGGGGAGCAGCTTTCTGCTTTTGGCCAACTCGTTTCAGGAGGTTCTGTTGGTAGAGTTCCCAAGCGGCAATGAGCTTTAAAAAAACAAGTCCTTGTATGAGCGTTCCGAAGATTAGCGGCGTAAAGAATCAGAAGACACACCTCTTTCTGTCTCTTGATCATACCATCCAGGAACGATTCGAGACTAGTCTTGAAGTCGTCTATGCGCTCACGCTCGAATCTGGCTACTTCGGTCTTCACTAGTTTAGAGACCTGTTCGAATTCTTGCTTCGAATCTAACGCCCGACGTTCAGCCTATGAGTAACGAGAGTGAGTGTGTGTAAAGAAAGGTAAGAGATGAGTTATACTTCTGTAACTAAAGCAATTGTCGACCCCAACTGGTTTCCAGCAACGCGGCCTTGTGATCGATTTGCTTCATGTGTTTGTTTAGCACGTCGCACATTCGATTCGGCGTTTTGCCAATTGTGATACGTTCGGATTCGGGATGAGAACGCAAGCTTTTAATTGAACAAGAAGAATGATAAGATACGATGCAAACCTTGATAAAAATGGAAAACACGTACCCTGACGGAGCTGATGAGTCTAGCGTACTCGTCGGCTTGCAACAGAGCGTCAGCAATTAGCATTTCAAACTTTAATAGATGTCCTACCAGTGCTCATTATTGTTCTTATGTCTTCTTGGCTTTGAATCCTTTGAATTTCGTCCGATTTGCGCTCCACATCTGCCAACCCGGCAATGCAAGTGGCAAGTTGGGTCCCTAAACCTACATCTGACGTTGACAGTTCCGCGAGGGCTGTTGCAAACTCCGCGATGGTTACAGATAAATCTAAAAAGTGTTTAAATACTGAATGCGGATAAAGAGCAGAACATGACGAAGTATCTCACCAGCACGTTGTTTCGAGACTTGGTCAATGGTCTTGACAAGACCGCGTAGTTGTAGTTCGAGACTATCTAGGTAAGTCTTTTGCTTGTCGAACCACTACAGGAATATTTCAGGATGGACGACTACTTGAGATATCGTTCTAACTCACTTCGTCGGTTTCATAAAAGCGGGGACCTGCGATACTTTGACCGATAGAAGCCAAAACACCGCCCTTTTCCTGAGCCAACTCCGCTTTTCTGTGTTTAATCTTGACACACTGTCAGTATCATTCACCAAGAAACCACAACATACTTACGTCAAGCGCAAACGAATCACTTTCCAAGAAAAACTTGAAGTCTGTATCCTTCTGTAGCACCGGATGGGCGGCCATTTTACGCAGACATTGTTCCAGCGTCACCCGTCGACGTTCAACGAAACCAGTGTCAAACCGTCCAAACGGGTGCTTCTCCGGTACCGGAGGGACGACAACACCGGGATTATTGTTTGACAATGTTTCATAGAGCCAAAGGAAGTCGGAGTATCGTCTAAGGACAGAGAACGAGGATTTCGAGAACATCGGAGAAGTAGTCTGATTTTCGGTAACGTGAAGAGAAGGTCTACTAAGCGAGAAAGGCAAAATGACGTACCTTTGTGTGGACGGTGTACATGATGTAACCACGTATAGGGTCACCAACGCGTTGTGGGTCATCAACGGTAATTACAAATACTGGTTGAAGTCCATTCTCTTTGGGTGCTTGCGAGTCCGGAGTAGGTGACTTTCGAAAATCAGTGTAAGCCTAAACTTTAGGAGCGTGTAATAAAACATACGGAGGCTGCAGCTTGTGCCTGTGCCTGTGCTTGAGCGTGAGCTTGGGCTCGCATACGGGCTTGCAAAATAGGTTTGTCGTCGTCGTCGTCGTCATCATCGTCTTCACTTGGTGCAATGCCACTATTACCCCAAGCATTCTGAGAGCTTGAACTACCCTGCCAACCCCCTAATGCTTCCCCACCTAGTGAGAGTCCGGCAAAAGAGCGGTCAATCCCGAGTCCTCCAACTTGGTCCAAAGGGTTATAGAACGACTGTTTGTTGGGTGGGGGGCTCGATGATGTCGGTGGAGAGGGGAATGTTGGGTTCTTCGGCGATACGAACGGTGGCTCGATGCGTGCAGCTGGTTCAGAAGATGTAGGCGATGTTGGAGATATAGGTGCTGGTTCGGCTTCAACAGGTACAGAACGGGGAGAAGGGTGCCGTACGGGAGATTCTGATCTCTCTGGCGAGTGAGAAATAGATTCTCTGAACCCGGGCGATGTCACCTCTTGAGGTTTCACTACAGGCGACCTCGGTGCTTCAACTTCTTGGGCATCGCTAGTCAATGCTGCGGCTTCGAGTGGGTCGTCGTTTGCAATAGATTCTGTCTCTGCAAAGCCATTATAATCTGCTGAATGCGATGGTTCATCCACGGTTGGTGTTGTACTTCTGTCATCTCCAAAAGTATTGGTATCCGAATCCTGAAAACCAGAGGCTGAGGGTTGGTGGAAAGATGCCCATGGGTCTGGTGAATCAGAACGTTTGGCAAACGGGTCGGCGAAAGGGTTCGACTCGAGTACCGATCTGGAGGGAGCAAGAAGGTCGTCAAAGCCGTCCATGGTATAGGTAGTGTTTGTAGGGTATGCGAACAGTACTAGTGATAGGTAGCTCCAAGTGTCGAGCTTAGATAGTATTGTCAATAATATTTATGTGCAATACAGAAAGGGCTCAAGCTTGGTGGCTTTAGCACCAGATATCTTCTGGTCGTACTTGAGTTATTGGTATAATAGCGGTACTGTGTAGAGGTCAATTATGAAGAGCGAGTCCGAGGTGGCGTGGTGGTCGAGACCGTGTCCAAAAGGGAAATTACCATCATGGTTAATTATATCACTGTAGTGTCTTTAATTGGAATTGTATTGACCTTACATAAGAGTTGTAATGAGTATACACGAGCGATTGTATTGCCTTATATAAACAATTGTAATGACAATGTTGTTGTGATCAACTTCCGCCCCCAACCACATCTTTCCTCCCGTCGTCATCGTACACAACGTCGAGCTCGCTATTGGTCTGCCTTCCACTCTCTCTCTGACGGAGGATCCGTCGTCCGTTTCCCCTCTCTTGTTGCCTATACCCCGGTCAATCCCCAAGCAGCACAGGCGGATCCTCCTCCCTTGTAACATCCAACTTCATACCCGTTTTCCTCCCTTGCTATCGTCACGTTCTCTTTGCTATCAGTATGGTGTCTCTAACAGCCGTTTCTCTCACTGCATCGTCCTCTCGGTCTAGCTTGCTCTCAACTCCGTCGCAGAACTTCTATGATTCGTTACCCTCTCCAGTCGGTCTACTATTTCAAGTAGCTCTAGCTCGTCGTCTAGTCTGTCGTTGAATGCTCAAGATGAAGGTGTGCATATATCCATTGCATCCCCATGTTCTATCTCAACAATGAATTGGTAGAAAATGTTACGATCACTGCCAATCGGCTGAATGCCGGAAGGTTAAAGGGGAAGCAGAAGAGTACAGAGTACGTCGCGACTACGCACATCTTCCCACTTGAGTTGACTGGCTATGCAGGGATCTACATCTCCTGGCGGTGTCCACCCATATCACAGAACTGTCTTACTCTATCTCGGATATCCAAACGCGTATTTTCGGTAAGCCAATATGGTTATGTTATAGTGCTCTAGCAGGCTATATCCTCTCATTGTATAGAAATTCAGGAACTAAGACATAAATCGCAATCTGGTGATTCATCTGATGTCTCTGGAGTTATCGATCAGTCTCTTGCCACCCTCGACGAACGCTTGGAGTCAGTTACCCAGGGGATTAAAACTGTCAACGGACGGCTGGAACCCCTGCTAAACTCCGTAAAGACACCGACCCCTTTAGTGGCGGATGATGCGGGCGAGGATGCTCTGATACTTCGGAAGCATGGGACGATGCTCGCTGAATGGGAAGCCGTACAGAAAGAGAGCCAAGTTCTGAGGGAAGAACTGAAGGAGGACAAGTGGTTGACAGTCTTTCGAACGGTCACCGAGCAAGCCGACGGGATGATGACGAGTCTTGAGAAGGCAGTGAATAGATGTCAAGTATGTGTGGGAATGACACGAAATATTACATTTACTGAAGGTCTTCACTACAGGACTTTATCTATCGAATACACAAATTCGGTCCAGACGATTTGTTATCTCCACCTACTCCATCTGGCTCGACCCGCTCAGAGAAGTCACCTCTCACCTATGAAGTCTTCAGTACCCTGATAGATTCGTTTGAGGCGAAGAAGAAGTAGGTCATTTGATAAGGTGGATCTTCCATTATCTAACGAATGATTAGACACTACATGCCCGCCACCACCAAGGTTCTTTCGATTATCGACAAAGGTGTTCAGGACCGAGTAACGAAAAATGGAGAGTGTTTACGAAGGCACGCAGAATCTACTCAACGATGGAAGAATCTCAAAGAACGTATTTCTCGGACGGACGCTGAAATGGAGAAAGTACGCAAGATACTTCTGACGTCAGAGGGCACACCTAGTGAAGCAGGGTCAAGTGTTTCAGGGAGTAATAATCGATCCCACAACGGATTCCTCGCTACGCCCCCAAGTGAACACCAGAAGATGAGCACGATCTCAAGAAGTATGTCGCCATTCCGTAAACTGGCGAGAAAGATTACGAAGGGGACGAAGAGTCCCATTTCGACCCCAACTCCACTCAAGAAGGTATCTTCGAAAACGCCGTCTACAGAACCGACGTTGCGGCATCGAGGGTCCCTATTCAATTTATTGGGCGGGGCACCTCCGACACCCGTCACCCCCGACCGTCCTTCACACAAGTATAGTCATAGCCTCACACCAGACTCCTCTCCGTCCCTGAAGAAAATAGAATCTCTCTCACTAGCGGCCGGTACGAGCAGGAAACCAGCATGGAATAGCTCAACAAGAGTTGAAGACGAGAAGGGTAACACCATCAGGCCCAGTGCTTCGAGACGACAATCCGTGACAGCACTCAATCGTCGACCGGAAGATATTCCCCCCGTCCCTCCAGTCGGTACGCCATACAGGAGAAGTATTTCAAGAAGCTCTATGGCTTCATCCAGGCCATGGTCTCCTATCACTTCATCTGTATCTACCGCTCAATCATCAAATGCCCACACTCCTTTCCGCCCCCCTTCTCGTGCCCAGACACCTGGGACTCCGCTATCCCCTCGAATGAGACCGAAGACACCTAGTAATATCCCTGCACCCGCCAGGAATGGTCACTGGAGATCTCTCTCTACCTCACCTTCTGACTTCCAATTAGACGACGATGACAGGGATATTGAAACCTCGATCATGCAACGTGCCTTTTCCCCTACGACGCGTGCCATGACACCCAGTGGACATCCTCCACGCCCACCTAGCCGATCGATGATTCCACTTCCCAGTTTCCATGTTTCAAGCGCTTCAAGACCAGGAAGTGCCATGTCCAATTACAGACCAGAGAGCTCCATGTCGTTCAGATCACCTTCAAGACTGAAAGACAGAGAATCGTTAGGTGATGGTATGAGAATGACGCCTCGCCCAACGTTGACTCAGACGCGTCTTCCCCCATCAAGTTTCAAGGATTCCTCACCTCGCACTCCTATATCCCGACCCTCCTCACGTGCAGGTGCTGCTACGCCTTCGCAATATGCCGAAGGTAAACCTCTCCATCTTTACATTTCTTCCAATTCCAAAGACCCTCTGGATACCGAAGTTGCGAGGGTAGTTAACAACATTCCCCACGCCTTGCTGATTGAGCGTGTCGACCCGCCGTTGAGGGTGATTCCGAAGGAAGGAGAGGAGGTCCGAGCGCAGTACGCTGTTGCCAATTCTCTAGCGAGAAAGGTGATCACTTGCAAGTTGACTACGTTGTCGAGATCAGGATCAAAGGGTGTTACGACGAAGAAGGTCATGTGTCGTGTTGGTGGTGGTACGTACTGGTAACTTCGGAGGGTCCCACCATAACTAAGCAACATTTCATTTTAGGTTGGCAAGATTTACATTTGTATATCCTGAACAGGCAAGCCGGTATCTAAACCCTATGCGTTTGGTCTTCTCAAATAAGGGAGAACTCGGTTCTTCCCTTGTATATATGTCCAACTTCCCTTTCCTCATCTTCTACAGTACTATGTTCAGAATACCCTAGCTTTCGACAAAGTGCAATAGTTTTCGGTCCGTATTATTTCTTATCCCTCACGCTTGTACGACCTCGTGACGAATTTATTATGGACCTGCATACTTACGCCAATTTACTCTACCTCTCACAACCTTCATATCTCCCATATCCCCCCCTCTCTTAGCACACTGGCACCATACCACTGCCATAGTACCTTACACTTTCCCCCATGCATTCTACATTCATCGTTCCGTTTATCCTCCTTCAGACATATCCTTCTCGTTTCCTACCTTGCGATATCACACTCGCATCCCTAGGTTATTGCCAGTAGTATGTGTGTTAATCCTGCTTACGATGAACTTGTTTCTTTGACTAGACAGTTGCATTTGTTTGAATATCCATAATGCGGAAGCTTCGTTGGAATTACTATATATGGCAGACAGCCTGGAGCGTAGCTTGAGTAGTGACTATATGCTAAGGTTGAGATCGACTGTCATCCCACCTTCACCAGCATATGGTCAGTCACGGAGACTACTTAAGTACTCTTGATAATAGTCCCCCTTGTTCCCTCAAATTTATCAAACCTTGGCCGGTGCCCATACTTACCTCACGACTCCTCTCTGTAACCCTTGCATCGCTTCCAATACCGTACCAATGGAAGAAAGAGAAGCCCCCACCGTAGCTGGAGCACCTTTTGATGATCCTGAAGCAGACATAATTCTCCGTTCTGGCGGTGATTCCACAGTCGATTTTCGTACTTTCAAACGCTACCTCATGACTGCATCCCCCGTTTTTAAGGGCATGATTTCTCTCCCTACACACCCACCGAACAACTCTCCTCCCGAAATCACTGTAGTGCAAATGCAAGAGGGAGAACGTGATCTTGTATCCCTCCTTCTATTTTGCCATCCAGGAACTCTACCGGACCTACCCACAACTTTGAACGAATTATACCGTCTAGGACGTATTGCAGACAAGTACATGCTGGAATCCGCGATTACATTGCTCAAAACACTTTCACGACCCATTTTGACGAAGGAACCGGTGGGAGGCTATCTTCTAGCCCGGAAGCTTCAGTGGAAGGAGGAAGCAGAATTCGCCGCACGCCTCTCCCTCGCCTGGTCCATTGATCGAATCATATCTTGGAATAACCATCCTATTCTATATGAGGTGCCGGTAACCTCCTTCCAGGACCTCCTTTCGTACCATCGAGCCTGCTCAAACATGATTTCCTTCTTCATGACGGCCGAAATATGGAAACAGCGGTGGCACGGGCTAGACATGGAACCTGAGTCCGTTATCGACTTCTCTGCTCTGGTTGAATACGATGACACCGATTTCTGCTGTTCTTTAGAGACAATATATCGCGACGATGAACCCTTGTACACCAAAAAGTGGTGGGAGACTTTTACCTCTGAACTGAGCAAGGGCCTGGCTGTTACTCCCTCTTTCGAAGAGGTAGCGACTCCTCTTCGTTTTCGGGCTGCTCTGGCAGAGGCGGGGGAATGTGACAATTGTAGATTGTTAGCTTTGGAGCAACTTCATAGGTTCCTGCACTATGCTAAAAAGTTAACAATGGAGCGAGTGGAACAGGTGAGTTATGACATAGGTCGGTTTATTGTCGCACACTCATATAGGGTAACTAGATTAAAATCCCAACATGATGGAAAGTAAACAGATTTAATTGCAGTGAACCTTTTGACCATTTCAACTGAACGTTGTACACCTCTTCCCCGGTACCTCGCCACTCATGAAACCAGACCTTTTCCCCCATTTCACATGTTCCTTTTTTCGCAGATTATATACATATTTACCAGTACTTTACATCCTTCTACAATGCGCGTTTGTCCCGATCCTACCCTTCTCATCGCTTGTTACAGAACCCTACGGAGATTCAATAATGGATCATTGGGGATACTGTGTCCGGCCTCAGGTTTTGGAGAGCAGTCAATTACACCAATCGCATTTTTCCCGCAAGAGTTACAAAAAGCAAGATCAGAATCGTACTAGCTTGTCCCAGAGAGACAACGTAATAATGAGAGGAATCAGTAAAATACAGCAACACAACAAAATCAAGTACAAAAGGGGGTTACGATCCCGCCATGGACGCACTCTCCTCAAACAACTCATCTACCTCCATCTCGCCTTCGCCATCAGGGTCATCCTGCGTCAGCAACAACTGCTTTTCCAACTCCATCCTCGTTTTTTGCATTTCGCCCCATCTATCAGAGAAATGTCGCTTAGAGTCAGCGATGGAGTCAAATAGCATCGATCCTCGAGTTGGCCTCCACTCCGAAGGGTCCATCGATTGGAAAGCACCTGGCATGATGCCTTCCAAAGCCCACAAATGCCTGTTCTCGAATAGAGGAACTTCGGGGTTGTTGAATGATTTCTCTAGGATGTTATCTAGAAGAGGATGCTCGAAAAGTCCAGGGATAGTATCGTCCACTGATGAGAGACACAGAGAGAACGACTTCATGTCCATCTGGAACGATAGGGTCGGAATTTGTATCCTCTCGGCGCAGGGCGGAAGTGCGGTGATCCCAGCCAAAATAGGACGAGAGATTTGAGCTCGGTCCTTTGGACTCAGTCGGGCTGGGTTGAGAAACATCAATATCCATAGGTTTGAGACAGAGCGTTAGCAGCGGTCGCGGAGGTAGGGACAGCAGGATCGGGGTTCGGAAGTGGTTGAGGCCTCAAAGGGGACGGGCCTTGCATGAACGACGGACCAGTCTGACCATCAGGTGCAACCGAAGGTTGAGATCCCTGCTACGAGGTCCTTGTGCAGTTCAAGAATCCCAATCCGACGTCGTGAGCCCTTTCCTTTCCTTTACCCTTAGCATCCCGTACGGGTTCGGTATGTGACGGTTCCTCCCAACCTTCGTCAGGCCAATTCGTACAACATCCCGTTCGCTCTACACTCTTTCAAAATCGACCCGTCCTCAGTCTGAGTGTCAACAACAAAAATACCGTCTAGTTTCATGAACAGCCCTCTGTTACCAGCAGAGAAATGTTCTGGGTCAGGAGGATCGGGATATTCGGGCGTAGGTCCATGCGCTTCTAGGAAACTCGCGGATGCCTTTGAGGGAGGATAGACTTGGGGAGCACCGTTAGGTGCGAACTGGCTACGAGCCATCTTCAAGCCGAACCAACTCGTCCTGCCAGATACGCTCGGCACCCCACCACAACCCCTGGTATCGTGTTTGGGTGACAGTACGAGGTATGCTGCTCATGCCCATTACACTCGCTCCGAGCAGGTCAGAGCGCACAGAACGCAGTTCATCAGGAGAAAGACCGCTATCACCCGTGAATCGTGGTGGAGGGACGGGGGTGGTCTTGTTTTGCGCGTTACTGGCCATGGTAGCGGAAATCATATCGTGCAGGGACTGAGGTTGTTGAGAGGTAGAGGTTTGTTGTACAATCGTAGGGGGGATAGTGAATTTGTAGTCCCATTCGTCCGTAGGAGTCCAATACTGCGCGATGTGAGAAGCAATTTGAATCCCAAGAGTGTACGAAAAGACTGCCTTGCGGTATCTCGAGGGATCATTGACAAGGGCTTCGTTAGTAGGATCAAATTCATACAAGCGTCCTAGTTGATCTTGACCCATTTCTTCTACTGGAAATTCAGTGACTAGATGGTGTAGTTCGTCACGAACACCTTGTAGGACTTCTTCTGGAGGCGCGTAGGCCAGATATGGTAGCGCTTCTTTGTCTGTGATGGAAATACGTTGGTTAGAACCTAGAAGTTTGGTTTTGTAAACCGTCCACTGTTGGACTGCTAGCTCTTGTGTTTCCCCATTCGTCAAGGAGGGATCTATCACAGAGGAACTGGTTTTGAGCGACGTCTCTTCGATAATTCCTGGCCATAGCTTGATAGTGGCTTTCGGGAGACCAGAGGTGGATGGGATTGGGTGTTGGATGGAACACCAGACGAGCTCTTCCGAGCGGAAGAAGCGCGGCGCGAAAACATCACTTTTCCGTACGCTTTGTTGAACGTCATTAGCCCTCTCCGGAACCACAAATTGTTTCGGGCCTGGTAATCTCTTCGGAGTCCTAAGCATTCGGCGAACTGCTGTATAGGGTTTCTTTTTCACGGGTGTGGTATTGCGAGGGGAGGGCTTTTGGGCATTACGATCTCGCTTGCCGGAGCGAATGGCACTGGGTGCAGGGGAGCTTTTCCCGCCAGTATGAGTCGATAATCCCAAGGATTGTGAGATGACTTTCTGTGGCATCTTAGTACAATATTTGCAGGCACAATTGCTGCGAGTTAGGGTGGGGTCGGTGAGTAGCCAAGTTGCATGTGGCACAAACTCGTTCGCAGAGCGAAACTTGCCAATGTGGATGGAGCCTATAAGGTCAAGTTAATGCTTTGGCACCATATATCATGTGTTATCACGCACCATACAGATACATGTCATGCCTAGGATTACTTTGCTTGCCCTTATTATGGTCGTACATAGCATACCCCTTTGGCCATGTCTTTAAGACGTACGTAGGACCATCTGAACAAAGACATTTCGCGAATGAATCATTTCGGGACGAGAATAAAAATACCTGGTTTTCCCAATGCCTTCGCTAATGCAGCTCCGACTACTATCCTCCAATGGACGGCTGGGTCTTCATCTATGGTAACAGGTCGCATGTAATTGACTTGACCATCGCCATCAACAACCTTGGTAGTGTTCCTAGGCCATTGGGCTTTATCACCATCTGTTGTTGTAAATTCTAGCCAGGTTGGGTTTTCTGGCAGAGTATGTTTCCCCAGTCGTCGGACGGACATCGTGGGTGAAGAGAGGAATGTTCAAGCGACAGCGCTGCCGACGCTTCAAGCGAAGCGCCCCACCTCTCACTCATACCATCACTACCACTACCACTGACCTTCGTATCTTTAATATGTCTGGGGAATATCTTGGCTCTGAGTCGCAACATACTGATGTCCAGGACGAGGGCTCCATTGTTTCTAGTTCTATCGCAGAAACTGCGGACCTGGAAACTGCCACTGAATCTGAGGACTTTGCAGAGTCGTCGATGACTGAAGACCATGTAGACGAGGCCCCAGAATCAGATGTACCGAATCCCTTTCTTGTTGATGATCCAGATGAGCCAGACTCAGAGTCTAGCGACGAAGATGACAATGCATCTCAGGCCCCGAACCCCAGTGAAGATGACATTATTCCTGCGGACGAAATAGCACTTGCCCAGTCTACAACCAATTTGACAACGCCTACATCTGCGCTGTTGCTTAACAAGCCAACTCCACCCACTCCGGAACCTTCCCCTCGTCCCTCTAAATTTCCCTCAGTAGTTGAAGAAGATTCTTCGTCTTCAGAAGACGACGACTCGCCTTTGGAAATGTATTTGCCCGGCCTCGTTCTTCCTACGATGTTCCATCCTTTGCCTAATGTACGCATACCATCGTTGTTTCTCTATAGGTATACGACTGAAATCTTGCTTGTTTACATTCTTTGTTGTACATATTCCCTTTATGAATACATGTCACATTTTACTCCTCGACTGCCTGATAGACGGATCCTCTTGCTACCCTATTGACGAAATATATTCCAGCTGAGAAACGACCTTACCGTGACCTTTCCGGAGACAATCCACAACGCCACGATTTTCATACTTTGGTGGTACGTTAATGCCCTTTACATTGTTACCTCCCTCATAAATCATCATAGATGAACAATAACTGGCGGGCAATAGCAAAGACAGCTCGAGATCGTATTGTGTCTACCGATCCGAGTGAAGTCTCAATGATACTAAATGTGAGTGTCTTACCTACGTCCGAGACTCAGTTTTTGACACTATGGTCAGCTTTGGTATATTCGTCTGGCGGCACTTGCGAGACTCCGACTCTTCGGCCAGACCACCGCTGAATGCAACAACCTCTTTGCGGTGTTGGAATCTGCTTCCCTTTCACCTTCGGCATCGAAAACTCATCTACCAGGGTCTCGTTCAAATCCTAGTACTCCAGCAACACCCGGGCTACGGCCAAATCCACACGCGCAAGATCACACTTTTAATCTATATGATTATATCCGAACCACTCTGCTTCCATTTGAACTATTAGTTCTTCGAGCGAAAACGAAGTATTGGGCCGGTGACCATATGGGTTATCTCGACGAACTGAGATCACTTTTCGGGTGGTGTAAAACTATGTCGAAAAGGGCATGTGTTGGAAACACAAAGAACTCTTCGGCAAAATCAAGAACGAAGGTAAAGCGAGATGAACAGGCTGTAGCTATGTGGAAGGAGCGCGGAGCAAGACTCATTCTCATCATGGCTTCTCAACTCATAGAAATGAAGGTAAGTAGCGAATTTACCAGGCGAATTGATATAATATAATATCTGGCATCCAGGATTACACTGCTGCCATTCATCTTTTAAATCCGCTTGCATCTTCGAGTCAACCTGTTCCACAGCTCCAGGCAACCATTCTCCGAATGCATCTCCAATCTGGTGTACTACCACTTGCTACTGAACAATTGCAGGCCGTTCTCGCTGCAGACGCTTCCATGTCTTCGAAGGAGTTGAAAGTGACATCAGAAAGTCTGCTGAAGAGTGCCGAAGGCAAGTGGGATGAAGTCGAGCAGATATTGAAGGAGTACATCAACGCCGAGAAGGTTCAAGGCGTAGATGTAGAGAAGAGCTATTATGTGGTACGTCCTGTCCCAACTGTAAAAATAGATTAAAGCTGTGCATTACTTAAATCATTTCAGGCAATTAACAACCTCTTCCGTTGCGTTGCTTGAGTCAAGGGAAACTCAAAGAGGTAGCTACACCTCAGCTCTTCGAAATTCTTGGTGACTGATCACGTCGTAGGCCATCCAAGTGCTGGAAGAAGCTCTTCACCAGTCGACACCAACCGTAGTGACCGCCGAACCTATTTTGTTCAACCTTTGTGCGTGCGATTCTCATTTTTTGATATGACCTACACCTCATACCGAATGATTCAGCAACGTTATATGAACTACGTTCCAATACGGCGGCTGACAAAAAGCGCGGGCTGCTTGTAGAAGTTGGAAAGTTTGCCGGCGATGGTTTGAGAACATCATGCCTCAAGATGCCGGTCTCGTAAAGCAAGTGTATCTCATGTACCAAATTCCCCTTGTCGCATTTCTTCGTCATTTGTACACCCTTTGCACTCGCCAGAGTGTTCAGGCAAAACTCTACCATACAGTTATACAAGATAATGCTGGTCCTTAGAGGAACCGGCCGGTGGTTTGACGAGGTTCTTGTAAGCCGAACGCCCTCAAACGATCTGAAGGTATATCTACTATATTCGTCGTAATTTCATACTAATCTCAAATTGCTGACTAACAGCAGTGGTACTTCTTATCCAGAACTTCGCACTAACCTAACAGCAAACGTAGACCTTAGCTCGTCAATGATCTTCCTCACTGCTTAAGGCATCCGTTTCAATCAATTCAACGAATCCTTCCCAATCAGAGTACGCCGTTTCGTCAAAATCATCGGATATAGATCCAGGATCGGTCTCTTCATCTATCTCTTCGTCCATCTCTTCGTCCATCTCCTTGATAGTTTCCATGGGATCTGGACCATCAAGTTCGTCTTTAGGCCACTCTGGTTGACTTGCATCCATACCTAGGTTCGTCAGTTCAACTTTCCATGCCTTGCGAAAGCTGGAGAGTGCCCAATATGATTCCTCAAAAGCCGTCTCTCTGTCAACACCACACTGAAGCCGATGAGCCACCAAATGTGCGACTGTCTTTGCGAAACACGAGTCCACAGTAATACCTCCGACTGACAACTGACCTAGAATTATTCATTCAGTATTCGAAACGATATTGAGATGGAATGAAGGATTTACAAGGTACCCATAGACACAAGACAGTTGTGACCTCATGCAACTCGTCGCATTTGTAATCACGTATGTCCTTTGCGATTTTGAACGGTACAATCGTCTTCGAGGTTCGTTGACATGCATGGTATGCGTGGGCGTGGTGAAAGTCAATGATCAAAGGAATAGAACCCACACCCTCCTCTCCCTCGGAGCCTGTACCGCTTTGATTTCTCTTGACAACAACACAGCGACTATCAAAATTCATGTGCTCTACATTCGCATCATGAATTTCATACATCGCTTTCAGGATCTTCCACCTATCAAGAATAAAGCATTAGGTGAGCTAATTATCAATAGGTATACAAACCAATGTACCTGAAAGCCTTGCTTAACTTTAGAAGACTCTTATCCTCGGGAAGGGGATCGCCCCGTTCCACGATAAAGCAGGTGACGGAAAAGTCGCGAAGGGAGGTCTCGAACCTGCCATAGTAGTACGGTACACACACTCCCCAAAGGTGGCTCAGGTTCCGGGCATATAAACGTGCTTCCTTCCTGATATTTGGAGAGCCCACGCCTATAGACAGTTTGCATACGACGTCGTGGACCTCACTCCCCTTTCTCAGGATTCCAGAGTAGACATAGATGATAACGCCTTCCCCTTTATCCGACTCAGACATTTCCTTAACATTGGTGAGTGTCCATACTCCCTCCCCAGGAGGACTTTTCATCTTCCCAGAGCGTTTCAACGTCAGATCACTGGCAGCAGACGACAACGAGTAAGGTAGAGGGGCATTGTCGAACTTGAGAAAAATCTCTTCAGTTTCCGAGTCTGACATCGAAGTCAATGTGTAAGATGTACGGGTGTTTCTCGGTTTGTCTCCATATGTAAGTTACTTACGCTAAAACGTGGTCACCGCGACTTTTCCCTGGTAATTGAAACGTAATCCTGTTGGATTATGAGCTACATACCATGAGATCAGCCATATCTTTAGTATAAATATAAGTGTAAGCCTCTTTAACACCAAAACATTGAAAACAGTCACTCATGGATTTGACCGGGATTTATTGCGGAGTGAATCATCGTGTACTTATTTTGACGAGCTTGAAGTTCCAAAATAGGTAAAATGATCAACGTTCTTGCATAATAAGAACAAATAAAGAATTCGAACATTTACAAGTTGACTTGACTTGTTAGAGGGCCTAAATACTCACAGTCGACAGCCACATGTCTAAAATACGTAAACAAAAGACGCCCCCTGATGATATTGGATCGGTCTGTAGGTTGACTTGAGTCACCTCCCCCTTGGAAGAAAATGCTGGCCGGAATGATCCTTCCTGATTACGACCCTATTTGTGCTTGCATACGGTCTTGCAATTCCAGGGCTATTACGATTACTGATGATCCTTTCGAAACAGAGCTGGGGATCAGCGTTGAACCAGATCCATTACCTGCCAATGTTTCTGCTTTTCTTTCTGCGAGCCGTACCAGCGAGATATTTTTCAAATTCAAGCCTGTCGATATCGACCCTCAGCTCTATTGCACGCCGATAGAAGGGGAACAGGATCGGAATGAATACGTCCAAATCTTCAGGGGTACTATCTCGTGCATCACCAAGGACGGCAACACTGATGAATCACCCGAAATTCCGGGTTTGAAAGTTGTTTGCAAACTTGCGTATATGTATGAGGCAATCAAGTCTCTCGAGAAGGAAGCACGCAACTATACCTTAGAGCCTTTACAGCGATTCCAAGGGAAGAACGTCCCGTACTTTTATGGATTCTTCACCAACAAGCTCCTGGAAATGGCATGCATCGTACTGCAAGACTGTGGTGATCCAGTTGATGAATTCACCCTATCGTCTCCATCCCTTGAAGAAAAGTTTGTCTCCATATCACTTTGTCTTGGGACGAACCTGTGGCTCAATAATGTCTTTATTATATGTTATTGTAGAAAACACATCATGAAAGCAGTGGCAGAAGTACACTGCGCCGGAAACATCCACAACCAGCTTTCGGAGTCTCACCATATCCTTCTGTCCTCTGACCCAGATTACCCTGGACCATTTATCGTTGATTGGCAAAAAGCTGAGCCGGGTCACCAATGTCCAATCAATCTCGAGAAGGGTTTTGGGCGATTCCGTATTGGAGACTGGGAGCCACATGTTAAACTAATCAACTGTCCTGAACTGTATGATTTCACGGAGACACTGGAAGCATGGATCCCAGGTACGTTTTCACTCCATAATGTCAACGATGTAAATGCAAGACCGACACAATCATTCCCATTTCTCAGTCAACACTAGATTCAATTCAGACATCATGATACCATCCATACGGTTCAGGAATGTTGCCAGTTTAATGGACTATCTCGAGAAGTATGAACCTAATGAAATACCCGAAACAGACCATGCCGCTACGAAACTGTGCAAGGGCGAGATAAAAGAATTCAAGTTAGCTTACGGTGAATTCTTAAAAACTCATAATCGGTGGCCAAAAAAGACATACGGGTCGGGAAGATCGGAGGAACGTAAAGACAGCAAATATAACCAACGTTAAATTGCGGTGTTGTATTTTCGTCGATACCCAAAAAGAAATACATATAGTGTATATCATATGGCGTCCCGTGTGCACTTTTATTCCTACACAAATACCGTGAGTGTCTGTACAAACGAGCGAGTGTCCGTACAAACAAATTGATGTGTACGTACAAACTCCGGGTGCACGATACAAACAAATGGTCCGCGGTACAAACTCAAGAGAAAACCGGCCACGTGGTCAATTACCTAAGCGTGGGAACCAGGGGTTTCTGCCTTATTGGGCTGCGAGGGGTTCATTAGGCGCCCCAAGCAATGATATGCCAAAGTGATCGGATCTCCATGGCCGAGCGGTTAGTGTCTCAGCACTAGGCTGTGGGTTCAACTCACAGCAACATCAAATTCTTTTTAAGACTTATGAAGGCTGCCTCTCTTGAGAAACAGAAGGTAGCTCATATTGGGCCTCCCTTACACTTGAAGAGTGTTTTATTCTCTCAGTAGGGGTATTATCTCTTGGGAGAATATTTTTGAGTCCATTTGATACCTTTTCTTTGAGATTCTACAAAGAAATTGAAGGGTATTTTACCAAGGTCTTGCACTATGCCAAAGTAGAATTATAATTATAATAATTTATTGCAATAATTTAGGCGCCCAATAGCTATTTCGCAGCCCAATAAGGCAGAAACCCCTGGTTCCCACGCTTAGGTAATTGACCACGTGGCCGGTTTTCTCTTGAGTTTGTACCGCGGACCATTTGTTTGCATCGTGCACCCGGAGTTTGTACGTACACATCAATTTGTTTGTATGGACACTCGCTCGTTTGTACAGACACTCACGGTATTTGTGTAGGAATAAAAGTGCACACGGGACGTCATAATATCAGAAGATTTTCACAGATCGTCCAAAGTTGAGCGATTCAAAGCGTTGATACCACGAACTTGAGTCAGTGTTGTTGTGGGGAACACGTCATAAATTACCAATCAGTAAGAAAAAATAGTGATATGTAACACAAAGATCATTCTGGCAAACAAGCAAAGATATTTGAGAATGGAGGAAATGTACCGACTCAAATAGGTTTAGTACCATGCCGTTCCTTCATAACACTACAGTATCTCCTCAGCATAGGAGAGCAGTTCAAGTCATCCCGACTTTTACTGTATTCTGAGAAATATCCTGACTAGGGATATACTGATACGTTTCACGCAGTGATACATGTTGTTGCCGGTTCCGAGTCTGTGGATGTATCCCGTATATTAAATGGTTCTGTGGAACGGATGAAATATACGTCGCTGGGGAAAGACTCAAATGGAGATAGTACCGACTCGGACTTATAAGTATACTGTCCCTTCTTGAATGGAACAAAGCGGGTGTGTCCTTGACAAGCCTTGTTAACACAATTTCGATATCTTGATCCAATCGCGGCTGTGCCGCCGGGAGTATGGGTTTTTGTTCTTGAGAGGAATACCTAGTGTCCACGTCGAACGACAGATGAGCTGGAGATTATGTAGAGATAATTATATACATACCGAGACGAAGGATAAATAGAATTTTAATTCAAGAATCAGAATAGTGTCAGAAAACAAACTTGAGCCTACGGTACACTCTGTCAATCTTTTGAATTCTACTGTACCATGACTCAGTTCGTCTCCTCAAATTTCTATGAAACAATCAGTCGTTGAAGAGTGAATTTCCCGGGGCCTTGTGCTACATACATACCTTTCTCAAACCGTTCAACTGGCCTACCCTCGCCAGATATGCTGCCCCGGAATCTGCCTAAACTTGATAGTCTGTCACCTTCACGTCCTGGCCGAAATCCAGGATGTACATGAACTTCTCATCCCACCATTGTCCATCTCCATCCCCTTCAATCCACTTGAACTTAGCACCGCCTCTACAGCTAACCTTGCTCGATTCGGCGTCGACGACCCATTCATCGAAAGTCATGTTCTCGAAGGTGAGATATTTTCTTAAGAGACTAAAGTAAGTCTCTAGCGAGTTGGGTCCTTTAAGACCTGAGAACTGTCGACCTAGGAATGGAGCTAAAAGTGGTAGACCATATTGCTTTGCCGTTACTTGGTGCGTCTTAGAATGAATCTTGCTTACTTCTCCACGATAGACCGACACTTCCGCGAGATTTAGCATAAATAAATGCAACGCCTGATCCGAAGATCAATCAAAAACAGAAATACCTCACCCTCCTGCAGTTGAATCTCTGAACGCCCACCACCATCGTATCGGGAGCACACTTCAAGCTAAGACGGCAAGGCATAATGCGGGGAACGGAATTCTATACGGGGGAACGATGGATACCTGCGCATGGAAGAAGTATATACAATAACGTTACACTTGCGACGGCGCCGGATCTTCGAATGTAAGTAGATGTAGGCGGAAAGCTTGCAGGACAGAATGGAGAAAGAGGGATACATAAGGGATGTGAGGGATATCGAGAGATTCAGAGAAGAGGATGAGCAAAATCGGCACGAGACAGTTGATAGGGCCGGAGGAGATACAAACGATGAAATGTGGTGCGTTGGGGTGTGGATGTACCAATGAATGATCGCCAAAACAAAACAAGGTCATATTCACGAATGAACGAAAGTTAGGAGTGAATTATGGTACAATGAGTGCTCACCGACTGGGAGGCTATCGCTCTATTCATAATGGGCATAGCAACCTGTCTAAAGCAAACAATGAAACGATGCAGTAGCACAGACAAGCTGGAAGGAAACGTACGGAACGAAAATAAACTATCGCATCTGTGTCTTCAGCCTCAAATTGCCGGAATGACAAAGGCTGAGGTGATGCGTGATATTTTCAATACTCATCCGGAGTCTCGCTCGACAGTTGAGGCGCCAACCCAAGCCTATTCTGAGCGTTAGGAGTGGTGAGAGGGGGGTCTTCGGTTAGCTGGGAACGCGGGCTCTGTATGGTAATGTGAATAGGGCTGATGAAGCCGTACAGCTGCAGACAATGCCGATGGAGCACGATGGAGAGCGGCTACTGCTGCCATAGAAGAGAGCATTCCATGTCGCATGGAGGGCCCATAGCTAGCTGGTAACGATGCATTGCTGGATTCTCCTGAAGTACTGACCTCAGCGGCCAGATGTGAATTTCGTTGATGATGAGTCTCGAACGAAACAGGGGAAAGGCAAGTATTTGCCTCAGGGGGCTACCTATTACTTGAGGTACAATGTACAGACCGCTTGCGACAATGGGGGTGAGGCGTTGACGAAGACGCATGGGGTGGAAGGCAGGACAGTGCCAATTCCGTCAAATGTCACTCTTGACTCGTCCCTCTGAATCTGTAAATCATTGAAGATGCCATTGAGATCCAAAAGCTTAGTCCAGAAGTCAGCTAGCACCTAGGCAGTCGTGTATGAATCTGAATCCCGTGATAAAAGAGCATAGTGGTGGTAAGACGAAGCGAACTGAGTCGAGAGGGCCAAGCTGTCAGGCGCTTATATCACTTCCAGATATGGTAACTTCTTATTCAAGACAAAAAACACTATTTAAGCGAAGTCGTTACCTTGACCAGATTCTCAAGCCTCAGGCTCTTAAATTCATATACAGTGGCATCATTATCCCTCATTTCTACTCGCTCCCGCCGTTGTTATAGTGTGCCAAACTTCGAGTGGAAAATCGAACTTCCAATGACTATCAAGTCTAGTCGAGTTCACTAAAAGAAGTCTATCGTGATGAATCTGGGATATGGCAGCTCAGCTCGGAGGAGCCAGAGAGTTATTCGACACAGTAGCGAAGAATAATGTTTCAAGGACGATGACATGAATGTACGGAGCATTTCGAATTAACAGACAAGGTCACAACACTACGACACCCTCAGACCTCACGAGCTATCCTCCAGGGTACACAATAATTTGGGCGCTGGCCTTTGACTCTCCCTGTGATCATACTGCGTCTTTCCGTGCACCTAGACGTTCTGTTATTACGCCATAAGATGGGCTCAGGTGAGTGAATTGAATAGCTTCTCAAACAAAATTACATATTGAAGGACGCCAATCATTCAACTTTTGTATAGACATCATTACCACTATGGTCAGGTGGATAGTGGAATCTGTCTATCTCTCCTAATCTCCTACCTCATTGACGATCTAAGCGGCATCCCCTGGCCTGGTGATCTTTGCTACTGGATTTGGCCGAGTATGAATCGCTAGTGCAAGTACGCATTCCAGAATTGCAGAAACCGGGTACAATTTCCCGCAAAGCTTAACCCACACACCTACTGCGTGTTCGGGGACCGATCAAGCTCTTGTCCTCTCAGACCCTAAAAATTCAAAACCTCCTATTTGTAAGAGGAGCGATATTCACTCCGCTGTCAAAAATTATAGATTTTGGCAAGGAGCGCAGTTGGCGACTGATTTTGCACAAGTATTCTCCCTGAAGCTACAGTGCAGACGCATTACTAACCACGAACTACTCCGAGCAGTTTCATTCCGACGTTTTGTTAACGGACGTTCCCACCCAACGAAGACGAGGGCTCTTCTCTCCGCATTCTTCGTCCGCCACACCACACCCAGAGCCGTTCCGTCAATATGTGCCTCGCACGTGACGCGTTCCGATCGCAAACTCTACCTGAGATAGCGTTGAATCGCTTGGAATTTGTTAAGCCTCGTTCTTGCTGATCATGCTGGGTTTAATTATGGTTTATTTTCCCGCCTGCGGAAGGTCGGAGTCCAGTATCTGCCTCCGCGAATATTGTCGATTTTGGCCATTCCGCTTTAAACGTAACCTCCTCGATCCCCATAGGCCTGCCTTCGTCATAGGAAAAGCTAATTAGATAATCAGGACCGGCCCCCTCATAAGCTCAAGGTGCTCCGGCATAAACTATACTGCAATCCGGTATGTTGGACCAAGTCTACTTCGGGGAACCCTACCGATCGATTCACTGCCTCCTCGGCGGCCCACTGAATTCAGTGGGTATATAACCTTAACTTCCGGATCCCCGTGCAGGAGACTTACAGGTTCTTCTTCCCTGTTCCTTCCACTACCGTCTACCGCTACTCTCCCCCTTCTTATATCCGGTCGCCCAAGCTTACCATGCGTGTTCTCATCTCGTTGCTCGCCTTCCTCACCTTCCTCAGCACCGTCTCAGCGTTCGCATTCCCACCCTCTGCCTGGGATGCTCCTGGTAAAAAGCGAATGACCAATGCTGAACGCCTTGCGCGTGGACTTACTCCTAACCCACCGAGGTTTAAACGGGTGTTGCCTGGAATTCATGACACCCCTACCAATGTTCTACCTGCTAAGCGCAGCGCTAGTGCCAGTGCCAGTGCTAGCCCGAGCCCTACCCCCAGCTCATTGCCGAAGATCTTCACCGGTAGGATCGAAGTCAAGAACCT
The DNA here is from genome assembly GCA_038087015.1 of Cerrena zonata. NCBI lineage: Eukaryota > Fungi > Basidiomycota > Agaricomycetes > Polyporales > Cerrenaceae > Cerrena > Cerrena zonata. The sequence goes on from JASBNA010000012.1 coordinate 722,709, forward strand.
GCAGGGTGCATCATACGGTTTTATCGAAAATTCCCAGAGCGGAGTGTAAGTGGACGTTAGGGTCACAGGGTCAATAACACGTTCTGACGTCTATTTAGGAACGGTGTTAATTTTGGAGGGCCAATTGACGAACTTCATGTCAAGGTCATTTCCAACACCTACGGTGGTGTCGCCCAGATCCAGGCCACTGTAAGCTGTCTGCACTCGGGCAATTCGGACATGAGCTTATAGTCTAATCATTGTTCAGAACCCCGAATTCGATGCACCGTATTACTTAGGAGGCTCCTCTACTACTCCGCAGACTCTTGGCTCTGGTTTCTCAGCGTATGTATTTCTTCATTTTTCGATCGACTACAACGATTGTATCGGGAACTGACTTGGTATTCGCTTCCCGATTTGGCCATATGTCTAGTGGTGTGAGCCTCGATCATGTAGAAAAAGGTAGGCGCTTCATGACGTTATTTGCATTTCTAATACACACTGACTTCATTTTCGCTCTGTTTTTTTCTTTGGCCCGACCTGGCCGACCTCTCCTATAGCTCCTGTTGGCTCAGGTGCGACTGAATCGGCAGTGTGGAAAATAAATCCCATTACGAAGCAGATTACTGGTATGTCTGAATCCGCATTCTCCCGATACAACTCAAAAATACTCACCGACTATCAGCACAATGGGTCAATCCTGACGGTTCGCGACCCCGCACCAAGATCGGGTTGGATATCCGAAACAACCATCTCGTCTTGACTGGGGATATCTCTGCTTACAATGGAGCTAATACTTGGCCCATAAGTGAAGTGGTACGCCTCGGTCTTTATTCATCAACCTCCCTCCATTGCTTATCCTAATCCCTAAAGAAATTTTTCTTGGTTGATGCTTAAGAAATATCTCGACGGTTTGACGGTACGACGTGACGACTCGGACATTAAAGCGATCCATGTGAATGTGACGTTTCGGACACTTACATTAGACACTTGCTATCTTTTCACTGACTTTGTTGCGACAATGATTAGAAACGATATGTAGCCTTCCTCGTTTCGGACATTTTGTCGTATCTGACGTTTTCTCGTTGCTTACCCTAACCCCTAAACTATAAGCCCTGTCGTTCTTCTGCTCTGTAATTTTCCAATAAAATGAGTCGATTGGCATGAAACCCAGAGTTAAAAGTACAAGATGGGAGAAAATATATGGGAATAGCATCATGCTGAGAAAGAGAAACTCTTTCGATCTAAATTTGACTCACATATAGCACGGTGGTATTATACGGGCCAGCTGGAAGACAGGACGGTCTGGATCCATGAAGCCGCAGCATCGGGGAACTATATATATAAACACGTTAGCGTTTGATTTACTATTGTACTGTTGCAGAGCGCACCTCCCAAACCATTACGCCACCAGCTGCAATCAGAAAGTATTGTCAGTTATGTATCAGATGCATTATTGATCTATACTCACTCCAGCCCTGGTTCTTAGCCTGAGAAACGCAACCAGCCAAAGTTGCAGGTGCGATGAAACCATTAGTAGCATCGCCGGTGGTAGCAGGCTTTCCAATGACGAGTTTATCGAGAGGTACGCCAGAGGCAGCAATTTGAAAGAGGGCCGACTGTGGCCAGGTGGAAGAAGAAGCGGTGAGGAGGCCTGCACATGTTGTGTATTCATTGGTACCCTCTGCAACACGGTAAATTTGAATTTAACCATTCGAAATCAAGTATCTTTAGGAAATCCTTACGATTGTAGAATTGGATATTATACTAGAGAATTCCAGTCCACATCAGGATTACAATCAGCAATAAAACAAAAGCATTACATACCCAGTCGATCAAACTCCCGACCTCTTGATCAACTTTGAGGTATCCACCTCCTCCCCACTTGTTAGGGGAGAACCACGGGGCAACGGCTAATTATCGGAGCTCAGAATGGAAACACCGGTTTCTTAAAAAATACCTACGAGCGTGGGTGAGAATGAATTGACCCTGAGGAAGTTGAACTCGGAGCTGTTTCGTGAAAGAGATAAGCCAGTTTTCTGCGCTACCATCCCCAGCATCAAAGGCGTTGAAGTCCTTAGTCAAAGAGTTAACCTATTTTTTATAACGATACGGGAACTCCGAGATTTACCTCATAGTCGACATCGACACCATCCATATCGAATTCCTTCACCCAAGCTGCAATAGTATTCGCTGTAGCAATCGGATCGGCACCGGTAGATGTAGGGACGTCCGTAGAGCCAAAAACGGATACCATGAGTTTGATCCCGGCAGCAGCGTATTGTGATTTAATATTTGCACGATCCGCCGCGCTCAATTGAGTCCATTCTTCCGCTTTATCCCATGCTCCCTCCAGGAGGAGGAAGGAAAGAAGACTTGTATGTGTTAGCGGAATTCAATAAACTGAATATATGATACATACAAAGCATTAAAGCCCTAGAGGGATAATGGAATGGTGTTAGCCAAGGTTCAGAAACGAGCATTGTGAATCCGTAGATTACCTTAACCTGAGCTGGTGGAGGTGGGCCTGTAATACCAGAAGTTCCCTTGTCTGAATAAATTACGAAGTGGGGTGCTGCCGGTGTAGCACGAGCAAGAATATCTCGAGCCTGCTGGTCTAATCCATCGAATTCTGAAGGTGCAGACCTCACCACGCCGCTAAGGTAGGTAATGGCAAAGAGTGTAGCAACAGCAACCAGACGAGCAATGACACGGAAAGCCATGATGGACTTGAAGGGTACTGAAGGAACGACTTCAGTTGGGCAACAACATCGTTGCAGTGCAACTTATATATCCTGGTGTCGGTAGATTCGGCTGTTGATGCTACACGACCGCATGGAGGATTGTGAACCCTGAACGACCAGGTATGAGGTAGAACGCAGGTAAGATACCTGATACAGCAAACTTTGTCAGTGTAACATATGATACCTATACAGTGTGGGGATATGCCCTATCTGAAGAACACTTTTGTGTGCATGTGCGCTGAGGAAACGTATGGATAGGAGAAAAGAAGGACCCTTGTCATGAAGGTATACAAAGAGGATAACTTTTTTTGTCGATCAGGTGGGTAAAATGACAGACGAGCGAGCTTGAGACCATCGTGGCAACTTGTCTCGAAGGAGCTACACAGGAGGTCATGACCATGGAAGAGAAGTATGAAGGTTAGGAGGATTTGACGCCTTTATGGAAATGGCATACGGAACACATTCTTCGGCTAGTCGCCTGAGTGTTAGCAGCATGGCCACTGTAGTCATGACTTGTGTATGTTGGGAAATCGCTCTTTCATAGCTCACCACATTCCGCGGAAGATATCGAATGCATCCTATTTTTGTATATTTGGGGTTCAGCCAGACGATAGGCGATTGTAAACTCAAAGGGTCACAATGAGGACCTGCCGCTGATAAAAATATCCTAGGATCCTCCGTTGGTAAATTAGTACGGCAATGTCAACTGTCTATGCATAACATTCAAGCGTGTTTTGGAGTACCTAATGCCAATTACTTCTCACGCTGGTGTGTGTCGGCGTGCTTCTGCTAAGAGTCAATCATGATTAGTATATGGTCAGCCACGAAGACCAATATGTTTTGAGGCAAGTTAGTACTGAACAGTCGACAAGGAGGAGGAGGAGGAGGAGGAGGAAAGATAACGATAACCGTCCTCACGTCCATACTCCGGGCACTGAGCACGTCAAATACGGCAGTCGTACTAGCTATCAGAAGCAAGGTAGAACAAGAGGCTTGGGGACCGATGAGAAATAATGGCATGTGTACACGTTTATCTCCTGACTTCGGCTATTACCGACTGTTATTCCAACGAACTGAGCAAGTGAGTGTTGTACATGAAAAAACCAGCATAAAACTATTTCTACAACTCGTGACAGAAAACTCCGATCCCAAAATTTCCAAATTTAAATTCATCATCGTAAGCTCCTAAAATTGGACTATCGTTACTATCCTTCAATTCAAATTTCAATCCAGAGCCCCATTTCCGTTGCAATAATCCACATTGCCTTGTGCGGGATTGCCGGCCCAGAACGGGAATAATCTGTTTCGACCAGCCGCACCGAACACTGCGAACGATAGTACGAAGATCATGACTTGTGCACCACCATCCAATGCACCACCTGTGTATTGTATGTTATTTGTTATGAATCACAGACTGGATCGAAATCCTTACCAAGAATATAATTGTACTTCCTATACCAACCGGGATGGTACTTGCGAAGCCACAATTGAGAGACTAGTCCGACCATGATGGAGCTGGTTATGGTCGAGTTCACTCCGACGTATAACCACGAGGAGTACTATTAAAGTCAGTCAGTCCTCAGTGATCTCGTGTCACGAGCGAGTTCTAACCTGATAGATAATCGGTAACATAATTGACTCGACTTTGAACCCTCCAATAGTTCGCCACCGCTAAAGCAGGAATGAAATGACATCGATATTCATGTCAAACAGAGCGCCCAGGTTACTTGCCTTCCAGATGAGCCATTGAACGAAAGTAGGGAACATCCCGATAAGTAAACCCATGGGGATAACAAAATACGGTCCCTTAGGTCCATAAAGCTGATTAGCAAGAGACCAGGTGACTGCGGCGCTGTTCAAGCTCTGGGTTTGTTGTCCAGACTGGTAGGGAGAATGTTAAACGACAGAATGGGGTGCAATTGATAGGATAGAACTTACCCAGATATTGTTACCGTGCGGACTGAGAAGAATCTCTCTCTGTGCATCAACGATAGATATCATAACAACTAAAATATGATAAGTAAAGCGATTTTCGATGTGAATACTGAGAACATACTGTAGTTAATGATGGCACCTATAATATCGAGGTCATTTAGATAGTCTACATTGAACTACAATTTAGACTCACCCAGTATAACTCCCCATATTTCTACAAGAGTCGCAATGAGTCTCATATCGCCAACGGAATATATAATACGGCTTACGGGTAACGAACATCACTCTAGGGGGGATCTTGAGGTATTGTCCCATCTTCAAATCTCCAGCAAGATTGATAGAGCTTGATATAACGTCGTGACTCCACATAGAGAACTATTTATTATGAAGCTTTAGACTAAGAAGCTCAGGGCAAAGTCACTCACATAAAGATTGGCTACTGGTTTCCCTGGTTGGACTCCAGCGGCTACCATCTTCATCAGTTGATTCGTGGCGATACCGTTACCCATTCTGGCAAAAAGCAGGTTTGAAAACGGTGCAACAAAAGCTAATCACGTAGTACTACTGATTAAGCACTATGACAACCTCTAGATGCCCAGGAAGTACGCACCCCCCAGTGATAATGCCAATATATATGACCACCATGGCAGCGTAGTTTGACCCTTCAGGACGACGATTAGACCTGTATGGTGCAGTATGAAAATACAGTATTGAAGCATATTTCCGTGAAACCCATACCGGCGAAGAACGACAAAACAAGAAGGGCACCGTACCAGTACCAAGGCACTTCAGGGTACTTTTGCATAGCCTATCGTAATTAAACGCTGAATAAGTCATGATTTCGATAAGAACATCAAAGTACACACCTGCCAATGAGGATCAGGTTGAGTACCTTTGCGCGCTTGCTTGAAGGATGCCACGACATACGGCCTCCAGAAGAGGATACAGTGAGCGATAAGGCCACCAATCTTCCGAGTTTTGATATTAGTGACAACAGAAAGGATAGCACAGAGAAAATACTGACAGCGAGATTCTGGGTCAGGTTGGCCCATGCATTAGAACCTGAGATAGGTAGGATACGTTAGACAGTTTTGAGAATAAGCTAATAACACATACCTGTGAGTGCTGGCAGTCCGATTTCATTTAACGCTGTTTGATTGAGCTGGAAAGTGCTACCAAAAACTGCGGCTTGTTTGTAAACTGTTCCATTCTGAGAGAACAAGGATGATGACAACATCGGAAAGGCGAGTGACTGAAGGACGGAATGAGAAGACTAGAATCTCAATTATAGGTCATGGACTTGTTACTCACGTTCCAGGTATCCGAGTAATATATGACCATGATGACGATGTAACAAAAGAACAATCCTATCCAAGAGTTGGCTAGAAGATAATTCAGTATAAGACCTAAGATAGAAGCGATATTATTTACCTTGTTGAATTAGCGGGTAGCTCATGTACCTAATTTCAACAAACCATGAGCGTTGTAATGACACATTGCGACGAGAGCAAAATAAGCACGTACAACGATCCAATGTATTGCCAATCGAAGCTTATACTAAGCAGACCAAGACCTTCATTTCCGTTGCCGCCACCGAAGAGATTCGTAATCACGTCTACAGCCTTAGAGGGTGCCTTCTGTGTTGCAAGACAGACTACATTCACCGCGTTTAAGAGTGGGAATATGTAGGATGGAATGATCTCATAAGCGAACATCCCCGCAAATGCCGACCAGAAAAGCTTGAGCCTCTTGTGATTAGCCGCACTGTCGAAATGCATTGCTGACACCGAACGTCAATATCAGCTCATCTACAGTACATTATGGTACATGTCGTTGTACTTACCTTGGAAAATTGAAACAGTCGGTAGATTCTATATATTATGAGTTATGATCTAGAGGGACACAAAAATGTAAATACTCACTGCCCAATAGACCATTTCGCTTGGGAATACGGTCAACGGTCGGAGTATACCAACCAGACCGTACCTATTTATTGTCAGACATAATACAGGTTCTGTAAGGCTTTGGCTCACCCAAAAGTAGCGGTAGAGAAAGTTGCCAATACAGCTGTTGTAGCTTGTACATGCGTGTCATAATAAAGCTATTAACTCCATTAGTACCATCGAAAGTAAATTGAACCTGCAATATATACGTACTCGTTGAACTGCAAAGTTCATAACGGCAGCGCTACCGCCTGCTGCTGTGGAGGCTACAAGGGATGCTACGACATGCTGTGGGAGAGTAGTATATATATGGCGAAAAAGTATGAACCAACGATAAGACACACCTCCTTCAACCCGAATGGTCCGGGATTGATGAACTTGAGAATTGGACCAAGGCGAGACCAGCGCGTGCCCTCTACGAGGGATGCTCTGGGAAAGACAGCTGCCCAGAGGATACCGAAGGAGTAGATTATGAGCAGAAGAAACACAGTCGATATGGACATTTGCACAGGTTTGAAGAGATAGATCTGAACGACGTTGAGTAACAGCGTATATCGATAGTCAGAAGATAACGTACTTGAACTAAAGATGCACCCAAGCCAGCAAAGACTGTACCAAGGACGAACGATCGGAATGTCAAAGCAGGGTCGCCATCGTCTCGAACGTCGACGAGGAAACGAGACACATCGCGACCAGTCGTTATAACTGGCTCTCCGTTGACATATGTGACCTCATCCTCTTCCAATGTTGAAGCTTCCAACTGCGAGCTCTTCTCTGATGAGTATCCCTTCTCACCAACAACTTCCACATCACTGTCACTTGATTTGACGGCACTATCCAGAGACCCAAGCTTCTCGTGCAGTTCCGTAGAAGGCTGGGCCATATTGACGAGACGGTTGGTTAGAGGTGCGACCTATCACCTGGGAAGAAGAGGGGCAATGGGCCAAAGAACAGACTCGGAACTCAAAGAGCACAAACGATTGAGAGGGTTCTTATCGGAAAGGGAGAGGGGGGATAGCCCAATACAGGCATTTCAGTACCTTACACACGACATCTCGCTATGGTCTTGTGTGACAGTGTCCCATCTGCCTGTTGCTACATGGTGGGGAAGATGACCCAACAGTGGAAATTAGAAGGAGCTCGACCCAATGGAGAGTAGAAATGGAACTGGCCCGGTGCCTATGAAGTGGAATTGCGACATCGCTATTCGACGTTGCACACCCATCCCTATATGTTCCGCCTGCACTGCTGGCAGCGGTAGAAAGATATAAAATCTTTGCACACTATGATCACCGAAGGTTTAAATTCGGGTAGACAAGATTATAGATATCACGTACGGCTTATTCTAAATTTTCGAATATACCATGATCTTCTATCGCGGGAGGGTGAATGAATCCGCATTGCTGAGGTCAATATACATACGACTCTTATCGCCCAGGCCAATCCCAGGGATTCCATTACTTAGGTCTGCTGAACCTCTGGGTCTACTTTGCGATAACGACCAAAGTTCGAACCATGTGTGAGAGCCAGCCATTAATCCGGATGTCATGCATGACAGGAAAAGCTTCGGATCCACGTGGTCCCAGTGAAAACTGGGCAATTCTCGAGCTTTTAGCTGAGATGGTGCACTGACAACGGGGGATTGCGACATCTTGGCATCAGGGGGGTTGGTTCAGCGTGGGACTTGAATTGGATTTCCAAGAATTGGTACAATTGATGCAGAAGATGCAGACTGCAACACAAAGCGAGAGGAGGTGAATGACAGAAAGCTAACACAACACAAGCAGGAGTAAAAGCAGGGCGAGGAGGCATCTGTGGAGATATTATAAGATGAAGGACAGTAATAAGAAATAAAGAAAGGATATAATGCAAATGCTAGAAACGATGCTACGAGAATGTTACCTAGTCCGTGAAAAATGCGCGAAGAAGGAAAGTTGCATGAATGTCAGACCGTGTATAGAGAAATAATTAGCGTTAGAATTATTGCACGAGGCAGCCATTGCCACTCGATTTAGAATCCCTGTCACGTTTACGTTCTCGAGACTCTGGAGCCAAATTCCCGGGAAAGCTGTCGTCACGTTCCGTGGTGGCAGATATGCCAGAATATGAGGTCATTCTTGATAACCGAAGGTTTGATCTGCCAGCTACAGAAGATTCAGTTTCGACAATCGACGGGACAGATTGTCGAACGGTATCTGGGCGACTTGAAATACTTTCAGTCGCTGTAGCAGCACTTCTCATGCTGGAAGACCGGGGAGATGCGCTGCTGGAGATGGAGGGGGGACGCTCCCTGGACGCAGGGTTGCGCCTGAGTACGGACCGTTTGTGCTTGACTACCTTCTGATTAGCAAGCGTACTGGACGAATGATTGGGGTCCGAATCATTCGTATTGAGGGAGGAATGAGAGCGTTTAAACTTGGCTAAAACTCTAAATGCCGTAGGGGGACCAGGGGAAGGAGAAGATGGAGGTACGTCTAGGCTGGGCCGTGAAGAGAATCCTGCGTCAGACATAGGTGTACTGGGTGTGACTGCTTGTGCAGCAGTAAGGATATCCATGGGGTTAGTATAAGGGGCTATTCGGGGTTCCATTCTCAGCGTATTGAGCATACAACAGAAGCTGAGAGCGAAGATCACACGTTGGTGGTGCATTGGGAGCACATTTCGTATGCGCAATGAGACTACATTGTTCACACAATACTGCACTCTTTTTCACACTCTGAAGGCAAACCCTACAGATCACAGCTTGAAGATATGGGAATCAGTACAACTATTGTTATTGCCGGTTAAAACGTGAACTTACGTTTACCAAACGTGGTCTTCACAAAGGAATGTTCCCGCGGAGAGATAGGATCAGGGTCGTTGGAGAGGCGACGGCGAGGAGGTGAACTAGGGGCTACTTCATCAGATCGCGAGCGATTATCCGGTGTCGCTCTATCGTAATCCGGCATCTCTATCTGGGCGAGATATCGAATGGCTTCTGACTTTTGCATATCTGCGCTCACACGACGTAGGAACGGAATACTATCCTGTGGCCGTAGATCCTGGACATTGATGAAGTATTAGACATATATACCTTCCATTAGACTCGTTCAGACGTACCTTATGAGGAGCCCAATTTTGCTTGAGCCATTCATGTTCGCAGAGGGTCTCAGCATCGGGACGCTTGGAAGGATCCTTGTGAAAGCACTGTGTGAGGAAATCGCGAAGAAGGTTCGAACATCCTTCTGGCAGAGGAGGCATCTTGTCCTCCACGATACGGAACATGACTTTAAAAAAGTCAATAATGTGCCAAAACCGGACAACAATTTGAGAATTACCTGACATGCTGTTAGCGATGTCACCGTAGGGCGGCCTACCAGTCAGCAGTTCGATCACGGTGCAAGCCAGGGACCAGATGTCCGATTTCGGGGATGCCCCTTTCAACTCAATGACCTCAGGAGCCATCCAGTTTGGGGTTCCAGCTACATCCTTCATCTCACGTTCCATAGCACGGAGATTTAAAGAAACACCGAAGTCCGACAACTTTACGTTACCGTTCTTGGTGGTAAGGATGTTGGCGGCCTTCAAATCACAGTGCACGACGTCGCTTTGATGGAGATAATGCAAACCCTCCAGGATCTTTACCACGTATCCAGCCACGAGCCTTTCGTTTAATTTCCCGAACGCTTTGAGGGTTTGCCCCAGAGAGCCGTTTTCCGCGTATCTAAAAACTATTAGCTTGAGAGAGAGAGGACAAGCGTTACCACCTACTCAAGGACGATGTTAAGAGTGTCCTCGTCTCTGGCCATGCCTTCGTATTTCACGATACTTGGATGGGAGAGACTCTTGACGAGGTCAACCTCTTTCATGAGCTGCGAAATTTCCTCCTCCTTCAGTCCTTCTAGACGAATACGCTTCACGGCTACCATTTGACCTGTGTTAAGATTCAGCGCGCGGTACACAGCACCGAATTGCCCACGACCGATGCAGTTGCCGAGTTGCTGCAAACAAAACATCAGTGATAGCACTGCTAGCAGACACATAAATTACGCACGAATTGTGTGGGTGCTTTCCCGTCCTCCTTAACAATCAATGTCTGTCGAACGGCGCTACCATATGATTCACGATTCAACAAGTCACTTGCACTAGTGTTACCAGACCCTCCGCCCAAATTCACCATACTCTCGAATCGGGTTCGACGCTTTGCTCCCATCTCATCGTACGAATTCGGCCGTTGCTTCCGTCTAGAGCTTGACCCATCAATCTCACTTTGGAATCGGCCCCTAGGCTGGCGGGGATTATCGTGTATACCAGCAGACGACGAGGGTTTGGCGTTGTCAGTGACAGAGCTTGGGAACCGTACACCCTGAGAAGGCGGAGTGCCATGTTCGCCGGATACAGTGCGTGGGAAGGGAACAAGGTCGTCATTAGATAGTCTGAGCTCGTCCGAATTGCGAGGTATGTAAACACCGTTCCTGTGAGGGCCACCCTTTGAACTGTTCCTTCGAATAGCTATCCTAGGCGTGGGCGAAATACTACTGTCAGGACTAGCATCCCGTGGAAGTAGACCTTCTCTTGGACGAAGACCTGGAGTGTCAATACTGTGCCTTGATCGGTGAGTTGGACGCCTAGGAAACTGGGGCAAAGAGTCGAGACTTTCATTTCCTCTATTACTCCCCACGAGAGCAATCTTGCGAGGTGGCGAGACGGACAGTGGTGTATGAGCTGATGAAGCGGGAGAGTCTTCATCATCCAACGCGCTTGTTTGCTTATGGGATTGGAAAGCGTCAATGAAGTCGTCAGGCCATTTACCTTTACCTAAACGAATGTTCGACAACTTTGGCTTTTCTCGCTCGGTCTCCTTTAGCTTGCCATTGGCACTCGACCCACTTTCATCGGCTTCTTCGACCCTGGTCAAATCGACAATCGCCGTCTCGCTTGGTCGGCGTTCCCTAAACGATTTCCCCAGGTTGTTAGAGGGGTCAAATGGTCGTTTGCGATCTTCCACTGGCGAGGAAGGCGCAGAATCGATGCGGAAGACCGACGGGGTATCAGAAGGTGTGACAGAGGTGGCCTCTGTCGTGAATGTACGAATGGTGCCGAATTTGTTGTTCATGCTGCTACTCCTCTGGACCTCTAATAGGCTGGAATATGCAGTAGTGTCCGTAACATGAGTCGAGGCCAGAGATTGACGGGTATTCACTGAAGGTACGAATGATTCTGCGATAGAGCCCCGCACTGAGTCACCTATATTCGCTGCCAACGAATCAGCCACAGATGTCCGGTCTACGCTTGGACGATTGCGGAGCGGCGACCGAGGCGGAGGCACCATAGGGGGGACTTTGTCACGCTGCGCATCATTAGCGACAGTCAAGGTCTTGACTGTCACGGCTGTCCCGCCACCGCTTGAGCCTTCAGATTCATTAGGGCTGTCAGAACGAACGGGAGGCAGTGTGGAAACTGGCGGGCTCATCCTCTTTCGACCCACAGCGGTAGGTGATACTGATCGTTGTAGGGTATGAAGATTAGGCGTGGAAGCTGCTGCTCGGGAGCTTGTTGCAAGCCCGTAGGGTCCAGGGGATGTTTTCCCTCCTTGGAGAAACTTCGACTTGTCGGGAACAGGTGTCTCGGATAACTGGGTGAGAGCAATAATGTTTCTTGCAACTCTCACCAGACAGTCCGGCGTAGCTTCTGATAAATCATCCCTGTTGAACAAATCATCAGGTTGCACTCCAAGTGACGAGGACGCGGCAAGAAATCTTGTGATGTTATTCGAAGATTTCAGGATGTTGTCTTCGCGTCGGTCTATCTTCGAGATGTACCCATGATGAATTCTGTTCACAAACCTATCACAAGTCATGTTAGCCAGCGTTTGTACAAGAAAAGATGTGATAACATACTGGCAAAGAACATAGCCATCCTTCAAAGCATCGCAAAAATGACGTCGCTCTCGATCTTCCCCTCCAGCGCTCAGCCCGCTTGAAGTAAGTTGTGAAGTACTTCCGTTCACCCCACTCTTCCCCCAAACCCTTTCCAATCTCGCCAGATTACGGAGACGAAGCTCGATTTCCTCGTATTCATCCTGGGTCATGGAAGAATCCCTAACATGGGATGGAGGCTTCAGCATATCCCTAATGAGGATACTTGCAGCTGACCGGACGAGTTCCCGATGTTCGGAATTAGTGTAACCGGAGTTCCCTGCCAACAGGGAAGCTGTTGAGGCGTTCACGTTGTAGAATCGACTGTTGCCCAAGGAGGGGGAGAAATTTCGTTGTGTTGGCGAAACAGCTCTAGGTCGCATAGGCGTAGTCGGTGAAGCAGCTCGAGAGGGCGCTGGTGACGGCCGTTGAGTATCCAACGATGGACGTCTCGCCTCGATGGAAGGGCGTCGATTGTCTATTGAGGGTCTCCGTGCTGTTTCAACTGAAGGCCTCCTTGGACTATCAATGGAGGGTCTCCTCGCAGGTGATGTTGGCGGGCTAAGAGGTAAATGTGAGGATGAAGACGAAGGACCTGCTCGAGGAGAAGCATATGCTCGAGATGACGATCGTGTTCGGACAGGACTGATTGCACGAGGAGTCGTTGGAGATGCAGGTGGATTCCCAAGCGGAAGATGACTTGTGCTCGCTGCAGCCCGTTTAGACAGGTTACCACTTCTAGATGGCGGGGTGGGTGTTGCTGGTGGTGACAAATCTGGCGAACGTGTCAATTCTCTGTTTCGCCGAGGAGTCTCTGGAAGACTATCGAGTTCTGTGTAACGACTGGAATGAGATGGAGGGACTGTTATCTGTAAGTCCTTAGGCTTGCCTCGTGGCTCTCCGTTACTACGACCATCGCGCTTCGATGACAGAGGAAGTGGTCCGCTAATACCCTTGGGGCTACTAGGTTGTGCTGTCATTCGTCGGCTACGCTCCCTTGTTGGAGATACAAGAGCCGCCACATTAGATGAGGACGCAGCTGGCAGTGCAAATGGTTGTGAATAAGGTGAAGGGAATGCTTGAGACGAGAGATGAAGGGTGGGGGAGGACATGGATGCCTGTCGTAGGGATGGTGTTTCAAAACTAGTATGACCAGCTTGGCGATCTCTACCCTTGTCTCTATCTCTCTCAAGCCTGCGCAGTTGCTGGCGGTCGTCGGTGGGTAGTGGTGGTATAGGTGACGGAGAGACGGAGTCTCGCGCAGCTGTCCGCCGGAATGAAACCTTAGATAGCATCTTTGATGATTTGGACTTTTCTTTCGCCAGATTTTGCTCTTCAGAAGCTCTTTCCTTGCCCTTACCATGACCATTTGCAACTGACCCATCCTCGAGGACACCGGCATTTGTATTTAGGACCTTGGACTTGGTCGCCGTCCGTATACTCTGCTGTAACGAATTGCGGAATCTCTTGAATGTTTTCGGTTGACTCTCCGGAGATGCGGGTGTTGAAAGCTGAGAACTAGACGGCTGAAGCCGAGATGATGAAGCAGCAGCTCGATCGAGCGGAGCACTCTTGCTCTGGTGAGTTGCCATGTGAAAGGGACTGGATATAGAGACGTTCAGCTTGGACGCGACGGCAGCTGCAGCCATGTGCGTTTGTGTTCATACACTTTGAGTTGTGGAGCGCGTAAGCGCAATGCCGACGGTATCGACCTATAGATATCGGCCACGCTAGTGAGTTCATGGAACAAGAATAACGTAGAATCAAACGTCAATTGAGATTGTGACAGGCTGAAGGGGGCACGGGGGAAACTTACTGGTACTGGAGAGCCAGGAGTACCGAGTGAACTCCGGCACCGCTACTGATGATACAGTCAAGGTAGTCAGTATGACTTTGCTAGAGCAGAAGAACACCTAAATGGCATAGAAAAAGTTCCCGGAGAGGTACAAAACGAAGGTGAAGGCGAGTGCTCGGATAAGGGAGGAAGGTAACGAAACCGAGGACGCAGCGTACCAAGGACGAATTCACACAAGTCAGCAGATGAACTCTCTCCTAAGCGTCCCACAGAATATGCTTTATGCGGCGAGAAGAAAAGGAGTGGGAATGACTGTAAGAATACAAGCCCAGGTAAACGAAAGCGGGGCAAGGAGAGTGAGCGCTGACAGACGGTAGAACTTCGCGTTGTCAGTGGTATTGTGAACGACGGCGAGGATCTAGCGGGGAAAACTATCTTCGTTATCGTCGTCGAAGTCGTCGAAGTCACCGTTGTCGTCGTCGTTGTGGTTGGAAACGAGGGCGACTAGACTCAGAGCGAGGGAATATCAGGGAATATCAACGGGAAATTGGACCGTAATTTAGGCGCCATCTAGCCTCAAGTTCACTTTTCTTGTGTTTGCAAATCTGGGTAACACTTTAAATTACAAAGTGGATGTAATTACAAATGCGGAGAGAGCATCTTCTCCTGAACCCCAACACCGAACAACCATTCATGACGCACGCCGTATTGGCGAGCTACCACCGCAGCGGTGCTTAGATCGACAGGGTTTATTGAAAGGACCTACCAAGCGAATATATTGCACGATGCGTCATGACAGGAGATGCCATCCCCTTTAGCACCTCTATGCCCGACACAGGCTTCGGCCCGCAGATGAAAACCCCGTCTCACGCCCCGTTACCTCCTGAGCCTTACGCGGACCTCGAGGATGTTATCGAGTGTATCATTTGCAATCGCAAACAAACCTGCTGATTACCGCTCACCTGTCGGATTGGATCACAGGTCTCACAAAGTGAACAAACTCACAAAGTCATGAGTATGCATGATTGCAACACGATATGACGCATACGGCGGCGACGTTACGACGTTTGTGACGACAATGGCACCTCCCCCACCTATCCTGGGAACTCTTCCGCGAAGGATGGCATTCACTCTCCACGACCATCGCCACCACCGACAGCGAAGTTGATTGCAGCTTGTGCAAAGGCAGTCACTCGTCTTCCGGCAGGACACGGCGGAGCACGAGCCCTGAAGAAGCAATAGAAAAAAGTTTGAACACATGAATGTGTCTCCCGCAGCTGGCAGACTGGGATGCCTGGAAGCGGATCACTTGGACACTATTCACACCAAGTTCACAGGTCCAGCTTCCAGTCGCAACGGGACACAACCGGTAATCCTGTTCCAGGAACACGGAATCATCTGCTTGCTACGATCGGAGACACGATCGAAATCGGCTAAATGAGTCACGTGTACGTGTCTCGCTCGTGGGAAGAAAGTTAAAGCTGCGCAAACGCATAAGGCATCAACATCAGAAAAGGACAAGCAGAAATACACAGATTGGAAAACAGAACATAGAGAGCAGAAACTCACGGTTGATTGGCGTGAGTAGTGCGCATGGTTGGCCGCGAACGTTCTGTCGCGTTGGATCGCACACGGAACGGCAAAAGGAATAAAGACGATAAGGGAACCGAGGACTGGTGGAGCTGGAAAAATAGAGCTTAGTAGTGGTCGATTAGAAATATAATATAAGAAGATCCAAGTACTATACTTAATCTTGTTACTTACCTCTCCCTTCCTTACCGAAGACTGCCCGGCAAATGATGCCGTAGCACAGAAGCATCAGTCATGGGGTGTATAAAATTCCAGAGAGCTAACTTTCGATGGCATCCCCCTATTGCATTCCCCAGGATCCGCCATCGAGATGATTAAACAAGGTCCTAGTGGCCGTGCTGGCAGTGTAAGTTCGAACTTGTGGCATTGATGGAGGCCCGATGCCATTGAACCTCCAGACCCTATCAATGTTCTGAACTGAGGTTCCTGAGCAGGTTGTGTCAAGAATTAAGACTACGTCGTAGTTCAGGACCAGAGGTGACTGTTGAATGTCACCAAGTTCAATTTTGATCATTTGTGGCTGAAGTTAGCGCCCATGCGCATATACTTAGAGCCCCTGTAACAACGTCGATTCAAGACCACATACCGGTGCAAGGGCGGTATGTATCTAGAGTTGGAGTGTGGAGAGGCAGTATCCGGAAGATAAAGAACCTAAACTCTCCAATAAATCAAAATGCGGCCCTCCTTCCGACGGTGAGCTTCGAGTTCGCGAGACAAATACTGTCAGAGGAAGACTTACGTTAGGTTGAATGCGGCGTCTCCATACAACGTCTGGGTTGGACCCGGGCTTCTTAATGAAAGGGCCTACGTACAGACGAGGGGTGATTCTGTAAATAGACAGGAGCTCAGTTTTACGTTCAAGACGTACACCGGATGCCACTCAGGCTCGCCGTGACCATTCAGTAACCTCACATGAACGCCACTACGGGGGTGCCTGCGCTCTACGACGGCGTCGTTTGTAGCATGTAATTTGTCTAGAACGAGTTGTCAAGAAGGCAGTTGGACGTACATGTTCATCTATCCCAGATTAAAACACAGCCTAAATTGGGTATGTCGCCGATCACTTTAGCGCTTACCGTCTGCGATAAGAAGTCTGTGTATTCTCATACAATTACCATATCTGGAGGTATTGATTTGCTATAAAAGCGCCACACGAGTTACGCATTATTTCCCACGCTTCTTGGTTGCTGCAATCATGTCGACCATGACTCGATCTCGCAGAACGAAACATGATAATGCTACTGACAAAGAAAATACGACAGTGAACGGCAATGAACTGGATACGAAACCTACTCGAGTCAGATCGAAAAGAAAAGTGTACTGCATGTGTAAACAGTCCGATGATGGGTCGCCGATGATTTTGTGCTCGGATTGCAAAGAGTGGTATGTTCTGTCATTGTTATTATCTGTGTCGTTTATCGAATGCATGGCGTTTACAGGTATCACTTCCACTGCGTCGCTCTTAGTGAGGAAGACGCAGAGGACATAAGTGAGTGTCCCTTTCACATCTCCGGTAATGTCACCACTCACCGTGTCTTCTTAGGACTTTACATCTGCCCGTCATGTCACGCAAAGACAGGCTTGCACACAGTCAGTGAGTATCTAAGGATCGCGACCACCATCCTTGAACTTGTGCCTATTTTCCTGCCATTTTCGCGACCCTTTATGTACCTTGCCAAATATCATGTCGTAGCTGTCGTACGCTTTCCCAAGTCCCTAGTCTTCTTCCTACGTCGATTTCTCTGCGTGAGAAGCAGCCATACGGCTGGCGTTGTTCGAGTGAGCCAAGCCAGCAAGCCAATCGGATATATAGACGGGTACATAGACAATGACTGCTCTGCCGCTCGTGTGACAATTGTGTTGCCTCATTCGAGACACATTTGTTACAATATGTGAATGGGTGAAAGTAGTCGTAACAGAGTACATATGGAGCATGCCATTGGTTTATACGTAGTGCTGCCAGCTGCTGCCACCGTGTCGTCTGTGGCGTATAATGCTTCACATACATCGAGCGCGATAATTGCTTTTTATAATGATGGCTTTCTTTTTGCTTGGGACATTTTCGTTGCTTTGATTCATGGATCCTTCATTTTCTATCTCTGAGAAAGAGACCGTATGCTGACCAAATGGCTTTGATGTAGTGAACTGGGAAGGTCCAGAGGCTGTGGAGGAATGCCCGACGAAACTCAACCCATCTACTGCAAGTACTTCCCAACTCAAGTCCACCAAATCTCGTCCAAAGTCGAAACCGGCGGAGCCCGAGGAAGAAGAGGAATCATCGTCAAATGACGAAAGCGAAGACGAATATGTTGCGGATGACAGCAAGTCTCAGCCAAAAGTGAGTATATTCAAGCTAGTAACGTCCTTTGAACATGTCTAACAAACATATTACCAGCGTCGCACACGAAAATTATCGTTGTCTGATGATCTCACGTCCAGTGACGATGACGAACCCGGGTCGCAGAAAGCTCTCAAACGCCTGCGCCGTCCTGCTGCCACCCCCAAAGACGTCTCTTCAAAAAAGGAGTCAGCATCTCCCGGACCAAGCAACGCTCGCAAACGCCGCCCATCAACAGTCACCCATGCGGCCCCACAGGCCAAACGCCGCAAATCAGAGTCCACACCTGGAGAAGATGCGACTCGGAAGTACTGCACAACCAAGCTAGAAGAGCTCTTTGCCCAGATCTTCTTGCGCTATCCCATTTTACCACAGGATGAAACAGAGGATGGCGATGATATCAAACCTTCGAAGAAGACTGAAGAGTTGACGCCCGAGGAGAAGGAACTTGTTGAAGGCAAGGCGAAGGCGTTCGTTGGAGACTTGGAACAATGTTTGTTCGACTTGTACTCTGAGCCCGATAAAGCTGGTAAACCGCACGCTGGAGCTAAATACAAGTAGGTGCAGCCAGTCATTTTTCCATTCAAGTTACTCATTTCTTCCTCACAGAGAGCGGTTCAGAATGCTGACGTTCAATTTGAGCAAAACTGATCGGGTTATTCTTCATATGCGTATTGCCTCATCTCACATCTCTGCGAAAGAGCTTTCGACCATGTCATCGACGGACCTGGCAAACGAGGAACAAAAACAGTCTATCAAACTGGCCGAGAAGGAAGCTCTTGCACAAACTATCTTGAAGAAGACGGTCCTACCCAGGGCTAAGATGACGCACAAAGGTATGCAAGACATCGAAGATATCAATGGTACTGCCGCGAGGGAACGACAGACAGAGGCTGAAGAAGAGGATCGTATCGAACGTGAACGACAAGCCCGTCTGCGGCTTCAGGCAGAACGTGCTCAAGCTCAGTCTGCGAAACAAGGTTCTGCCCCACCGGAGTCGCCTATCACACCGACATGGGGTGGGCCTCCGCCTGTGCCTGGACATGGAGGTCCCAATAGACCTTTGTTTGTCTCTGCTGGGTCAGACATGACATCAGCGTCAGAGGGGGAGTTGAATCTTGCAGATCTCATTAACATCGACGACGAGCCCAGTAATGACGACTTGTCTATTTCCCTTACTATCCCTCCACCACCTATTGCTTCTACCGTACCAGCATCACCGAGTACCGAAACACCCACCACTGTTCAGTCACAAAATCCAGCTCAAAGTCCTGCCTCTCACGCGACTGGCATTTCGCCGTTCGCTGCCAAACCGGAGTCTGGTCATAGAAGTTCATTTGACCTTTCCTCACTCTGGAGTCCGGCAAAGGACGATGGAGAAGCCAAGGCTGAGCAAGATGCCATGTTGGTCGAAGAACCCGATCAAATGGAAGATGATTCCAAATCACCGCAGCAAACTTCTATGGAGGTGGACGTACTATCTAATGGAGGAGGTGCGGGCGATCAAGACTTCGACATGTTCCTTCAGCAGGATGAGGACAAGGAAGGCGGTGCCCAATCCGGTGTCCCCGAGACAAAGCCTCCGACTTTCGATGAGTTGCCACATGTCTGGAGTGGAAAGGTATAGTTCAATTTCCATTATAATTTCTTTCTCATCCCGAACTCAATGTATTTCTACAGATCAGCATGCCATTGGATTCGACTGTCCCGCAAGAAGTAACATTATTTGCCCGCCAAGTGGGTGGGAGATCTTTAGGCAGAGATTCACCGTTGTGGAAAACGCTGTTCCCGGTGGACCATCTTCGCATTGACGGACGAGTCCCAATTGACAAGTCAGCTGAATATTTGACACAGACAAGACTCAATGCTACGAAGGAACTCATTGCCGCCGCCTTCAGTCCTGGTTCTGAGGGAAGCAACAGCCCATTCGACGCATTGATTAGGTACCTTCTCGGAAAAGGGTAAGTCGCATTCTAAGTTTATATTCCGTCTTCTCTGAACTAACTTTTTTTGCGAACAATTAGACGTCATGGGCTGGTTTTCCCATGGGGCCCACGACCAAAGGATAACCATCCTGGAAGGGAACTGTACATCATCCCTCTCTTGTCATCAGAAGTCATACCAGAGTACATGGAGCTTTTAGACGATCTACAGCTCCCGAAAACCAGGAGTTCTGACCTTCTGATTGGTATCTGGGTTCTGAACAAAGGCAAACTTGTAGCACCGCCCTCGACGCCTCCCATACATTCCCTGCCTCCAACATCTATTCCACTCCCATCCGTGCCGATTCCTCCTCCTCAAGCACAACCTCAACTGGCTCAGAATGCTACCATCCCACCTTACTCATTACCCATTACCGATATCATGTCCGCCGACGTCACTGCCCAAATTGCGTCATTGACTCCAGAACAAATTCAGCTCATGTTGCGTACTTTACAGGCTTCAACGACACCACAATCTGTACAAGTACCTCCACCAATTGGAATTCCTCAAGCATCGTTGCAGCAATGGACTAATCCCGCTCCCGCAGCTCCTTATCCATCTTATGCTCCTGTTCCAGGTCCTTCACCTCCGCCGTCGGCGGTTCCATATGTACCTCCACCCGGACCATCTGGGCCCTCTGGTTCTGGCCCTTACCCTCCTAGTTATGACTATGATCGATATTCTGAATATCCTGATTATCCTCGTGATCAATATGAATCTCATGGTGGTCGTCGTGGAGGACCTAGAGGTGGTAATGGAGATCGTGGTCCAAGGCAGCGCGGGCGAGGCAGAAACGTGAGTAGAGGTGGAGGTGGAGGATATGGTGGCTCTCGAGATGGTGGGTGGAAGAATAGAGGAAGAGGTAGGGATCGAGGTGGTCCTGCGAGTCCCCCTAGGGATGGTGGAAGATGGAGTGGCGGGCCTCCACCATATAATAACCAGTGGAATCCTTCATGAGTGCTTTGCGTGATGGCATATTTTATTGTTCTAATTTTGTAGTTTTCTACTACGTCTCCTTTAATCGTGGTTCACTCGTTGCTTCGCCTCGGTTTATTTTCCATTACTATCCATGTTTTTGTCAGAATGTCAATGCTCGTTCCCATGTTCTCGCGAATAACAAGAAATAGTCATAAGTGTCGTTACTATGTCGTCAATGTAAAAACAGAAAACAAAAGAGATCAAGTAGTGGTATCAAATTAGATGATTCATATTGGTTCCAGTCCGTCCGTGGCATCCAAACAAACTAGAACACTAACATACTAACCCATCAAGGCAAAAAAACACCATTACTCTCCCTTTACTCGAAGGGCATACCCTCAACTGCATCAACCAAAGATGCCCAGTTAGCCGCCACACCCTCGGAATACGAACTCTCCTCCCGTGCGAGGTTCTTGACTGTCTGGGCGATGAGTGCATTTTCGCGGTTATGTAAAACAACGCGGAGTTCGTGCCACATGCTGAGTTGAGAATAATATAAGTGAGGAATATAAACAGATAAAAACCAACAACGTACGAGGCCCGAATAAAAATTCTACGATTGAGCATGGCGGCAATGCTCGCCTGATCTCTCTCAATCAAACCAGTAAGTTTGTCGACCTCATCTTCGAAATGATCTTTCTGTGCCTGCTTGACGGCTTCCAACTTTAGCGAATTGGTCTCGACGCGCTTCTTGAGCTTATCGACCGAGTCACCCGAGAATCGGTCATGTCGAATGAACAGGTCCCTCATGGCGATATACAAATCTCGCTGGGCCTGAGATTGAAATAGGAACTTGGTGAGAAAAATATGGTACATGAGGGTGGGAATTTGACAAACCTTGAGAGATTCGAGGGTGCTGTAAAGCAACCTTCTGGTCTGTGAAGAGAGAGAATCACAGGGTTAAGTCGATGTAGTTCTAGACGTCCCAGCGCCAAGAGAGAAGAGAAAATACGTACACGCTCCTCCATAGCATCGGCGTGTATTTGCGTGTGTTGCGCAACAGTACTCAATCCCTGTCTAACTCCCGAACAAAGCTCACAGTCGTCTCCTCTCCAGCATCTCTCATTCACTTCCACGAGTGTCCTTAACGTATTTGTCAATCGCGCAGTATCGCTCTGTTGATTCGTTCCCGCAATACCGGCAGAACGTGGTAAATGGAATCCCGAGAGTATGGAGGATGCAAGGGATTGCGTTTCACCATCAGCATTTGAGGCATTTGAAGCGTGGGTTGCGATAGAGGAGGTAGGAGAGAAAGGAGGCAAGGCAAAGTGAGCTTGCATAAAGTTCCGGCCTGGTAAAGGGGGAGGGGAGACCCGTACCGCTGCTGCCTCGCGCCGCTTAATGATGCGCTCAGCTAGGATGCATATCTTTTGCCACTGTTCGATGAGTGAGGTGATCTTGCTTCGTACCACGCTATTCATTGAATTGTGCAACGTTAGTAAGTAATAAAATATATATTATTTTCAATGACTATTACGCACGCGAGTTTGTCTTCGAGGTCACTAGGAATCGCCATTTCTTCAATCCGGTCAACTCGTTTGGTTGCAGACTCCTCTTCGATCGAGATGGACGCTTGCTTGCGCCATTGCTCGAAAGAAGGCTCTGTAAGGAAGACAGAGATGAGACCATCGTCTTTGATGATGGGGTGGTTGCTATTAATCACGTTAGCAAGTTCTTGGAGATAGCAAGTAATTTATACCATACACCACGAAGTTAATGAATCGGGCGAGACCTCGCCTACACGTAGATATTAGTATTGTCAGACGTGTAGAGACTATAGTGCACACCTTCTTTGCTCAATAAATCCTTCATCAGCTAGAAAACGTCAACTTAGAAATGCATCGACGTATCAATCGAAATTTACTTACGTCCGATACGTTTCGGAGGTAGCGATGGTAGGAGCCTGAAGGGGTACCGTTTCACAAGAACATCCCAGAGAAACACGAATTCAGAATAGCGTCGAGGAACAGACGCGCCCCTCTAGAAATCAAATTCAGTCCGGCATCTTTGAAGATCGGGGAATGAAGGAACCGTACGTCAGTTGAGACTTCGTACACAAGGTAACGGTTAAGAAGGAACCCTTGTTGACCCAAGATGTTCACATTGACCGTCTCTTGTCTCTTCCACCAATCCCTCGGCATACCAGTCCCACTGATACTCGAGGTCACACCGTTTGTGAGGCTTCCAGGTCCAGAGCCGCTAGCTGGAATATTGGCAAATTTGCTGATATTCCAGGGATCATCCGTCGTATAGCTACGGGTGGGCACTGGTGCACGTATGGGCGGGGGTAAAGAAGGGTATGTGAAAGTTGACGTAGAAGGTGCGACGGATGATAGATCTAGCTCTGGGATGGGCAGCGCATTGTCTTGTGCCAGTGCGGCGACGCGCTCAATGCTCAGATCTTTGAACAGTCTTCGTTAATGGAATAACAGTATAGTATGGGGTTGAGTTCACCTTTTCCGCTTTGTGCGAGTGCAGCAAGGGCAAGGGCAACAAAGAATTCAAGTTTGGACACTCGAGAGCCTCTCGAGTTCACCAAGTTCACAATCTGTAAGAACGTGATCGGTGACAACCGGACACAGACGATCGTACCAACTTACTCGTTCGATAGTGGTAGCAGAAAGCCCGGAAGAGTTCAACACTCGTGATAGACCATTTACTGAAGTCTCCCCCGAACCTGTAGTGTCTACGGCTGCAAACGCTTGATGATACACTGCGGGAGCGATCGAGTCGGCTGAGAAGTCCGTAAGAACCTCGGTAGCTGTACGAGTTGACAAAAGTAAAGTTTACCTATTACTGCACTAAACCCTGCCGGTGCTACAACCGCAGATGTTGCGGGAAGGGCAGGGGGAGCCGGACTCGGTGTCGTACTCCAAGGATCGAGGCCATCCGAGTCGTACACAGAAGACGCTAGTGGGTTGTCAACTACAAAGCTTGTCGAGCCGAACCCATTAGAGGAAGATGAAACATAGGGCTGAGTGGCCCTTGGTGCGTTGAACATTGTGTCTTAACTGGTAGTAAGACAGTGAAGGAATGGCAAATTGAGATGAACGTAGTTCGGAAGGATGCCGGTCGCGTATCGTTCTACCGTTGGGTGTCTTGCTCTTGCAATTGCGAATGTATGTTTCCACCGGAATGCACAGAGATAGTAGGTATCTCCTAAGACAAACAGCAGTCTTAAGCGTAAGAGTACTAGTGAGTGTTACAGCAACAAGCCTAGCAATGATACCAGACGGTCTAGTAGAGTCTAGTAAGTTAGTAACTTGAGGTACTGAGCTAGTGCAAAGAGACGCCTAATACTGACTGTGGGAATAACTAATAAACCTATCATAAATATCCAATACTACGTACCTACTTGACCCTATAACTAGATAAAAAGACAATTCTAGTAGATTATTACCTGCACTAGACTTGTCTTTTACAACAGGGTTACCTCTGCTGATAACTTATGGCCATGACTAGTCTAACAATAAGTAACTCGCGTCAATAAGTTCCACCAGCGGAGATCGAAAAGTCCGACGCGCCTGGCGCGTCCGCGTGAGATTGAGCGCCTACACTGAGACCTCACGCTCAAGTGGGCGACCGAGGGCGACGAGAACAACGACCTAGACGAAGCACGCTGAACAACGCCTTCGTTGTCAACACTGATGCAAGCAACAGCTAAAGCACCAGGTCAACCGGCACCGGTAAAGATATACAATGCGGTCTACTCATCAGTACAGGTATGTACCCCGTTATATGACGCGAGACACGCTCATTAGACAGTGCCAAGGTGTACGAATGTATGGTACGCGGCATCGCTGTAATGCGGCGACGGACTGACTCGTACGTGAACGCGACCCAAATCCTCAAGGTCGCCGGTGTCGATAAGGGTCGACGGACAAAGATCCTCGAGAAAGAAATCCTCCCTGGGAAACACGAAATCGTACAAGGCGGTTATGGCAAATACCAGGGAACTTGGTATGCACCCTAGATGGTCGACATATGGAATGCTAACTTGTTTTCAGGATTCCCCTCGAGAGGGGGCGCGACATTGCCATACAATACGGTGTTGCACCTCTCCTCGGACCTCTCTTTGATTTTATTCCGAATCCAAATTCCCTCGGACCTCCTCTACCCCAGAACACACCCAATGCCCCCCCTACCTCTGCTTCCCCACGACCTCTCTCAGCTGCTTCATCCTTCTCTAGTCTCGGTACGCCTGCTGCTCCTGGTCTCGCACCTCCACCTATCATGCCCGGCTCTGCTCTCCGATTACTTAATCAGGGACGCGCACAAGGTCTCTTTACTCCTTCTACATCAGGTCCGTCCTCGAATCGACCCCCTGGATATGCTTCTCCAAACCCTTATTACCAACAAGGATATCCTCAGTCCCCTTTCCAGCCCATGCCCGGAATTTCCCCGACACCTCCGCCATCCAATAACCTTAAACGGACGCGTTCTGAAGCAGATGTCGATCATGCAATCCCATTGCTTGCTGCTTCGCCGGATATACAAATGGCTGATAGGTCGCGTCCCCCATCGACGGCACCGCACAATGATGGTAGTAGCGATAATCCGTCTCCAGCCAAACGTGCTCGTACAGACCCTTCCCCTCAAGCTACTGCTCCTTCCTCGCCTGCATTAGCCCCTTCTTCATCACAACAAACTGTTGGTACTAATGGGCTCTCTCGAGCCAATAGCACCCAATCTGTGGTGGCAAACGGTAAGCAACCTGAAAACCAGCCGCATACCATCCGCTTCGCTACGAAACCTTCCGTCCCTCGTGGAATGGATCCTGTGTCTGCTATACGCGACACTCGACGTGCTGCTGTGATAGCAGCAATATGTCAACAAGACCATGAACCGGCAGTGCTTCAAAAACTACGAGATATCCCTCCAGACGACGGTGGCATCCAATGGGATGTCGATTTGGTGTTAGACGACCAGGGACATACTGCGTTGCATTTGGCAGCTAGTATGGCCAGACAGACCATTGTAGAACACCTCATCAAACATGGGGCAGACGTTCATCGGGGAAATTATAATGGTGAAACACCACTCATGCGGGCCATCCTCGCTACACACAATGCCGATGCTCAGTCCTTCCAAACGCTGGTATCTCATCTGAACGCCTCAATCCGAACCCTTGACACGTCCCGTAAATCCGTGTTGCATCATATCGTCGCGTCCGCCGGTGTGAAAGGACGCGCTCTGGCTGCGCGTTACTACCTGGATCAGATATTCTATTGGATTGCTCAGCATCAAGGGGGTGATTTCAGGAGTCTCGTAGATTTGCAAGATGAGCATGGTGACACAGCTCTGAATATTGCAGCGAGAGTGGGCAATCGGAGCTTGGTACGGACGTTATTGGATGTAGGTGCTAATAGAATCTTGCCGAATAAGTTGGGGTTGAGACCTGGCGATTTTGGTGTCGAGCCTGAGGAGTTTGGAGCTCCGAGAGCGGAGGACATTTTATCTTCGTTACGTGCTGGGCCGTCTGCGCCTGCTTTGAAGAGTCAAGATGTCCTAGCGGGTACGTTTGACGCGTCTTTCTCTTTCTTTTCCATATATCATAGTCAATTGATCTATGTTTGGATATATAGATATCGAAACTATGGTACATGGTCTCAGTACTGACTTCACGACCGAGATCAAAACTAAACAAGAAACCTTGGATGTCACTCAAGCCCATTTGCGCGCGGCCACGCGTGAACTTGCGGAGCAACGGAGACAAATCCAAACATGGCAAGGGAAATGTGGTGATCTGGACTTGGCTTCACAGCGGATACGGAACCTAGAGAAGGCATTGGCTGAAGACGAAGTCTTTGATTGGTCGGGGAGGTCTGCTGGGCCCTTAAGTTCGCTACCACCTCTTAGTCAGCCTACACCTGGAGCGGGACCTTCTTCGGCGGTACCTAATGGCGTTTCTATCCCTGCCTTGCAGAAACAAGCGGAACCGGCTGTTAATACAACTATGGACCTTTCGCTTACTCTGGAATCTGATTTGATAGTCCCTACGACTGATTCTCCTGCGAGTTTGATCAAGCTCCGCAGAATGAAGTTGTGGCATGAGCGGATGGAGAGGATTTTGGATGAGAGGTTAAGGAAGTTACAGGGAGCGAGTGCGGAGAAGGAGTTTCAGTGCAAGAAGATTATTGCGTTGTGTACGGGCGTACCGATTAATGATATTGAAGGTGTAAGTCTCTTTTTTTTCTTGACTTAGTGTGATGATCAGCGATTGATGTACATTTTCTTCGGATCTCAGTTACTTGATAACTTGGTTGTCGCAGTTGAAAGCGAGGCTTCGATTATCGATATTAGTCGTGTTTCTGGGTTCATGCAAAAGGTACGGATCTGCCCTCTCATTATTGCGGTTGAGTCTCATGCGCTGATGTTTACGAATTGTAGGTTCGAAATGGTGTCATTTAACCGACTCGACCATCTACTATTATTGTCATGACGTTTCCCTGCTGTTGTTTTCTGTTGGTTTGGTTGCATTTTCATCACGCATTGTACTATTACCCTCATGGCATTTTATCCCTAACGATGAGTGACGATATGTATCTTCATATACAGTTTTTGCATCTAATTTTGAGAGTTCTGTCTATATCGTTTGGGTTTGGTGTTGTCGAAAATTGAAGGGAAATATACTGTACTTCCCACGACAGTAAACCGTCAAAGATTTTTGAAAAGCACATTTTCCTCGCAAGAGATTAGATGCATCAAATTACAATTTGCACAAGTAACGAACATAGCAAAACTAGATAGGCAATTCCTCAGGTGCGAACATTTGGAAGTTCCTGTTGTAAGTACCGGAGGCAAGCAACTTTCCATCACTCGACAAATCAACAGACATCACCTTTCCTCCATCTGTCGGCAACGTCCTAAGTAACTGCCAATCATCCGCACTCCAAATCTTTACAAATCCATCGTACCCAGCACTTGCCAAATACAATCCGGAACGATATTTCCACTCTTCTTCTGGTGTGATAGGGTTCGCTCCAGCGGGTTTCGTCTCTGATGGTGTCGGAGTATCATGAGATGAGTCTTTCATCTCTGTATCACCCCCTCGAGGTATCATGGACGAAGGAAGGGCTTCATCTCCTCGGAAGAATCTCACGTCAGAAACATTCGATAGATGAGCGGGGATTGTATAGAGGGCTTTCAGGGAACGCATATCCCATATTCGGACGGTATCGTCGGCGGAACCAGTGGCAATTTGGTATCCATTGGGAGAGAAGGCGATAGAAAAGATGGCTCCGACATGTCCATCGAGAACCATGGCTGTTCGGCCCGTTCTGAGATCCCAGACGCGTCCAATCGCGTCAAGTCCGCTATATGAGATATGGTTTAGATCTGTTAAGGTATTTTTGTTCAGGATGTAGAGGCACATACCCTGAAGCAGCAAGTGCACCGTCATCTTGGAATTCTACCGAGTAGACTTCCTGAGAATGGCCTTCTTGCAATAAGAGTTCTTTTGAAGTGTTTACGTCCCACAGACGCCACGATGTGTCGAAACTTGCACTCGCGACGTAATTTCCAGAGGGATGAAAGGCGACTCTGCAAATTCGCCCTTGGTGACCACTTAGAGTCGCTAACGGTGTTTCACTAAAATCAAGAACGTGAATTATTATGAGTGATAGACAAGGGGAGAGGGCAAAATATGCGGACCTGTTGAGAGACCAGAGATGAATGTTTAGGTCTCCTCCACCGCTAACTAAATTGACGGCGTCTTCACTTTGTGTCAGAGTTGCCTGGGGATGCCATGCAACACCACCTATGCGGTCAGTATGGCCTCTCATAGTACGTATTGGTGTACATGATGGGACATTCCATAGTTTAACGTTTCCCGCCCAACTTCCGGTAGCAAGGATTTGACTATTCGGCGAGAACCGTACTTGAGCGATTGGTCTGTCATCGCCAATTTGGGAACCCAGATTCGCAAAATTCTACATACAATGTAGATGCATCAAGCAGACGTATGCATAGAACAATAGTCGCGTACTTACCTTAACATCCGCAAATATTTTCTTTCGAATATCAATGATGCGGCCGAGAGGCATCTTTGAATCTATCCGCTGTTGGGCGATTCGTTTTTGAGCTCTACATGGGAACACAGGAAGGGAATAAAACATGGTAAGCACCTGACTTGGTTCCACCTAGCGTTGAAATTCCAACCTGGGGAGAGAGAACTCTGCTATCCGTCTCCGTGATTCAAGGAGCTCAAGTGTACCGGGTGTATAGAATTCCTCTTGCTAATACGAAAAAATTGCATGAAGTATGTGAGGGAAACCGGAAAAGGCGTGACTTACCTCTTCCTCGCTTTCCTCCGAAGAGCTTTCATCCTCAACTTGCATTGCATCATCTCCGCGTGCAGCATTGATTTGCGACAAGACATAAATGAGACGATCTCGTCTATCAGCAGCCTAGTAGGGAGTAAAATTATTCGCATATGCAGTTTATACCACAATAGTATTCGAAAGACGTACTCGTTCACCGAACAATGTAATAGGTTCCCCGATTTCACGAAGTCGCGCCTTGACTTTATTGTCATCTGTAGGAACAGCCAAGCTCCTCGCCTTTTTCTTGCGTTCTAGCTCATCGAGAAGCACCTTATTTTCTTGTCTCGCGCGCTCTGAGCCCAGGTAGTTTCCATCGTCGATGAGAGTATCAAAAGTGAGTTCAGACATGGCTGAAGCAAAACAAGAGGGTATATATACAAGCGCCCAATACACGCGTTTAGATATTGACACGCTCACACCGCATATTCTCAACACTCTTGTTCTCAACCACCATGTCTGGGTTACAGGACATACGCCAACGGAATAAGGGCAAAGAACGCCTTCGGGAGCCCGCCTACTCGAATGATGCTGACGATGAGTATGAGGAGCATCATACTGGTATACTGGTGCGTGACACGTATAATCCATTATTGAACCATGTGCTTAGCATCTTTATAGCCAAGCCGAAGTTATGTTGAATCATTCCTCAACACAGAGAGTGCAAGTGCAGTAATAGTTGCACTTTTGACTGCCGTCGCCTTCATTACTCGTTTCTACAAGATCAACCATCCTGACCAAGTAGTGTGCGTCTACAGCAATTCGAACATGAGAACGTGTCATCTCACGCGTTTTGCTTTACTAGTTTCGATGAAGTCCACTTCGGAAAGTTCGCTTCATACTATCTAAGAAGAGAGTACTACTTTGATGTCCACCCTCCATTGGCAAAGATGCTATTCGGTCTCGCTGGCTGGTTTGTTGGCTACGACGGACACTTCGACTTCGAGAACATTGGGGACAGCTACACTGAGAATCACGTTCCATATGTTGGACTCCGAGCCTTGCCAGCTATCTTGGGAAGTCTTACGGTACCCATTGTATATGCTATCATGAAGGAAACCGGACACTCGACTATCATCGCCGCATTCTCCGCCCTCCTGATCCTATTCGGTAAGTTTGTTCATGATGTATCAAATATCTTGTCATAATAATAATAGAAATTTTTAGATAATGCTCACATTGCCCAGTCTCGTCTCATTCTCTTGGACGCCACACTCATTTTCTTTATGTCATTAACCATATATTCCTACGTTCGATTCCGAAAGCTACGTTTCCAGTGCGTCCCGTTCGAACCTATTATTCAAATCACTCCCCTAATATTTCATCATATAGACAATTCTCCCCTCAGTGGTGGGGTTGGCTTCTAGCTTCTGGTACTTTCATGGCATGCACATGGGCATCCAAAGTGAATGGCATCCTTACTGTTGTTGCCGTTGGCGTTGCTGTCCTCATCGATCTCTGGGACCTTTTGGATAAAAAGAAGGGATACAGTATGGTACGAACATTTCTGATATCCCTTTTTCAACATCATTACTTATCCAAATATAGAACTTCTTCTGGAACCACTTCCTCGCCCGAGCAGTAGGCTTCATTGTGTTGCCTATCTTCCTCTACCTCTTCTTCTTTGCGGTTCATCTTGGAATTCTCACCAACACCGGTCCTGGTGATGCTTTCATGAGTCCTTCATTCCAAGAAACTCTCCGTGGTAATGAGCTGCTGTTGAAGAGTCATGGTACGTTATATCATCATCCAAACCCATTGTATAAAGGCTCATGCATGTCTTCAAGAAATCCGATACTACGATACTGTCACCATCAAAAACAAGGATACCTCTGTTTACCTGCACTCACATCCTGAGCGCTATCCCCTTAAATACGACGATGGTCGTGTCAGTTCTCAAGGTAATTTTCTCAACGTAGCCAATAGCCAAGATAAATCTAACGCCTGAGATCTTTAACAGGTCAACAAGTCACTGGTTACGGCCACGAAGACACAAACAACCAATGGCAAATCATTCCTACCAAGGCCCTCCCCGAGTCCGGTCGTGGCCGTATCGTCAGACACGAGGACGTCATTCAACTTTTGCACGTCAACACCCAGACCGTTCTCATGACACACGACGTCGCTTCCCCCCTGATGGCTACCAATGAAGAATTCACTACATGGCCTAAGGACGACCACTCTCGCTGGAATGATACTCTCTTCCACATGCGACTCAATGAAGCACACGCTGGCGAAGCTTGGAAGAGCAAGTCCGGTCACTTTAAGCTGATTCATGTCCCAACCAAAGTCGCACTGTGGACTCACAACAAACAACTTCCTGATTGGGCTTTCAAGCAACAGGAGATTAACGGTAACAAGAACACAAATGAGAAAGGTTCAACGTGGTATGTTAACGAGATCATTAACTCAGAAGGTACAGCAAAACACATGTATTTTTCAATTTTATGTTTACTGATTTTGATTTTGATTTCTAGATCCCGATTGGCACAACCGATTGGCCGATGTCGAGGTTAAAGAGCCCAAGTCATTGAACTTCTTCAAGAAGTTCGGTGAACTACAACTACTCATGTTACAACACAATGCCGGTTTGACCGCTTCGCATCCTTATGCTAGTGGACCAATCAACTGGCCGTTCCTCCTTAGCGGTATCAGCTTCTGGACCCAGAACGAGGGCCAGAAGCAAATCTACCTCATCGGTAACCTGGTTGGGTGGTGGGCTGCCGTGGGTGGCATGTGTATCTACATCGGTATTCTTGGTGCGGATCTCATCGCACAAAGGAGAGAAATCTACCCCATTCCTGAAGGTGAATACGTCATGTGTGGTAATATCCCAGAGTGTACATACTAACAATAATCCTCCTTAGATGTTCGTAACCGTCTCTGGAATTCCACTGGCTTCTTCCTTGTCGTATGGGCAGTCCACTACTTCCCCTTCTACCTTATGGGACGTCAGCTTTTCATCCACCACTACCTACCCTCGCACTTAGCATCCGCTCTTGTGGCTGGCTCGGTTTTGAGCTTCGTGTTGTCGGAAACGATTAATGCTCCCGTCTCGGTTTGGGGAACATCCATCTCTCGACCGAAGAGGAAAACATATGCAGACCACGGTGTCAAGGCACCTATTATTGTTGGCGTCTTCGCTGTTGCTATGTTCGCCATGTATATGTACATTGCCCCGCTCACGTACGGTACTCCAGGGTATGTTTTCTTCTATTATCTTCTCTCGCTCAACAGGTTTACCGATTAAATTTTTTTCAGATTGGAGGGACACCAAGTGAATAGTCGGCGCTTGTTGTCGAGCTGGACCTTACACTTCGCGGCGAAGGAGACGAACGCTTAGATGTGGACTCTTTGGTTTCTGTTCTTAGTTAATCTCATTACTCTACTTTGTTGTTCGTGCTGTCCTGTGCTACGCCCTGTACATACACCATAAAAGCTTTGGGAAGTACCTTTCTGTATTTATGTAATTTTCCTTGGGAGTGAGACTGGATGCTATCTTAAGCGTGAAATGGAATGACGATATAGACAAATATAACATTAAGGGTCCGTGTACAAAGTACAGCTCAACCCGTCTATCTCTTCCAGCTTAACCTCGTACACCCGCCAATCCGCATGTCGCCCCCACTTGGTTGGGCCCGCTCCCTAGTCCGACTGACGTCGACTTCGGGGACTTAGACGGCGAAAAACTTCGGCATTCTTCTCAGTGATCACCGGTGTACGTTATACATGACAACTGAATTTCACTGTGATTAACGAACAAGAAATTCTTGGTGAGCACAACTCAATCTAACTCAATGGAATCACAATACTCAGTAGCTCGATGGCAATTGAATGATATTGATGATCAGTCGGGAGCGGGAAGAACAATTTGGCCATACTCGTAAAAAGGGCAATCGATGGAAAATCCGAGATTAGGTTGGCGTACAATCCGATAGTCGAGTTATATCACAATAAACCAAGCTAGACCAAGGCACTGTAAATGCAAATGAGTCCAAGTCTGTCCAAGTTATGCATTAATCATGACCGTGATATTGACCGGCCTGGTCCGTCCTTTACAAATTAGGGAATTACTTCCACGCTCCTGCCTAACAGGAGCAAACAAAGATGTCTTAGTAGCAGCCTATCTTTAACACTCTTGACCTCGAAGACATCATGATGAGCTGAGAGTTTGGTACTAAAATTCCTTGCTATAAACGTGATTCCCTGTTCCACAGACTTCCGGTATCTGGTAGCCGGAATTGCTCAGGTTTTTGCCATTGCACCACTACTGTGGCCTCGCTGGGCAGCTGAAGATAGCTGCCACTATCCGGTTAGCTCGGATGACCCGTAATGACTTGATCCTGCAGGAAATAAGGTTGTACAGGATGGTGGGTAAGTCCGTCCGAGTTTGTATCGTTATACTTATTATCAGCTTATATAGATCTTATCACTCCTCCTCATGGCGTCCGCCATCTTGATAGAAAGAATAGATCCCCGACTGATGGGTTCGAGAAGCACTCCTGACCTCATATTAAGTTCAGCACCTCACGGATCAATGTTTCAAGCTTGTTCTTAGATCATACTACCAATCACACATTCGCATGAACCACGCCTTGCCACAAATGCGTGTCTTATTCTATCCTCCCAATATTAACTGAGATAGGATTACCTTTGATATTGAGCTAACATGATGTAGACTCATGTACCTTCTTCACGTACTTGATTTGGTGGTTTGTAACCCAGGCCCTAGCGTGTTCTCACCAAAATACTCGGTCCGACTCGACTACTCGTGTCGACCACGCCTTCTCTTAGAGCTCTTCGAAGACTAGGAACAAGGGACAAATACCAATGTTCTTTACTAAGGCAAAGCTGTAATCGCTAAACACATCTTCGGGAATCGATTGCCATAACCTTACAGATCTGCGTCCTCGGTCGGCCCTACAATCGTTATATAAGCGACAATGGAGGCCTTCAACTCATCGAATCGATACCTCCTTACGCTATATACCCACCATGACCACACCATTTACTCCACTTCTCATCAACGGTCAGTTTCGACCAGCCAGTAGCGGCAAGACCTTTGAGGTGCACAATCCGTATTCCGGCGAGCTCGTAGGAACCGCCGCTGCTGCTACGAGCCAAGACTGCAAAGATGCTATCGATGCCGCTGGAAAAGCCTTCCCGACCTGGGAGAAGACCCCTCTCGCATTGCGACGAGA
The DNA here is from genome assembly GCA_038087015.1 of Cerrena zonata. Taxonomy (NCBI): domain Eukaryota; kingdom Fungi; phylum Basidiomycota; class Agaricomycetes; order Polyporales; family Cerrenaceae; genus Cerrena; species Cerrena zonata. Next base: position 757,413 of record JASBNA010000012.1, read on the forward strand.
CATCATGCTGAAAGCTGCCGACCTCTTAGTCACGGATAAGTACAGGAAGAAAGTACACGAGGCCCTCAAGGATGAGACTGCTACTGTAGATCCGCTTCTCCAAATGCTCTCCGTTGAGATTTCTGCGTCGGTGTTGAAAGACTCCGCCGGATTGATCAACAAGCTCAAGGGCGAGACGTTCAACTCCGATATGCCTGGTGCCTACGTTATCGGTCAGCGAAGAGCGATGGGTGTAATGTAAATATACTTCTATTATTTCGATTATATATATTGATGATCTATTCTTCAGTCTCGGTCTCGCCCCCTGGAACGCACCCGTTCTCCTCTCCATCCGTGCTGCTTGTACTGCGATCATATGCGGTAACACTGTTGTCTTCCAAGCCTCAGAAGTCAGTCCTCGGTCGCTGGCTACCATAGGAGAAGTCCTCACTGAGGTTCGTCGGTGAAACATACTTAATTATTAGTTTCTCACTGCGACTCTTCTAGGCTGGACTTCCGGCTGGTGTATTGAACTTCATCTCCATTAATAGGAGCGAGGCCCCGACGCTAACAACGGAAATGATCGCCAACCCCTTGATTCGTAAAATTAACGTAAGTTATTGTTATCTTCACTTAATACAGACCGACTGATAGTTTTGAAGTTCTGTGGTAGCGAGCGTATCGGCAAGATTATCGCTCAAGAGGCTGCCAAATGGCTCAAGCCCTGTATCTTTGAGCTTGGAGGAAAGTCGCCCGTATTGGTAAGTCTCAACACAACACTTTGGGTCTCATTGGGCAGATATAAACATACGACATTATAGGTCCTTGATGATGCCGATCTGGAAGACGCAGCGCGTGCCATCGTATCCAGCGCATTTTTCTTCTCTGGACAGACTTGCATGTCGACCGAACGTGTTATCGTTCAACGGGGTGCTGCTGAGAAACTTGTTTCTCTCGTTAAGCAAATTGCGGCCCCGATCAAGGCCGGGAACTATGCAGACTTCCCCAAAGTCCAACTCAGCGCCTTGTTCACTGCGGCCTCTGCCGAAAACGTCGTCAATATGGTCAAGGAAGCCCAGGCCGATGGCGCGGAGGTCATTTTGGGTGACGTCAAGAGGGAGGGTAACGTTGTTCAACCACACATTATTACGTCTGTCAGGCCCGGTATGAGGCTCTGGGACAGGGAGAGTTTCGGCCCCGGTACGTCTGTCGAACACCATTCTTTGGATGTCATTCATGCTCAATTATCATTGTATCTCAGTGGTTATGTTTGTCACGGCTGACACGATCGACGAGATGGTCAACCTCGCTAACGAGACCGCTTACACCCTGGCAGCAGCCGTCTGGACCACGGATATCCACACCGCCTTTGACATTACCTCTCGCATCCGCACAGGTAACTTCGATTCAGACATTCTACATTAACGAACGCTAAGTTTCTAACCTCTCCCAGGTATTTCTAACATCAACGGGCCATCATTCCATCACGAATCACAATTGGGTCATGGCGGGCTCGGGTAAGTTGTCGTCTTTGATTGTTTCTAACCTGGGTGTCGATTAACAATTCGTCTCTTGCAGTGGTCCGACTGGCTATGGTCGCTTCAATGTGGAAGACTTCACCGACCATCGTGTCGTCGTCGTTCACCCAAGAGGACCTAAACCTTATCCTCTCCTCGGTCCATTCTGAAAAATATAACGAGAAAACGAACAGACACCACGATTGTAAGATTTGTATAAAGGTAGTGTAACCAACGTCGATACGTGTATTCATGATAGGAGATGCTTTTTGGTTGAAACAAATTTGTATTCAAGTGTATTCAATGTCTTTGGATGGAACAAGTGAAGATTGACCCCTTATAACATCGATACCTATACTGCCGCATGAGAGCTCAACCAGGTGAATCGACTATTTATATTCGGTTATGAAGATAGCCATCGAATTGCCAAAATGGGAACTTTGGTTGATGTCGTTGAATAACAACAGCAAATATGTGTTACCTAGAGCGTAGATGTTGCCGTTGCTTCCACTGGCAAATCTCACCGGTGACAACGAATTTACTACATGTATAGTGGTACGTAACTTTGACCTTAGCCACTGTTCTATTGCTCATGAAATCGTCTAGACTGATAGTTCACACAGTAAAACACGAACGTAATGAATGCGTACCCGTGTGAACCCAGCTATGCGGTATCATTCGAGTCTCAAACAGCAGCCTCTCCGTGACTCTCCTGTATTCCTTGTTCTGATCTAGATGTCTCACTACAACAATTGCTCAAAGCTCCTGCTCACAATTCCGAAGCTGGGCATACATGATGGTTGTATCCTTAACGAGGTTCTACCACCTTCCTACCAACCTAAGTCGCCTCTTCCCAAAACCTCACTGAGCGGGAAGATCAAACAATAGGTATTCACCCCGGCCGAGAGAATTTTAGAAGATCAGTCTAGCTCAGAGATTGTGTGTACGATCCTGCATGGAACACTGCCCAATGACATCGACACGACTAAGCCCATCGCTGTCGTCTGCAAGTTCACATTTGGTGATGATTGCATTCAGGATGCTGCAATGCTCGAAAAGGAGGCACATTTTTACCACGACAAGCTTCGCCCGTTACAAGGCAAAGGAATACCCCACTTCTTTGGCTTCTATCGTGGCCGTGCAGAACGACATGGCATTAGTGCTCTGCTATTGGAGGACGTAGGCGACCCTATTCAGTGGGAAGCCTTTGCATATGGTCGGAGGACAGATATTATGCAAAAAAATTTTGCCTTACCGATGTCACGATTACTAACACAACGTTTACGATAGAAGACAAGTCTTAGGCACAATGTTAGAGATCCACAAAGCTGGGCTGATACCGCTGCACAGTTACTTCAACAGCGACAGTGTTCTTGAGCGCACAATAGATGGCGAGAATCAATACACGCTTGTGGGATTCAGCAATGCCATACCTAGCGGCGATGAAGATGACCCGGATAAGCCATGTGAATGTGTCAATACTTGGACTGTAGACGATATAGGTATCGGAGATTGGAAACGGGATCAAGCTCTGTGTTATATGTTTCTCTAGTGCTGCAGGAAGATGAATACCTGGATTCCCAGTGAGTCGCTTTATTCCAGATTAGGCTCATGTTCCATGATATTAACGATCCCTTACGCACGCACTGGCAGACATAATCCGTTATAGGGCCCCAGATGAGCGTGACAGTTACACGGAGATTGACCCATACTATGCGCGTTCTGAGGAAATTCTCACTGATTACCTCAAGGAGACATACGGAGAGAGAATAGAGAACCCCAAGCAGGAGGCGGAAAATTTGAGAAAGAGAATTATGATAAGCAACGGAGACCGAATTGCTAAGGTTGGATGGCCACAAAGAGACACGACTATGACATAGTAGCACTTGACTTGAAAATGTAGGCAGTATTTCCCATCGTCTATCTACATATTCAATCTGCCTCCTGACATTTCTATACCCCCCGCAATGATTGAGGGCCCCGCATATCAACGGGTGTCGATGATTATTCGGCAGGGCAAACGTAGGACTCGGGCGGCACCATGATATCTAACATAATTCACCCTGATTGGTCCCCCATCCGGCCGATCTTGCATTTGAATTCGAGAATTGTCAACTCGGACGGACCACTCGAACCAGTGAAAATTAACGGGCTTCGTTACCCGCAAGATAATGGAAGAGCCCAGTCGCAGCTACTATGTGGGTTAGATAGTACACTGATACTAGGAGATGAATATTGCTGAAAATCTTCGTGCCCAGAATGTATGATTGTTGTTTTCGCCGAAGGGCCTGATAAAAGAGCATTGGATATCAACGACTTAGACCATGCCCCCCACTACCAATGCCCCGCCTTCCCCAAGGCCAAACTCACATTTATGAGAAGAGGCGTGGCTGAGGTAAATGATGGTGATACTTCCGTCTTCTGAGATCAAAATATTACCGTCTTGGGGTTCCGGTGGCAGATACCAAGCTCGTGTAGCGTCAGCAGTAGGTTCAAGGTCGTCAGCTAACATAGATCAGTGGACAGGTCTCTGCAAAACAAACTTGTAACTGTCGCACTCTGCATCATCGTCGTATTTGTCTGCAACCTGATGGTCAGAATACACTACCTTTTCTACGGCGTGAAAGCTGGGAGTTCCGCGTTCTTCTTATAACTCTCGGTTTTGTTTATGACCAAGATTCTATTCGAAGGACGATTTAGACCGTATAAATGGATTCCTTAGTACAGGAAACACTGCCGAGTGTTCCAGAGACGACTCCACGATAGATATATGAGTAATCTCTATTCTTGAGGGGGTTGTTTCGTGTTGCATGAACTTTGCAGCAAATCGGCTTTTTTAGAGGGGAGGAGCTTGAAAGCGGTACACTGCTTGTGACTATCGAAGGATCCAGAATATGTGAAACAGCATTTTCACGGAGATCGCTGCTCGAGAGGCAACGAACTTAGGCCTGATGGAAACTTACGAGCAGAAGGAGTTGTATATAAATAGTTTGCAAATCATGACCGGTCCGAGAGATTCTGATGTCGACAGCTACTGCGTGCAGGAATGCACATGTTGAGTATCGTTTTGAAAAAAAGAGAAAAAGTCTCATAATATTTGTCACGGTGCGCAATACCTCGTTGAGATTCTAGGCTTTTGGTTCCATTTTACCAAGTACGATGTGATGAATATGACCGATCTACAGTGGTATCGAGGTGAAAGACGTAAGAGTAGTGTAATAAACGAGATAGTTTCCATATAAGGAACGTCGGGATTACGGACCGAACGGGATATTGATGGCAATGAGGCTGTCTATTGAATTGTACCGAAGACGTCTCGGTACTCTTGTCAGGACGGCATCCCAACCCCTGCGATGCATTCTGTTCCCTAACGTGCTCGACGACGACGACGACGACGACGACGACGGAGTGAAGACACTGTTCTCTGCGGGTTCGCAGCTTGCTCCAGGTCTCAATTAGAGTCGGTGCATCTAGGGTTCCCGGCTTTCATACATCTTTGGTTTCTGATCTACTTTGCTTTTTATAACCCGAGTTCCCCAAGCTTTCTTTGAGAAACCCCACCCCTGCTATCCTTTTGTTTTCACCTCTCTTCATTGGGCATCTACGGCGGAAATGGAGTCACAAAGAGCGAGTTTAAGCTCTGAAACAGGTTCAGCCATGTACGTCCATCTCTACTACAGCGACGAAGAGCTCCTAAACAGTTTAACCGTTGACAGGAACTTTGAAACACTCTGTGATACAGCTTCTCGTCGGGCACTTGCATATGAACACCAAATGAAGGATCTTGACGTACGCCCCTGCTCTGACACACATGAAACATATCCAGTAACCATTCCAAATTCACAGGCCAGACTGTCTAGCGACCTTAGCAATGCCCGAGCGATCGACACTATTCTCAGGGAACTTATTCAGGGTCTTAAGGTATACGGTTCCTTGACATTAGCTTGTGGCGCCCATACTAATACCATGCTTCTTCGATAGAACACTCAGCGTCGCTCGAGTCTGGCTTTGACTACAGCTGTGCCAAATACATCTACTTCGCTTTCTGAAGACCTGAGGGTCCTCAATGAACTTGAGGACGATTTACCTAGGGTTCGGACACAGGTGAAGGATATTCGGAATATCTACGATCGCGGAAAGGGCAAGGTACGTTCCACTCCTCCTGAACGAGTATAAACCCGAGGGGCTCACTGTAACTAGGCAAAGGATCTCGTTGCCTCCCTAGAATGGCTCAACACCCCCATTCCCCTGCGATTGCGAGCTATCATTTTCACAAGTGACGCACCCGTTAATAAACGATGGAAAGTCCTCTTCGTACGTACCTCCTGTTCATATTTTTCGTCCGTTACAAGGAATGTTAACCGTTTCTCTTTTCACCTATACGACAGCGGACTCTGTTTGCGCTCATTTTCCTCGCATGTATCTGGATCTCCTGGATTACGCTACGCGGAGCTATACGTGCTCACAAGCAGCGACTTGTCTGGGGCGAGCGATTGATGAGCTGATGCAACTCTGCCTCATCCCCTTCTTCTGTACCCTCTGCTTCGGCTGTTTCCCTCATCAGTTTGTCCGTTTTTGGCTCAACTGCGTCAATGACGTATATTGGATTCAACTACCTTGGCTTTTCTCTCGACTTCGACATCACCTCGTTCGCTCAAACAAGTTCCCCTCGCATGTTTCTCCGCCTAGACCTCAGCCTACGCTTTCGTGCCCCCACCAACCGGCCTTACCTCACTGTACCATAATTCTCTTCTAACTTTCTTTCGTTCGTGAATATGACCTTGCTTTTGTTTTTTGGGCAATCATTTCCTTGCTTCATCCACAACACATTTTATCGTTCATATCCCCTCCGACCCCTACAAATGTTTCATTCCGATTTTGATATCCCTATTCTCTCGATATCCCTCACATTCCTTATGTATCCATCTTTCTCTATTCTGTCCTACAAGCACCAAAAGCACCTTTCCGCCTGCATCTACATTCAAAGATTTGTCGTCGTCGCAAGTGTAACGTTATAGTTGTATATACTTCTTTTATGCGCAGGACATCTGCCGTTTCTTCATACCCCCTCTGGCTAATCCCCGTCATTCTAGTTCAACAATTGTCGATGTACTGATAAACATCCTCCTCTGTTAGGGAATGTCTATGCCGCCTGACTCATTGATTTCTCAGCTTGATCCTTTGCTTGATTTGCTCCCAATCTGTACTATCGCACGTCTCGCTCTGACACGAACTTCCGAGTACTTGATATATAGATGTTTTTCGGTCAATACATCCTACGACATGGTCAACATAGTTATCATCTATTCTCTGTTCCCAATGCGAAGTCATGCTCAGGTAAGTCCTTGGATATTTCGGCAGACGATCGAATTCTCAGGCCTTGGAGGACTTGACTCACCAGAGACCTACTAACTCGGCTACGTTACACAAACGGCTACTAATGGAGTCATGCGAAATATAGAGATACAATATTTGTATATTGGTTATACAGTTACAATCGACAGACGGTTGGTGTGAGGCAAATGCTTCGTACATTTATATTTGCGTTACATCCTCCTCCCCCTTCTCCTCCCCCTTCTCCTCCTCCTCTTCCTCCTCCCCCTCCCCCTCCTCGTCGTCGTTGTCGTCGTCGTCGCTATTCTGTGCCGAATGACCCTCTCGCGGCTTAGGCGCATATATCCCAGATTCATAGGTGTTCTCTGGCCACCTCTGATGGTTTTCCAGCCAGTGCCCGTAGCGCTTGTTAAATTCTTCCAATGCCCGTTTCGTCTCTGCAACCTCCTCCTGTGCGCTGGAAAGATGTATGTTGTCTGTCCTTCTCAAATATTCCAAAAGTATTTCCTCGCTCTGGTAAAACAAGGCGCGTACCCTTGCTCCATGAAATGTTGTATAGTCTTGTCAAGTTAATATGTCACCCATATTTGTGAGAAATCGTTGGAACTCACGCGGAATCCAGGCTGAAAGTGACTTCAGAAAGTAACAGAGTTCGTGGCAATAAATATCAGACTCCGATGGTGCCCAATCTCCAATACGGAACTCATCCCATTCCCTCTTAATGTCTAGGCACTTGTGACCACTTCTCGCATACTTGAAATCCACAATCATTGGCTGAGGGGTATTCGGGGAGTCAGGACTCTGTGACAGGAGAACATGCCTCTCTGAAGGTGGTATTAGTCCGCTATGATAAACACCAGCAGCATGTATAGATAGGACAGCTTTCAAGACAAGTTTCCTGTTACATCTCGACGTCAGTAACTCTGTCAATCATTTACGTGAATGACAGAAACAAACTTGAAATCGAGTGATGGATCCTCTATTTTGAACCATTCGATGGCATCTCCTCCATTTTGTAAAATCGTACATGCCAGAGTTCCTTCCTTGTTCGCAAACATACCATAAAAGTACGGGATACACTTTCCTTGCAGGTGATTCAGTTCGTTCGTGTAGATATGTGCTTCATTCTTAAGACAAGCAATCGCATTGAATTCATAGGCCATCTTGCAGATGACAGCTACATTTTCTGTATCGTCGTTGGCCCAAGATAAGTGTCCACGATAGAGATGAAGATCGTTTTCTCTGATATGCCATGTCTGGGTACGTCTAATTTGTTGCTCCTCTACCTCAGCCACACATATGAACTTGACAGTGGCGACGTTATTGGGTTCTTCCCCAGAGGCGCAAGATGAAAACGGTTTCGGTAAGTTGGCTTGACTAGGCTTGATAGTGATAGGAAGGTTGATTTTCAACTCGGGGTCTGGTACGTCATAACAACGTTTGCCAGTACCAGGATGCGGTGGGAGCGAGTGGAAGTCAGAGATAGTAATGGCACTGTACATGACTTTAGGGACCCGGTTCTGGCCTGTTTTTGTGGAAAATATCACAGTGAGTTTTATAGCCCAAACGTCCAAAGAGCGTCTGAGATGTCGATGAGGGTTGAGTAACGTCGAGTACTATATCATTAGGTAATATATCCCCATGACCAGTGTCTACATTCTACAAGCCGCTTCAGAATGATGACGTGACGTTCAACATCCAGACCCTGAAATTCTTTTGTCTCCTACGGTTCTCCTGCTAGTTTAGCGCATTTTTGTTCACGTCACTCGAATACGAAGAGCTGACATTATCTTATAGAACAATTATATACAGGTCACATAATGATATGAAACAGTTTCAGCAGCCTCCTCTTCAAAGGTTCTCGGAGGTGAGCCCTGGCTTATTATGATAGCTACACGGGGAAACAATTAGGAATTGTCTGAAGAATATGTTTCATATGTTTCAGTCTCCATATTTGTATCCTTGCCCTGAAATAACGAAATGTTGAACTTGAGTCGTTGTCTCTGGTACGGCCGCTCGGAAAAAAATACAGGCGAGCACTCACTCTACAGTATAAATAAGAGGGTTTCCTCGGAAGACAGAAATAAACCAGCATTTCACTACACACAGCTCAACTGCCTTTTCAACTGTCTTTTCAAGAGTATGTCGCATCAAGGGGGAACCAAGGTTGATCATATTGCTCTACTCCGTGATCGGAAGGTATGCTATCAAATCGGCCGTGTTGTCTACTATCACTCAGACGTAGTACCATTCCAGCACCCCCCCGCATGCGAAGTTGCCCCAACAGCAATCACGTCATTCTTGGATCTCTTGCACACGAAACTTCCCAAAAGTCCTGAAATATATGCGGCCAAAGCATTAAACTCGACGAGAGAACCCGCCACATATGACCTCAAAGTTGCGCTTAAGAAATTAGACCGGGGACTTGAGCTTTTCAAACAAACTAGGACCAGACCCTCTGTCACTAGCTACTACAGTAAAGGTCTAGGTTTGATATATGCTCCGACACTACTAGACTCGCTGGTGATGAAAGCAGCTGAACATTTGGATGCATTTTTGATGTCAGACTTGGACGACTCTGTCCGCAGCTTTCTGGACAACAAGGTGCATCCCTATCTGACTACGGCATCACTCTCCCCAGTTATAAACAGTGAAAAGGATATGGAAAAATGGGTAATCGATGCCATATTATCACCCGCACTTCTCGTTCATCAAATAGAGGCATATCATGACAAATGCGGCGAAGTGATGATGCCTTCCACTAATCGTGACCCTGACAAGCTCGGTCCATATTGGGCATCAGCTGTGTCACGGGATGTGATTCCGGATGTGATTCTCGTCAAAGGTGGTCGGAATGATCAACATTCACCAGTTATTGTGGAGGTGAAGACATCAGGTGTTTGTGAAAACTCCGATAATCCTTGTGAGGATATATTCGAGCCAATCTCAAGAGTGTACGAGCATGGCATTGGTGCCCTAATGTGGTTGAACTGGCCAGCTGATGGGACTCCGGAGACATTATCCTCATTGACCAGTCTTGATAAAATCATCATACAGGCAAGTACAAGTGTAGTTGAATTTGCAGCATAACTAAATTGCATTGCACTAGGTCTGGTCACAATTGAATCTATACAATGCTAATATGGCAATATTAAGCTGGTATGGTGGTACTGTTTTCTTTCTGCGTTGCAAAGACAATCCTGGAAATCCCACGCCAGGGGTCCCTCGCTTAGTTTTCTCCCCAGTGTACAAATTTGATAAACATGCTACACTTCTGGCAGTATATGCTTGGATTGCCAAAGCATTGCAAAAGGATTGGATGAAGGATGTCCAATTTGAGATACCTAAAGAAAACCATAGTCACTGGAACACCATAGCAAATAGGCTCAAGATTATAGAAACAGCGGGACTATGCCGGCCGTACGTGTTGTTACTTACTTCATGGCAACACATAATGATTTGATGATCCATATATAGCACATATACAGCTGGCTGAGTAACAAGGACCTGTTCTATGCATTGGAGAGCATACAGAATGCATGCATGCTGATCCCATTATTTTTTTTGTATTTGTTGTAAAGCTAGCACAATCAATGAGAATAAAAGCAATTGATAGTAACTTCACATTTGAACATTATATCATCTTTGGTAGTGTGTGAAGCTTGTTTATGCCATTTCAGAACATGTCGGGAAAGGAGTAATGGTGTGAGCCACCTTGAATGGAGTAAAAGCTGATCTCCAGTTCTGTTTAGCTGTTGATAATGGCTTTCAATTAGCAAGACGGTGTTTCAGACATGTGACCAACTTGCGGCTGTTGACTGCTACCCAACAGCATAGCTCAGACGATTACGCAAGTACAGAATGGCATTACTTTATATAAGTATCAAACTGCAATGTTAGAGCTTCACTCGAACACTCTAGTGAATGCAAATGGTATATAAAGGACGAACATAATATACAACACTTGCTTTAAATTTATGAGCCTGAGACCGGCATTTTGAGGCATGATGTTCTCAAACCATTGCCAGCAAACCTTGCAACCTCTACAAGCAGCCCGCGCTTCTTGTCAGCCACCGTATTGGAACGTAGTTCATATAATGTTGCTGAAACGTTCAGTATGAGGTGTTGGTCAAATTAAAAAATAATGATCGCACGCACAAAGGTTGAACAAAATGGGTTCGGCGGTCACTACGGTTGGTGTCGACTGATGAAGAGCACTTGGATGGCCTGCGGCATGTTACTAACGATTTCGAAGAGCTGAGGTGTATGTACCTCTCTGAGTTTCCCTTGACTCAGCAACGTAACAGATAGATTGTTGATTGCCTGAGACATTTCAGTAATTCATGGCTTTAACATATTTCAATAGCTAAGAAGGACATACCACATAATAGCTCTTCTCTACATCTACACCTTGAATCTTCTCGGCGCTGATGTACTCCTTCCATATCCACTCCACTTCATCCCACTTGCCCTCAGCACTCTCTCTGATGTCACTTTCAACTTTTTCGAAGACACGGAAGCGTCTGCAGCGAGAACGGTGTGCAGTTGCTGAGTAGCAAGTGATAGTACACCGGATTAGGGACACATGCGGAGAATGGTGGCCTGAAGCTGCGGAACAGGTTGACTCGAAGATGCAAGCGGATTTAAAAGATGAATGGCAGCAGTGTAATCCTGGATGCCAGATATTATATTATATCAATTCGCCTGGTAAATTCGCTACTTACCTTCATTTCTATGAGTTGAGAAGCCATAATGAGAATAAGTCTTGCTCCGCGCTCCTTCCACATAGTGACCGCCTGTTCATCTCTCTTTACCTTCGTTCTTGCTTTCGCCGAAGAGTTCTTCATGTTTCCAACACATGCCCTCTTCGACATGACCTTACACCACCCGAAAAGTGATCTCAGTTCGTCAAGATAACCCATATGGGCTCCGGCACAGTACTTCGTGTTCGTTCAAGGACTAACAGTTTAAATGGAAGTAAAGTGGTTCGGATATAATTATATAGATCAAAACTGTGATCTTGCACGTGTGGATTCGGCCGTAGCCCGAGTGTTGCTGGAGTGCCAGGATTTGAACGAGACCCTAGTAGATGAGACTTCGATGCTGAAGGTGAGAGGGAAGCAGACTCAAGCGCCGCAAAGAGATTATTGCATTCAGCGGTGGTCTGGCCGAAGAGTCGAAGTCTCGCAAGTGCCGCTAGACGAATATACCAAAGCTGAGCGTAGTGTCAGAAAATAAATCTCGGATGTAGACAAGATACTCACATTTAGTATCATTGAGACTTCACTCGGATCGGTAGACACAATGTGATCTCGAGCTGTCTTTGCTATTGCCCGCCAGTTATTGTTCATCTGTGATGATTTATGAGGGAGGTAATGATATAAAGGGCATTAACGTACCACTAAAGTATGAAAATTGTGGCGTTGTGGATTGTCTCCGGAAAGGTCACGGTAAGGTCATTTCTCAGCTAGAGTATATTTCGTCAATAGGGTAGCAAGAGGATCCGTCTATCAGGCAGTCTCGGAGTAAAATGTGACATGTATTCATAAAGGGAGTAAGTACAACAGACAGTGCAAACAAGCAAGATTTCAGTTGTATACCCATAGAGAAACAACGATGGTATGTGTACATTAGGCAAAAGATGGAACATCGTAGGAAGAACGAGGCCGGGCAGATACATTTCCAAAGGCGAGTCGTCATCTTCTGAAGACGAAGAATCTTCTTCGACTACTGAGGGAAATTTAGAGGGACGAGGGGAAGGCTCCGGAGTGGGTGGGGTTGGCTTGTCAAGCAACAGTGCAGATGTAGGTGTTGTCAAATTGATTGAAGACTGAGCAAGTGCGATTTCGTCCGCAGGGATAATGTCATGTTCACTAGGGTTTGGAGCCTGAGATGCATTGTCGTCTTCATCGCCAGACTCTGAGTATAGCTCATCCGAATCATCAACAAGAAAGGGATTCGGTACATCTGTTTACGGGGCCTCATCTACACGGTCTTCATTCATAGACGATCCCGCAAAGTCACCAGACTCAGAGGTTCCCAAGTCTGCAGTTTCTGCGATAGAACTAGAAACAATGGAGTCCTCGTCTTGGACGTCACTATGTTGCGACTCAGAGCCAAGATATTCCCCAGACATATTTAAAACACGAAGTTCAGTGGTGATGGTATGAGCAAAAGGTGGGGCGCTTGGCTTGAAGCGTCGGCAGCGCTGTCGCTTGGACATTCCTCTCTTCACCCACGATGTCTGTCCGACGACTGGGGAAACATACCCTGCCAGAAAATCCAACCTGGCTAGAATTTACAACAACAGATGGTGATAAAGCCCAGTGGTCTAGAAACACTACCAAGGTGGTTGACGGCGATGGTCAAGTTAATTACATGCGACCTGTTACCATAGATGAAGACCCAGCCGTCCATTGGAGGATAGTAGTAGGAGCATTAGCAAAGGCATTGGGAAAACCAGGTATTTTTATTCTCGTCACGAAATAATTCATTCGTGAAATGTCTTTGTTTAGATGGTCCTGCGTACGTCTTAAAGACATGGCCCAAGGGGCATGCTATGTACGACCGTAATAAGGGCAAGGAAAGCAATCCTAGGCATGACATGTATCTGTATGGTGCGTAACAACGCATGATACATGGTATCAGAGCATTGACCTGATCTTATAGGTTCCATCCACATCGGCAAGTTTCGCTCTGCAAACGAGTTTGTGCCACACGCAACGTGGCTATTCACCGACCCCACCCTAACTCGCAGCGACTGTGCCTGCAAATACTGTGCCAAGATGCCACAGAAAGTCATCTCGCAATCCTTTGGGATTATCGACTCATACTGGCGGGTAAAGAGGCAGTGACTCCCCTGCACCCAGTGTCGTTCGCTCCGGCAAGCGAGATCGTAATGCCCAAAAGCCCTCTCCTCGCAATACCACACCCGTGAAAAAGAAACCCTATACAGCAGTTCGCCGAATGCTTAGGACTTCGAAAAGATTACCAGGCCCGAAACAATTTGTGGTTCCGGAGAGGGCTAATGACGTTCAACGAAGCGTACGGAAAAGTGATGTCTTCGCGCCGCGCTTCTTTCGCTCGGAGGAGCTTGTCTGGTGTTCCCTCCAACACCCCATCCCGTCTACCTCTGGTCTCCCGAAGGCCACTATCAAGCTATGGCCAGGAATTATCGAAGAGACGTCGCTCAAAACCAGTTCTTCTGTGATAGATCCCTCCTTGACGAATGGGGAAACACAAGAGCTAGCAGTCCAACAGTGGACGGTTTACAAAACCAAACTTCTAGGTTCTAACCAATGTATTTCCATCACAGACAAAGAAGCGCTACCATATCTGGCCTCCAGAAGAAGTCCTACAAGGCGTTCGTGACGAACTACACCATCTAGTCACTGAATTTCCAGTAGAAGAAATGGGTCAAGATCAACTAGGACGCTTGTATGAATTTGATCCTACTAACGAAGCCCTTGTCAATGATCCCTCGAGATACCGCAAGGCAGTCTTTTCGTACACTCTTGGAATTCAAATTGCTTCCCACATCGCGCAGTATTGGACTCCTACGGACGAATGGGACTATAAATTTACTATTCCCCCTACGATCGTACAACAAACCCCTACCTTCCAACAAACTCAGTCCCTGCACGATATGATTTCCGCTACCATGGCCAGTAACGCGCAAAACAAGACCACCCCCGTCCCTCCACCACGATTCACGGGTGATAGTGGTCTTTCTCCTGATGAACTATGTTCTGTGCGCTCTGACCTGCTTGGGGCGAGTGTAATGGGTATGAGCAGCATACCACGTACTGTCACCCAAACACGATACCAGGGGTTGTGGTGGGGTGCCAAGCGTATTTGGCAGGATGAGTTGGTCCGGTTAAAGATGGCTCGTCGTCGTCGCAAGTGTAACGCTATTGTTGTATATACTTCTTTGATGTGCGGGTATCTGTTGTTTCATGTGAGAGTTCTGTTCTTTGCATTATGTTTTGCCGTCTCGCCTCGAAGTGTGTTTCCGATACGATGGTGGTGGTCGGTGTTCAGTGATTCAACTGTAGGAGGGTAAACTGTTTCTATTTCTGATCGGTGTGTCCAATAGGCATCCAATGGTGTTAAGTCATTCTCCGAACATTACATAGTACTGCCCTCTTCCTGCAAATTTAGTACACATTCGTCTTTATTAGGCCTACAGCAACAACAGATACTAGCTATCAATAGACTCAAAATCATGATTGCACAAATTTTAACCACAACAATATCAATACGTACAACAGACAATTCAATTCAATTCAATTCAATTCTTCTCATAACTATTATCGGCACGAGAGCTCTACGACTTCATCCTGATTTCTTTGCGGGCCATCCAACCTTATCAATTCGGTCTCCGTTGCTTGTCATAATTTTCTTGAACAGATATTTTGCTTCCGCCTCAGGGTTCTTTATTTTATCTCCATAGGTCTCCTTGAGGTACTCAGTGAGCATTTCCTCAGAACGCGCATAGTATGGGTCAATGCGCGCGAGAGTGTGGCGCCCATCCGGGACCGTATAATAAATGGGGCCTGTGCGTGAGGGATCATTGATATAATGGAACATGAGCCTAATCTTGAATAAGGTGACTTACTGGGAATCCAGATATCCATCTTCTCGCAGTGCTGGCGAAACTCAGAGCACCGAACTTGACGGCGTTTCCAATCTGCGATACCTATGTCGTCTATAGTCATACCGATACATTCACATTGCTCAGTTGGGTCATGTTTATTGCTATGTAGCGCATTGCTGAACCCTACAAGCGTATATTGATTCTCGCCATCTATTGTGCGCTCGAGCACACTGTGGTGGTTGAAGTAACAGGACTGCGGTATCAGCCCGGCTTTATGGATTTCCAACATAGTGCCTAAGACTTGTCGTCTATCGTAAACGTTGTGTTAGTAATCATGACACCACCTAGTGGAACAAAATCCGCTTGCATCATATCTGTCCTCCGACCACAAACGAAAGCTTCCCCCTGAATAGGGTCGCCTACGTCCTCCAATAGCAGAGCACTGATGTCATAATAATCTTCTTCTCGGCCACGAAAGAAGCCAAAGAAATGAGGTATCCCGTTGCCTTGTAGCTGGCGAAGGTTGTCGGTGTAAAAACGTGCCTCCCTCTCGAGCAATGCAGCATCCTGAATGCAATCACCACCAAACGTGAACTTGCAAATGGCAGCGATGGGCTCAGAATTGTCGAAGTCAGTGTGCAATGTTCCACGCATGAACATACACTGAATCTCCGAGTCGGACAAATTGTTCAAAAGTTCCTCGTCCGGGTTGAATACCCATTGTCTAATCTTCTCGCTTGAAGTTGCCGGAAGAGGGGAACAAGTGTTGAAGGAGGGTGGTAGAACCTCATCAAGGCTACAACCATCAGACACGCCCAGCTCCGGAATTTTGAGCAAGAGCTTTGAGCAATTGTTGGTGTGGGGCATCTGGAATAAGGAATACAGGGGATTCCGAGGGGGCCGCTGCTGAGACTCGAATACCACTGAACTGGGGTCAGTTTCATTACGTGTTACATACGTATATGGTATATATGTTGGTGTTTTATCTGTACCAAATCTGTATGCAAGGCTTGGACTGCAATTCGGGGAGTCCGCCTGCGAGAGCAGGAGGATGGTGACAGGGATTGCGAGTGGTGAGTACCTTACGACACATCGTGCATGACCGGCAATAACTCGCAACTTGGAGAGCTATCATAGCAATACAAGAGCTAGGGTCTTGTGCGTGTCCTTGTAGTTATTTTTTCAACGACTCGGAGTTCGTACAATGACGACAATGTTTGCCTATACAAGAGGTGAACGAGAGAGGTTCAGATTAGTATCCTTAGATATAATTCAGATCTAATATTTTATATCGGCGATACAAATACAAATGTTAAATAGTCAGTGGGCCTCGCTTGCTATGCTGAAATGCTCCGTACATTCATGTTCTCGTTACATCTTCCTTGAAACCATTTCTGAGCCTCTTCGCTACTCAGCTCCAAGTAACTCTTTGGCTCCTCCGAGCTAGACTCCGATTTCCCGGATCCATAGATTTTCTGTGGCCACCTCACATGGGTAGCCAGAAAGTCCTCGTAGCACTCCTTGAATTCTACCACCTTCTTTTCTGTCTCTTCAGCCTCAATCTGTGAGCTAGGCAGACGTATATTGTCTGCCCTTTTCAGATAATCCAAAATTGTTTCCCTGCTCTCACAATGAACCGCGGGTATTTGTGTCCCATGAAAAAATGTAAAGTCTTGTCAAGTTAATACGACACTCATGCGTATGAGAAATCGTGACTACTCACGCGGTATCCAGACTGCAAGTGACCCCAGAAAGGAATATAGCTCTGTGCACCCGAAATCAGCCCCCGATGGTGCCCAATCTCCAATACGGTACTCATCCCGTTTCTTCTTTCCGTCTGGGCACTGGTGACCCGTTGTTGCATACTTGAAATCCACGATCATTGGCTGAGGGGTATTTGGGGAGTCAGGACCCTGTGACAGGAGGATATGCCACCATGAAGGGCGTCTGAGTCTGTTGTGGAGAACACCAGCAGCATGTATAGATAAAACGGCTTTCAAGATTAGCTCCCTGTTACACAATGTCAGTGGATCCATGCTAGTCATTTACTTGATTGATAGAAACAAACTTAGTCGCAAGTGACAGATCCTTTACTTTCAAGGGTTCGACAGCATCTCCGCCATGCTGTAAAATTGTACATGCCATAGTTCCTTCCTCATTCGAAAACATACCATAAAAGTACGGGATGTATTTTCCCTGCAAGTGGTTCAGCTCGTTCATGTAGATATGCGCTTCATGCCTAAGCTTGGAAATTGCGATGGGGTTATAAGCCATCTTACAGATGACAGCTACGTTTTCTGTATCATCGTTGGCCCAAGATAAGTGTCCGCGATAGAGATGAAGATGGTGTGGCTGAATGTCCCATACGTCGTTACGTGCGATTCTTTGCTCCTTTGTCTCAGATACACATATGAACTTGACTGTGGCGGCGTTGTCAGATTCTGCCCCAGAGATGTAGGATGAAAATGGTCTCGGTAGGTCAACTCGACTGGGCTTGAGAGTAATCGGAAGTTCGACATTGAAGTCGAGGTCAACGCCATAACGAAGATTGCCAGTACTGGCTCGAACGTGCCGTGGAAGCGAGTCAAAATTAGGGATAACGATGCCGCTGTACATAGCTTTGGAAGCCTGAGTTCTGACTGGTATCTTTGATTTTGATCTGAGAAGAAGATAACAGTGTTAGTACGCTTCGTAGCCTAAATTCCCAAGAGCGTCTGAGATCTGAGAGATTACTGATTCCGAGTCGGACTTACTACCGTGACCTCCTTGCCATTTCGGGCGAGTCAACTGAGATTCACGGGCACCATTGGCACTTTACTTTCTACTACGCGGGACCTCTTACAGTACATCTCGAATACCACAACATGAGCGACATACGTTCTCAGTTACTGAACTCAGCCATTGCTCTGTGTAATGACTTCGCTTCATTGGTCCCTGTCGATCAAGTCTTATCTCATTTCTCTAAGACGCACCAAGTAACGGCGAAGGAATATGGTCTACCACTTTTAGCCCCTTTCCTAGGTCGACAGTTCTCAGGTCTCAAAGGACCCAACTCGTTAGAGACTTACTTTAGTCTCTTACGAAAATATCTCACCTTCGAGAATATGACTTTCGATGAATGGGTCGTCGACGCCGAATCGAGCAAGGTTAGCTGTAGGGGCAGTGCTAAGTTCAAGTGGATTGAAGGAGATGGAGATGGTCAATGGTGGGATGAGAAGTTTGTGTACATCCTGGATTTCGACCAGGACGTGAAGGTGACAGACTACCAAGTTTGGGCGGATTCCGGGGCAGCATATCTGGCAAGGGTAGGCCAGTTGAACGCTTTGAGAAAGGTATGTACGTGACACAAGGCCCCGAGAAATTCACTCTTCAATGACTAATTGTTCTATAGAAATTTGAGGAGACGAACTGAGTCATGGTATAGTAGGATTCGAAAGACTGACAACAATGTATCGTAGGTTCAAGTTTGCTTCCAGGCGCTATTCTGATTTTTGAATGAGAATCCCCTTTATTTCTCGTCTTGGTACGTATCTAATTATTTCTACATAATCTTCACCCCATCGGTCGTTTGATGTAAGCTGACGCGGACACTAGGTATCTCCCTCAAGAACAAAAACAACTTGCAGCATGCTGCATACTTTAGGCAGCACATGGTGGCGGTTGGATCGAGACATTGAGATTGTATTCACACAGAGCTTGCCAAGGCATCCTTATAGATCCGAGTCGGAGTCGGTGCTGCCTCCATTCGAGTCTTTCCCAACGGCGTAGAGATCACTACAGTGACCGCATCCTACGGACGCCTGCTAACCTATTGACTCTTTTTCATCCGTTCCACAGAACCGTTCAATCTACATCATGATGTTGATACATACGGCTATACAAATGTGGATATTCTCTCCCCACCCCATAGACTCGGAGCCGGCAGCAACATGTATCAATGTGTGAAACGTATGAATGAAGGGTTCGTTCCATACCTATACCGTGTCTCTAGTCTAGTAATCGACAGAAATATTCTCCAGAATAAAGTAAATGTCGGGTAATTTGAACTGATCTCCCCCACAGCCGTGTGCTGAGGAGTTGTTTACCAAAATGATCGTCATGTTACATATCACTGTATGTCTCACTGTCATTGGTGATTTAAGACATGTTTCCCGAAACAACGCTGACTCAAGTCCCTATTTTACAGTGAATCACCAATACATTTTGCCATACGCCACCACCAAACAAGCCGGAGCGGCTGTGAAAGCTATTCAGTGTACGCGTACCACATCACTGAACGACAACTCCGATCCGGAGTAGATTCCCAGTGAAACAAGTGAGTAAGCTGGAGTCGATACCATTCGGATATATACTCACAACGGTGACCAACACTTACTCATCAATCCATGAAATGGTCGATCATCCATGCATATGGCGGGATCGAGTTCTAGAATATATGGTACCTGACGATCGGGGTGTCCGTCCAACTTCCCGCTAACATGTAGGCTCTTTCCTGCTCTTTCTAATCAAGAATCAACCCGGGTTGTATTACGGGGCTCGCACAAGATGCCTACCTTATCCTCCCATCATCATCGACCCAAGCGGGATTTTCTTTCGCACTGTATACACACACGTGCTATCTGCGCTGTCGCGATAATATGCAAACTCCTTTTCTATCGCCTAAAGTTTCGTAATCTCGACTCTTGGCGTGCTCAAGTAGGTTCAAGCATGTCTGTTTGAATTCAAATCGGTTTGATAACTCCTTAGAACGGCACTCTGAGGGTTCGGGCCGAGCCGGGTATTCCTCGTTTTGCCATTCTTTCCTTCTTGTTAGATTTCTATGATGTCTGGAGATCAGGGACAACGATCAAGAGTTCCTGGAAATGAGCTATATCCTCTGGACACGTTGTTGGGAGCATATTGCCATCTATTGCCAGGTCTATATGCCTCATCCATTTTAGCCGTTATATAAAGTGCGATAATGCACTATCTCATATCATCATCCCTCTATCCCACTTTCCTACGACTATGAGCACACCTTTCACTTCTCTTCTAATCAATGGTCAAGTCCGACCGGCCAGTAGTGGCAAGAGCTACGAAGTCCGCAATCCATTCTCCTCAGAAGTCGTAGGAACCGCTGCTTCCGCTACCGCGCAGGACTGCAAAGATGCTATCGAGGCTGCTGGAAATGCATTCAAGACTTGGGAAAGATCGCCTCTTGCGCAGAGACGAGACATATTCTTGAAGGCAGCCGACTTGCTGGTATCAGACAAGTACAAGACCAAGATCCTCGCAGCGATCAGAGATGAGACCGCAGCCGTGGATCCTGTCCTCCAGGCTTTCGCGGTCGAGTTTTCCGGATCGGCATTGAAAGATGCTGCTGGATTGATCAATAAGCTGAAAGGCGAAACATTCCCCTCTGATACGCCTGGTGCCTATGTGATCGGTCAACGGCGGCCAATGGGTGTAGTGTAAGCAGACGTTGACTACGGCTTGTATACCCTATATACTGATCATGTGCTTTAGTCTAAGTATCTCCCCTTGGAACGCCCCCGTCTTTCTCGGCGTCAGGGCTGTCGCATGTGCTATCATATGTGGTAACACCGTCGTCTATAAGGCGTCGGAAGTCAGCCCACGATCCCTTTCCGTCTTGGGCGAAGTCTTCACAGAGGTGATTTAATCAATAATAATTCCCGAGCTCGTATTTTCTTAACACGTTGTTATAGGCTGGACTACCGGCTGGAGTGTTCAACTTTATTTCTATGGACAGAAATGACGCACCAGCCTTGACCGCCGAGATTATCGCACACCCTTTGATTCGCCAGATTAACGTAAGGAGATCTATTATAATATTGTCGTGCCTATCTTCTGACTGACACTCTGAACAGTTCTGTGGTAGCGATCGTGTTGGTAGAATTATCGCACAGGAAGCTGCCAAGTGGCTCAAACCCTGTATTTTCGAGCTTGGGGGCAAATCACCTGTCCTGGTAAGCCGTAATATTGTGCTACACCCATCAGTTCCCGACTAACAGCTACTCAGGTTCTCGACGATGCGGACCTCGAAGACGCAGCACGTGCGATTGTATCGAACGCATTATTCCATTCTGGCCAAATTTGCATGTCCACCGAACGTGTGATCGTTCAACGAGGAGCCTCGGAAAAGCTCATTTCTCTGATTAAACAAAATATCTCTACGCTCAAGGCCGGAAATTATGCTGACTACCCTAAGGTGCAACTCAGTGCCTTGTTCACAGCAGCATCAGCAGAGAACGTCGTTGGCATGATTAGGGAGGCGCAGGCCGAAGGTGCAGAAGTCCTAGTAGGGGATGTCAAGAACGAAGGTGCTATCGTTCAGCCTCACGTCATCACATGTGTCAAGCCCGGCATGAGACTTTGGGAAAGAGAAAGCTTCGGACCCAGTAAGCCATACATGCACCTCCTTATAAATTCTCTACTGATTCGTCATTGTGTTTCGTCCAGTCTTGATTGTAGCTGTTGCAGATACGATCGATGAAATAGTTGACCTAGCTAATGAGAGCACATATTCACTCTCGGCGGGTATCTGGACGAAAGATATTCACACTGCATTTGACGTCACCTCCCGCGTTCGGTCAGGTAAATACACTAGTTGGATAGTCTTACTCTACATATTCACGATTATTGTTTTCAGGCTTGGCTAACATCAACGGAGGTACCTTCCACGGCGAGTCATTGTTGGGCCATGGAGGACTAGGGTGAGTAGCTCAATTCGGGAAATCACGTCCAATCTACAATTAATTATATAATCTAGCGCATCCACGGGATACGGCCGTTTCAGCGTAGAGGAGTTCACTGATCATCGTGTGATCGTTGTACACCCCTAAGGGCCCCAAGTTCTACCCTCTTCTTGGTCCACCTTAAACTTTAGAAAAGATGCAGGTGATTCGTGTAGTCGGCAGGAATATGTAGCAGTACAGAATGTCACGTCCCTTTACTCAAATATGTTTGTATTAAAATGCCACTGAGTACGTTACATCGTAAAACATGAAAAGGGGAAACCCCCGGATGACCTATATGAAAGGAGGAAATGTCCAGACGTCTGTATGGAAATGCGAGCAAGTCTGTATATGTATGGCGTATAACTACGATTAGCGAGTCTCTCACTCCCAATACCTCGGTACTTTAGCATCCTGTCCTTCTTCACCAGCCACCTCCAGGAAGTCCGATGGTCGTTCTCGCTTCAAATTTCTTCTCCGGTTGTTCAAGGGTAGTCTTTGATACGCTGAGTCTTGTCCAGCAGGTTGCTGATTTGAGAATGGATTGGTTCCCCACTGTCCTTGAGGTCCTGGCATCTGTCCGGGTCCGCCCATCATACCCGGAACGCCTACGCCCATCCCACCATCGACTCCAAACATTCCAGGACCTCCCGGTACGGGCATATTCATACCATTCATGTTGTTCATGTTGTTCATGTTCATCGCGCTCATCGCAGCAGCAGTCCCGGCCTGGATTAACGCAGAAGCCATTTGGGCCTGTTGCAACTCCATTTGCAGTTGCGCGTGCTTCATTTCTGTCTGTTGACGGACAGGGCATCGGCAATGTTGGATTGTTGAGCATGACGGAGACTTGGTTGATTTGAGCCTGAATAGCAGGGATAGAATCAGCAGCCATGTGTAGCGCGTCCATGTCAGCGTTGGCTCCGGGTTGGTGTTCGGTGTAGAAAGTGTCGTCCGAAGGAATCGGTTCTATCGGGGTTTCTGGTTGCTGAAGAAGAATGGATGATCAGACAAGCAGCTAATATAAGTCAACTTCAAAAAGCGAACCTTCTCTTCGGGCTTCGAAGGTCCTGGTACACTTGTGTTCCCCTCTTCTTCATTCTTCGCACCATCGGCTCCCGCCACCACACCTCCTTTCTCGATTTCCCTCTCGATGTACTCTCCTACCTTCGCTCGCATTGCTTTCTCTGGAATCAACTTATCCAGACTCTGGATCTTAGCGCTGCAACTCGGGCACACGAAGTCTCTTTCCAATAAGTGGGTTTGAATGCACTCTTCGCAATAGACAGTACCACAGCACGGAGTCTTGACGGGGTCTTTGAGGAGTTTGTTGTCAATTGTACATATGAGTGAGGTATCGGTTGGTTTGCGTTCGCGAATATCTGCTTCGGATAGGTTTTTCGGGCGAGTGACTTGCTTAACCTGTTTGTGCCATGACGCTCTGGAATGAAACAGTAAGTAGGTTACGTGGAGAAGCATAGTCAGATGACCAGACTTACACATCGGGCTGAGCGACGACATAACCACCTTCAGGCGTGACCATGACACCTGCGCCAATGGGCCCGGTATTGGGACTCTCAACAGCCTTGAGGAAACTTCGAGGGATACCAGTTGTTCGCTTGATTCGTGGTCGGTTATCGTAATCGCGATCATTGTTCGTCGGACAATCTTGAATCCAGTGACCTTGCCAAAGCATGAGGGATTAGAGAACGACATCGTGTAATTTAATAGCTTCCAACCTTTCTGTCCACACCGGTAGCACACATAGCTCGGTGGGAGTGGTCTATCGGGCTGCCGGTGTGGTGCAGCACCTCGACCACGTCCTGGAGCACCACCCCGAGAGTTGTTGTAAATAGGTGTTTGACTAAAGGATATTCACAACAACCGAATATTGAAACAGAAAAGGATAACAAAAATCAAGTTCATTAGAAAAGGTTGAACTACTACTAGGACAATGAAAGCCGCTTGGGGGCGATACTAACTGAGACATCTTTTCCTGGGTTTCCTCCCAGTTAGCAGCAGACGCCTGGAACATAGCAGCCATGGCGGCTGCTTCGTCGCCCGCGGTGACATTAGACTTGATGGCAGGCTGTGAAATAATGTTAATATTGCTCAGGTATAAACATTACTATTCGTCGTACCGCCGAAGGTTTGGGAGCGGTATTGGAGGCTTCATCTTTACCATCGAACCGTTTGCTCATATGGCCTCTATGCCACGAGTATGATCCGCTAGGGCCAGCAGCAGATCTGTTAGTAGCCTGGTCTGTTCCACCTGAAGTAGAACTACCGCTGCCACTCAGATACATAGCAGCCTTGCCTTTTCCAGGTCGTACGAATACACGTTTAACGATGACTGACGATGCACGCGGTACGACAATAGAATCATCTCTGTATTCTGAAAAGCATAATGATGTGTACACAACTGTTCCGGTGATTAGGACAGTGAAAGTAACGACGTACCTTCATTGGAAGAACGGTCGAAAATCGCCAAGTCAAAGTCATTAGCCTTACCAAGGTTGTTGGCGATAATGATCTCTTTTTTCAAGTCAAACAACGAGATACCAGTTCCGTCAAATGTCACTCTTGACTCGTCCCTCTGTGACTTGAATTTGTAAAACACCGAAGACGCCATTGAGATCCCAAAGACTTAGTACAGAAGTCAGCTAGCACCTAGGCAGTTGTTTATGAATATGAATTCTGGGATAAAAGAGGATGGTGGTGGTAAGAAAGAATGAACTTGACGCAGACTATCCAGGCCAGGCCAGCTTAAGCTGTTGAGCGCTTATATGGGTCCCTTCCAAACATGGTAACTTTTTATTCAGACAAAAACGATCTCACCATTTAAGCGAAGTCGTTACCTATACAAGATGACAAACATTCAGGCTATAAAGCCTCAGACTCTTAAATTCATGTACAGTGGTATCCCTATCCCCGACACATGGGACGTTATGTCTTTCCCGTCACAATTGTGAAATAGCTTTCATGGTGGTTCCTGTTATGAAAAAAGGGCTCACCGACTCGGAACCTATCGCTCTATCCATTACAACCCGTCTAAGGCAAACAAATGAAACATGATACTGGAACGCATGAGATACTGGAAGAGAACAAACGAAACGAGTATATTCTCCTAACTGAGCTTACTCGCCATCCTAACCAGCAGGTCTTCCATCCTTCTCTGTGCCTCCTCCATTCTCTCCAACCTGGCATGAACTGTCGCATCTGGATCCTCCTCAAGTTGACGGAATGACATAGGTTCAGGAGATGCATGGTGTTCTCCGTGCTCATCCGGACTCTCACTCAGTGGCTGAGGAGCCAAACCAAGCCTGTTCTGTGCGTTAGCACCGGCGAGAGGGGGTCTTCGGTTAGTTGGGGATGCAGGTTCTACGTGGTGGTGCGGATGGAGCTGATGGTGTTGTACAGCTGCAGATAAAGCCGATGGTGCACGGTGGAGAGCGGCTGCTGCTGCCATAGAAGAGAGCCTTCTATGTCGTGTGGCAGGTCCATAGCTCACTGGTGGCGGCGCATTACTAGATTCCCCAGAAGTACCGGCCTCACCGGCCAAAGGGAAATTGGGTTGATGATGAGTCTCAACGAAAGAGGGGAAAGGCGCGAGGGCTTGCTTCAGGGGGCTACCTATTCCTTGAGGTACCATGTCCAGACCGCTTGCGACGATGGAAGTAAGGCGTTGACGAGGATGCAAGGGGTTGAGTGCAGGGCCCGGTTGTGGGATTGAAGGTTCGCCTTCGTATTTCCTGGGTGACGAGGAAGTTGACCTTGCTAACGGCTGAGCTTGAAGTTGACCATGAGATTGGCTTCGGCTGCTTGACCCAGAGACATGACGTTTCGACATCGTTGACTGTCGACGTTGACGGATCATGTCAATTGGTGGAACGGGCCCAGCATCCTGTGTATCCAGGGCACTTTCTTCTTCAAACTCATCTTCTATTTCGAAGATCTGAATCAAAAAAGTATGGTTAAGGGATATCTGCATAAAGAAGGCGAAGTGCCTACCGCTTCAATATCCGCGTCAGATCCAGACATCAAACCTTCGAAGAGTGCTGTGAAGTTGGGTCAGAAAGTAGCAGAATTGCCAAATGGATCAATCGAGACATACTCAAACGTTTCAACGACCTTGGCAACGTATCAAAGACCTTTTCAGCCGCAGCAGAAACAGTCTCATAAAAAGTGATAGATCCAGCTCGTTTAGCCTGGCGTTCGTACCATGCAATACAAAGTAGGATCGGGAAGCTCGTAGCACTAAGAGGAAATGTCAGACATTGCACGCTAAGCGAAAAGTGCGAGCCTACCGGATCATAAAAACGTTGACCTTGTGGAACCAACGAGGCGATAGGATATAGCTGGCAGGTAACATGATACATAATGCAATGAGGTTGATCGGAGGTTGGTAAGAGAAAAGGAAGTCTGCCTTGACACCCTCGAGGGTAGAGACAGCGCGGCGAAACATGACCTGAGAATGATATCTGATTTAGCATCGTAGGGAAAGACGAATTCAAGAAACTTACCTCAGCAGCTGCGTCATCGCTAATCGTAGAAAACGTGTGTGAAAGTATCTACAACAGAAATATTACACATATGAAGGAAAAGAATAGACCGTATATACTTACAGATACGAGAACTAGAGGTGGATAGTGTCAGCCCGCGTCCAAAGAAAATATGAATATGAACGCACCAGTCAAAAGTAGGGTATTGCTCAAGCAGGCATACGTGATCATCATGACAGGTCCAAAAATAGGATGGAAGGCAGCTAACGAAAAGGTGAGGGTTGACATCATACTTGCCATAAGCTCCACGTACAAGCATTTTGAAATCCACTTGCATCGAGTCCAAACCAGATGTCAAGCATCCACCACGCGATCTCTCCTGTGGTATAACCGGCTCCCGTACGACTCAAACTATCAATGTTGTTAGCGGTCGTATTTTGGAAGATAGTACATGTAGGACTTACGTCCATAGGGCATAGAAGAATCCACCGAAACAAAATGCGGCGATCAACATTAACAAAACGAACTGTGTGATCATGGCGCGAAGTGATAGGACCATCAAATTATTTTTCAGAGTAACGAATGCCAATCTGCGTTATGTCTTCAGAATGGCGATAAGACAGGGTATGGGGAAATTCATACCGAGGGAACATGAGTACAGCAATAAGCGCGAGGACGTCGATACCGGCATCGCTAACAGCAATTTCTAACATTGAGTATAAGTAACTCTGTATCAGAGCGATGTCATAAGTGAAGCACTCACTATGATAGACAACACCGTATATTCTCATTAGTGCGTATGCACAATAAAGTGTCACTATTATTAGTAGTCAGTAAGGGGAGTGTAGGACTGGATATTACGAATCATACCGAAAGCTAAGTCGAAACCGTTCTGTACAGCAGGTTATGTCAATATTTATACGTTTTTGAGATTTGAGGCTACTTACCCATGTACCCTTGAAGTAGACTGTGTATGAAGAGAGTCAAAAACAGAATTTTCATGGAGACATTACTAGGGCATGAAATACCTTTGATTCCGTGTTCCTGCATCGCAGCTACTTTTTCCAGCGTGAAACCAAGTGCATACACCATGAATATCGTTTCGGGAACATTGACCCGATCTCGTTCATTAAACTCAAGCGCGACGACAAACAAGATGAACAATATCAAGAAACTATGAAATGAAGTTAATGCTGTTGCAGATGAATGATGGCTCAGAAACTTACTTAGAGTATTCAAGAACAGATCGGACGGCGGGGACTTTGAGTCTATAGTGATCCAGAAGCGGGGCTCTATGTGGGTCGTAAAAATGGATTGGAGTACGTTTGTACGTCTACATACTAGTTTCAGTGCGGGTTGTAATAAAGAAACGTGGGGGTCACTAACGTCGGATAAGATGGATCGAGTACTTTCTGCTTGATACACAATCTTCCCGCTGCCAAAGAAGGGTCAGTATAGTCATGAGTCAAATCAATAAGAAACGTACACCCAGATTCCATCAATAACCTTTTGGCACGCGGAACTCTTGATGAATCTTTTGGCCTGACTGATGATAGCGATTTCAAGGGCGTTTCCGACTCTTTCTTCAACATCATCCCGTTCTTCCCGGATACGTTCCATAAGAGTAGGGTCTGCACCAGAGTATACAGGCCAACTAGTCGTAAGCACCAAGGCCAGTTCAAGCATATTACTCGCATGTTCCTTCAGGAGCTTCGTTGCCAGAAATTCACATAGGGCTGCGCGGGAGCGGGACAATGAGGAGGTCGTGAGGTTTCGGTCTCGTAAAAAGTAGGCGCGGTTGATAAGCAGACAGAAGATTATAGAGAGATTGCCTTGACGTTGAAGTATGATATACTTCTCCTCGAGGGGGCGAACAATGGTGTAAGGTGACATCGGGCACATCAGCGAGCTAATGGCACTTTTTAGCAATGAGTTGGATAGCTTGCATTGATAGTCTTACCGTCTCATAACTCAATGGTGTATCTGTGATATGTTCTTAGCGTCCGTTTGTAACATGAGGCGAAGAAAGACGCACCGATGTATTCCTAGCAACAATAGTCTTGGTCAATGAAACATACACATAAGGAGGTGAAGTGAACGTTACAATAGCGTCCTGCAATGTTCATGAGCTGCAATATTCATGGAAAGTAATCTGATACAAACGCACATGGCGGATCATCTGAATGATAGGGGTATACTTCCGTCGCGTCCAGATTGCGACGCAACAACGGTTGTCGTTCTCTGTCCGACATGATCTACTTTGCTTTGAGCTGTCTTGATAATCGTAAAGGTCGTAAAGAAGCTGAGAGCATGAGCCCGTCGACAAGGGTGGTGGTGGAAAGTGATGAACGTTGGTACTTACTGCAAATGTTGTGAACCCCTGACCTCATGCGGTGATCGTACTGATGAGGTACCCATTTGGTACAAACTTAGGCACCAGTGACGAATGGTGATGTAACAACGTTCCTTCCTACCACCACGATCATCTCTTATGTATGGTCTTTCAAATGATGTCTTCTACTAATATGTTTTTTTCAGTGTAACAGATATGACGGCTCTCGCAGTGGTTCGAATCTCTTGCTACCATGATGGCGTTCGCAGGGCCACCGGAAAGAAACAGACGAAAACCAGAAGGACGTGTATACTTTGTATACTAGACTTTCAAGTTTTCGTTATTTGAAAGTGAGTACTATAGACACTAATCATCATTTTCAAAAGAAACATGTGTGGAACGTCGACGCGTTGACATTATGGTAAAGTATTCTCAGATATACCGACGGACGGACACCTACTTTCGACGAACGGCGATCCAGTGTTGGCTGCAGCCTAAGTTAGAAAATTCAAGGATGTTTCTGCATTTTTGACCAAAGAGCAGGATGTGCTGGAAAGAGGCATCTGTTTGACGTCCAAGTTTTGGAGAGCAAGCCATCACCGGACTTCAGGCAGGCCTTACTACCAATAGCTACGAGGGCTCTCTGACTACTATTATTACCGAAAGGTCTGACCATCCTTCACAAACCCGCTTCTTCTATCTCTGCCAAGTAATCTGTCACGCATCCACTCTTTCTCAGTTTCAGTTAGTCTAGTCTTACGCTCTTGAAGCAATCTCGAACTTGACAAGTCTATACCCTCCCTATTTCACACTCAGCATTACTCGTCTGTGATCGTATCTGTGCTGTTCAGCCTCTCGATACTATCTGTCTTATTCAGAAGGCTCAATTCAATGTCCGAGAAGTGCTCTTACGATGCAGGCTCCATCGGGGCTCCTCGGACAATACCACTTCGTCAAATATACCGCCCCGGGGAAGCAATAATTAGTACTGGATGAGTGGATGTTTTATGATGATATGTACGATGTCTTGGGAAGCGTACAGATGCGCGGTGGATATACACTAGCGTCCTGTCTTTCTCTTTTAGATTTCTCCTCCCTTTCTCTATTCGTACCTATACCTTTTGAGAGCTCGCTCTGTCGTTTTACTTTCGAAAACTATGTTGGTATCTAATTATGGGCTATAAACCCCATAAACCCCATGCAATGCTGCCTAGATGGTTTTACTGAAACCGATTTATGGCCATGATGTCAATCATGACGCACGTGTACTGGGTTTGTGATCCCGCTGGGTTG
The DNA here is from genome assembly GCA_038087015.1 of Cerrena zonata. Lineage (NCBI taxonomy): Eukaryota > Fungi > Basidiomycota > Agaricomycetes > Polyporales > Cerrenaceae > Cerrena > Cerrena zonata. The sequence goes on from JASBNA010000012.1 coordinate 787,700, forward strand.
ACGAGAGCCAAGTTTTTTGCTACTTATTACATCTTGCTCTTCTCCTCAACTTCCCATGCACTTATTCTGAGCTACCGTATGTGTGGATTCCCCCATATCATTGAACGACTGCACCTTCCATTCCGGACAAGATCGAAAGCGAACAGTGTGTAAGCGAGAGGAGGCGAGAGCGCTGAAACTTAGTTCATTAATGGAAAAAGCGACTTCGATCTTCGTCAGCAAGCTTACGTTGAACTATTTAAAACATGAAGAAATGACACAGTCGTACGAGGATCTTTCCACCACCCACCCATGGCTACAAAATCGTCTACGACCGTCCTCCAAGATGGGTTACGGCAGCGCCCTATCAATGGACACTCTAAAATTGCGCTGGTCACGCCTACTGATGAGGGTAAGAAGATAGACCAAAAACTTGACCAACATCTCGAGTGAGTTTGTTTCGCTGTCCGCTTCAAAACTTTTCTTGACATCTTTGTGGCTTAGGTATGAGTTTGGTGGACCATTTGGTGTTGTCGCTATCATGACAGGATTCCCAATCCTGATGTATTACCTCTGGATTTGCTTGGTTTACTATGACGGACAACTGGTACTCCCGAAATCAGCCGATGACATTCAACCTTTCTTGGGGCGTATGTGGGAGCACGTTTGCGAGGTATGTAACCTTCAATTCCAGTTTTAACGCGTCATTGACCGTGTTTTTAGGGTGCCTCACCAAACCTCTACGCGTGGAAAGTCTACACAGGTCTCATCGTCTACCAACTGTTCCTTGCATGGGTTGTACCCGGTTACATGCAAGAAGGTCTTCCCGTTCCTTCTCTTGGCTATAAAACCCTTATGTATAAGTGCAACGCTATTGGCTGCATCTATATTACCTGGATCACCGCCTTCCTCCTCCATTATACCGGCGTCTTCCGACTCACTTCTATCATTGACAACTTTGGACACCTCATGTCTGTGGCTATGATCTGGGGTTTTGGTGTGACGCTCTCCATGTACATCATCACTGTCGCTTTTGGAAAACCGATTAGGATGTCGGGCAATCTCATCTATGACATTTTCATGGGTGCTTGCTTGAATCCTCGTATCGGCCCTATTGACCTCAAGATGTGGTTGGAAGTCAGGATTCCTTGGGTGATTGTATTCATGGTTTCGGTTTCTGGTGCTTGCAAGCAATACGAGACTTACGGCTATGTAACACCTGTAAGTCTCGTTTCAAGTCAATGTCGTAGGAGCAATATTCATGACATTTCTAGAATATGGCTTTTATGTGCTTGGCTACCTGGCTCTACCTCAACGCTTGTGGAAAAGGTGAAGAATGTATTCCTCAGACCTGGGATATGTTCCACGAGAAGTAGGATTATTTTTCCTCTGTTATTTATCCTTTTTTGCTTAATTTTAATTTCTAGATGGGGTTTCCTTGTCATTTTCTGGAACTTCGCCGGAGTCCCCTTCGTAAGTCTCAACCTCAACATTTATGGTTTTTGTCCGTCTGACTGGTTTTGTTTATAGTCATACATCTACTCTGTGGTCTATATGGCCTCGAATCACCCTTCCAAGTACGAGTTCTCTACTCCTGTTTATGTACTGCTCTTCGGCACACTTTTATCGGCCTACTACATGTATGTCATATTCACCTGATCCTTTTTCATTCATGGGGTATCTGATTTGCTTGACTTACAATAGTTGGGACACTTCTATGTCACAAAAGAGTCGCTTCAAAATGCAGACCCAAGGCGTCTTCACATATCGCAAGACCTTCCCCCAACTTCCCGGTGGTACCATCGAGAACCCCAAGTTCATCCAGACTGCTCATGGAAACAGACTATTGATCGACGGCTGGTGGGCATGGTCTCGCAAGCCCGTATGTTCTTTGTCACAGTCCGTGCTACCTCTTTCAAACGCTGATTGGCTCTTTTGGATTCACAGAACTACGTCGCTGATTGGACAATGTCCTTCACTTGGGGTCTTTGTATCGGCGCAGCCACACCGATCCCGTACTTTTACTCCGTCTTCTTCATCGTTGTACTCATACACCGTTGTGGACGTGACTTTGAGCGGTATGTCCTTCCCATTTAACTTTGTGCTGTGGACTGGTTTCTGACGTATACATTGTACGATAGATGTGCTGTCAAATACGGAAAAGACTGGGAACGATACTGCGAAATCGTTCCATACAAGTTCATTCCCTACGTCTATTAAGGGTCTGGCAACCTTGGTACTATATCCTTATATTCATTATGAGGACCGAGAAGGGTTGATACGAACTACCCAAGACGATTTCTGTTGCTGCAAAAGCTAGACTTTGTATACCCTAGTCTTCATACGACATTTGATACGAGATTCTGAGATGAACTACTACGCCTCTTCGTAATATATACCTCTTGTAATATGCTTGAAACTGCTTTTCCGAGGGAAGGAATCGTGACTGAGAAAGTGTTGTACAAGGGATTGGGACGTAAGTATAATTAGTAAGCATAACATAGTCGACGATTGTATAATGATGTGAGGACCTACGGGAATAGTTGGACATGCAAATTTGGTAGCTCGCGAAGAGACTGAGACTGAAGTCCACAACTTGAAGGATGTCATCTGGAATCTTCCTACCCTAGCCTGCTCACGCGGGTCTGAGATTCCTCAGGGCGAGCAGCCTGAGCATACGCCGATTACAGACCGTTTCAAGAATTGTAGTCTAAACTTGACTCCAGATATTCCGGAACCATTTCAGCGTTTTGAATGATGCTTTGTACCGTCGTGCGTAAGCTACCGTCCTTGAAGAGTTGGAGCTAGCTCATATTAAGGTCAAGATTAAGGGTTTATTTCGTGCACCTACACAACTAGAACCATCATTATATGATCCCATGTTACAATACGTTGTGAGAGGTAGTATTATAGATTATATCAGTATGCCCAAATGGTTGAAAGAGGATCCAGAAAGTATCAAAAGAACGGCTTGAGAGCACAAATATCCAAATAACCTGAAACCCGTACCAATATCAAAGTACAAATCGCTCAGGACATTATTCCCTGCGACCAATTGGAGGAGGTACTACTAGTAGGGATCGTTCAAGCATGTGTGAACGCTCCACCGACCCAGATTTGTACTTTGCGTTTCGTAAGGCGGAATGCTTCTCGAAGGTGATACGAGACGGTGCCTAAACGACGTGAGAGGCGATGCGACTTGAGCCCAGAGACGAAGAGTGAGTAGGGCCCGAATGGACGTTCGATCGGATCTGGACGTACTGCAGATGTGAGACCAGCTCTAAACAGACGGCTATAGCCCTCGAGGCTAGCTTCACTTGCAACGTCCGGAAACATAAAGTCCGATGTTATTGTATACGAAAACGAGAGTGCCTGCATCGACCAGATCTTCTTTGGTAAGAATTCGCTAGTAGAAGGGGCTAGTTGGAACTTACGGGCGAAATGGGACGTCTAGGGAGGTCATCGTCAACTTGAAAAGCCCATCGGTTCAAGCTGGGACCCTATAAGCAACAATAAGCAATCTATCACCAATTTTATAGCAACTTTCGAAAGTTACAAACCTGAAGGTGGTAGAGAACCTCGAAGTCCTCAGGCGAGACGATATAACGCGCAATGGAAGGTCCAAAGTAATGCACATCATAATCGTAGTCATAGTCAGTGGATCCATACAGCTCAAGAGGATGAATTTGTTGCTCTGGGATCATGTCTCGCATTGTAGGGCTATTCCACCTAGTTGCGTAGAAGTGTGTTGGTAGAGTCTGAGAGGAAACACGAGGTCCTCAACGCTATTAATTTAAATATGTTGGGTGTTGTAATAAAGCTAGCGGGCTCGTGCACAGTTGGACATTAGGAATACCAAGCGACAGTTGCATAAGAAGGTGGAATGTCCGCCGTTCCCGAATGAAATGTCTTGTCTCATCAAGTTCTTACCAAATACTGGTGCATTGATAGGCGTTTCCCGAGAAGCGGCATACCTGGTGTTTCCAAGTAAACAACAAGACGGAAAGAACAGAAGGTTAAAGGATCCGGACCTATGGATTACCCTCACGATCGTGCGATTCATCTGGGATCACCCGGCAAACTCCATTCACAATCCCCCCGCGCAGCGAGAAGTCATCAAAACGGTCTAGAATGGTTCGTCTAAAACACCTAAATGGTGAGGACAATCGTTTAGGCATTTATTACTTCGGGATTCTGAGATAAACCTCTACGCATGGGAGGAGAACCGCTGATCAGTACAACACAAACGAGATGCGTCAGAAGTTCATACTCTCGTAGCATCTAATTGGTTCAAACAATTGTGACCTATTGGAACGTCGTTTCGGCACTCCTTACGAACGTGGAGCTTCCTGCAACAGCAATATTAGAGTTCCAAACATCTATAGATTGGGATGCATGCAGGCAACGCGTTGCATCAATGCCGACCATCAAAGAGATAGAAGGTCTGCCCAGAGTGTGCCAAGAATGACTAAGTCTATATGTCATTATTCCTCCGTCATTGTTTAAAACACCCCCGTCGGTCTATGACTTATGCCTGGCACAATTATCAATGTGATTATGCCACTGGCACAGAGATTGTTCACGATAGGGGTGCGATGATAGGAAAAAAGGGGGATACGGGTGAAGCTCACAGGTCTGATGAGGGAAACAGAGTTGGCTGTCTTAAGATGGCAATATCAAGCTCGAGTTCTCTGAACGATACAGATTTGATATCTCTACGATTCGGGAAAAGTACGTACTTGATATTCCAGCCGGATCAATTTTAGTTGAGAAAGATGGGGCCATGTGTTCCAATACCAACATCTTTGATGATCTGCGTGGTACTGGTTGTGAGATGAAGTCGTCGGCACAATGACATTTGCTTTAAGCGACACCCGGCAGCGGCCGGTCCATGGTTACTTACCATATTTGCTATAATGCATCCGGAAAAGGCAATGGCCTTAGTTCTTGAACTCTATGTGCTTCAAGCACGTACATGGCGGTAATCGAGTTGAAGTTTATTACATAGGAGTCGGGCTAGCACACAAGATAAATAGCACGAGGTACATTTGCAAAGAATACAAGACTCAAACCTCGAGGCAATGGCAGAGGTACCTAGCATCGGCGCGGCGTCATAACTCATAAGATATTAATGTCTTCTTCAGGGGCTTGTACTATCATTGATGTGACCGTATCTAGAGGTAGGAATGTTGAGCTTTCGGTACCTTAGGTTGTCGAAAGAAAGAAAGAGAGTGCTTCTTATCGGCGTTAGAAGGTAGTTACCATCATAGCTGTTGAGATGTGAAAACGTCTCCATCCATAACGGGACGTATGACTCCGACCTCCAGTTGTGGTCCCAAATAAGCAGGTACGGCACCGGACGTCGGATATTTACATAGTCAAGCAGGCTGGCGAGCACAACAATCCCTGATCTAGACGTATCTCTCGGGGCCGTCTCATAGAGCCCGGACACGACGCTGGCAGTCTGGGCGGCCTATTTTTCTTCTTACCCTGTACCCACCACCATGCATGTCTGCCTATCTAAACGTTGAGCAAGACCGGTCCCTTGATCTAAATTCAGCTTGTGTCTCTCGATGTCACCAATAATGCCAAGTGCAAGTATGATATTACAATCTCCGCGAAGAGCAAGTCGTGATCGTCGATCACCAGCATGGCCGACTGATCGTTTGTGTGCCAACGTCAACTGCGATTTCAAGATACTCCAAGAACCCAACATCCGACATTCGACTTCTCAATATTATAGCTTCAAACTCAAAACGTCAAGATGTGAATCATCGTCTAGTGACTATTTACATTCCAAATGCTCTATTCAATTATACACAACATTACAAGTTTGACTAAAGCCGGCAGTATCATGTGCGACGTTTTTAGTGTGTTCATCAAAATCAAGAAGATCAAGAAACCCAACGAAGAACGAAGACGTCAAGAAATAATAAAGGTATCCAAATGCGGGCAAAACAACAATGCGCGATCTATTACAACACGTCAAGCAAAGTTTCGACGCAGTCTCCAAGTGAACGTATCCATGAATTGTGTGGGGTGCTCCTCAAGCGTAAAGCTTCAATTTTCAAGCCCAGAACCGCAGCTTGCGACGTGTGACGCGAACAGTCTCTTGAACAACGTCCCAGAACATGTCAAGTCGGTGTGACACCCTGTATGACTTCAAGTGCGTATACAAAAAGCGCGAAGCAAACAAGAACAAGAACAAGCTGTCAAAAGATCAACGCGATACAAACAGAGTGACTGAAGTCTACGCGTACCATATTTCTGAAGCTTGCTCTGAACATACCCCCAAGACCACCGTCAGCTTCACCCTCCGGGAACTCAAAATCCGAGTTCAACGAGTATTGAAGCGACAATACCTGCGAATATTGATGTCAAGAGTTGGGAATGAAGGAGGATGAGTGTTCTGACCGGAGAGATTGAGCGCGTGGGGAGGATGTCATTGTGGAAAGCCCACTGGTTGAAACTCGGACCCTGTGAGTATCCCATTGTCAGCGTGTATTTAACACAACAAGCTCTTCTAGCATGAACCTCAAGTTGATCGAAGGCTTCGTAATCCTCCGGCGAGACGATATACGGCGAACGCGAAGGGGCAAAATAGTACACGTCGTAATCATAATCGTGGTCATTCGAAGAGGAGAGTCCAAGTGCGTTGATCTGTTGCTCTGGTGCCATGTCTCGCATTGTAAGTGAACGATTAATGGGAGAACTTGGTGAAGGTAGAGACGAAGAAACACGAGGGCTTGGACACCTTTAAATAGGGCGGGAGGAGCGGCGACCTTTGTAGATTGTTTTGCTACCGATGTCGGCCAAGCGATGAACCAAACCAGGCTATGTGTATCCAAGACCCAGGTCCATCTTCTTCCACTTGCTCGTGGGTAACTACCTTGTCAAACCCAGTCGTATTCAGCAAGGAACTTTCCGGTCTTACGGAAGAACAACATGGTGTCAAGATTCGAAGAACAGAAGGCTGCCAGTGTACTGCGGGGTCCTCAAGTCCAAAGGTGACCGGTCATAGGGTTACGATACTGAATTCAACATACCTAGGATTCAACGATGCATGACAGCAAGAACAGCCAGCTATAACAGCACTGTATCCTAGAGGCTCAGTACTGAAGGGATCTTGGGCAACGTTAGTCACGGACTAGGTAAAGTTCGCTCCGAAATACCATCTCCATGTCCATTCGCCATCAATCTACCCTGCTGCAACAAGAGGTCCAATTATCACTCGGGTGTTTCAATATCCAAAGGGCTCGAATATCTATTCGTCGAGCGCATAGAAGAAACTGGTTCTACATATTATACCTAGCCTTTGGCTGGGCAATACTATCTGAACCTCTGCGTCATAAATACATCCTTCAATATTCTTTAGAGTCACAGAACCGGTACCTCTGGCTCGCATATCTCGTTGAGCCGCACTGAACGTGTAATATAGGTGCGTCCCGAAACTTTTCATCGTTTCTTGGGCACATCCGGCTCCTTCGTTCTTGGCACGTCGTTGGATGTGTGACAGTGGTGTCACCTGTAACACACGGTCACACATATAACGACGAACTTCAAGAATATTGGAAGGCCCAAAAGGCAGCAAGAAAATTGAAATAAACATACTTCCTTTGCAGACAATGATAATGCGTCCCGTCCTGCTTCAACAGGACTTAAGTTATAATGCATGAATCACCGGGGGTCGACGCCATGTTAAAGGAGTGGAATTGCCTAGAGCATTTCACAATCAAAACAAGTGGCCAGCCTGGTCCGAATTTTTATGCTCCAAGGTTTTGAAAGAGGCACGGCGTATTTTATAGAAGCTCAAGAGAACGAAACTAAAGACAACATACCTGTCAAACCTTCTTCTGAAGTCTAGGGCCTCCAGAAATTTCGGGAGAAATGGACTTGTCGACAAGAAACGAACACCCACGACGATGATTAGCCTGATGTCAACTGGAGTTCTTCATTATATCCAACTTGGTGATCCTTCTCGTGATCTAGTGCGGGCTACTCGCGAGGCAAGAGCAAGACGTTGGCGTGTGCAGACCGAAGATCCAAGTTTTCGAAGGGCGCAGACTCTAAGGTCGGACATAGTTCTAGGAACGACGAAGGCGAGAGTCACCAGAGCGATATAGAAGTGGTCTACAGCCAATCTCCAAAAAACTCTGTCAAGACTTGCAGCGCGTGTGCGACGAAAGGCAGCAAAAAGGCCCGCGAGAAGGGAGTCTGTCGAGCCTGAACTCTTCGCGTGGAAAGTGATTTTGCGATCGACTGAAGTGACGAGGAAAGATAGCTTTCGTTCAAGAAATTGTCGAGGACCAGGGCACGAGCAAGTAGTGTGTTCCGAGGATAAGGATGGTAAAAGACGACCTTGAGTATGCGACCTAAGACCTTGACGATCGCCACGAACTCCGCGATCGTTTCAATTTGTGGCCACAAGCGGACATCCAACCCAAACGCGTCGACTATCCTTTGGTTCTCGTCATCTCGATATTTCATTTCATTGCCTCTAGGCTCATGCGGCTCCGACTATCTTGCTAATATTGACTATACAACCACGTTTTGCCTATTTATTACACTAAATTCTCGCCGGGACGATATTAGGGGTCTTGAAAGGGATGCCTCTGACTGTCCAACTCTTCGGACTTAATCTACCCCAGATATCTATGATCACCGTATGAGCCAGAGGATGCTGTTTCTGGTGTAAATCAGTGTTTTCTACAGGGTCTCCATCAAGATTTGGTTGGGAGGTAGAAGTTGTAACTCATATCGGTAAGTTGAATACGTGTTTTTTGTCCAAGAATTTTATGTATGTTTAGAGTAATTCTCATTTTACCCCAGGAAAAACCCAGCCAACATTCAACTGAAATTCGTGCCTACAAGCATAGTCAAGAGCGGACATTCTCGCTATGACATGACTTGTCGGCTTAGAGACCGATGTAATCGTACTTCCAAAGTCTCTGGTCAATGCAGTGGTCAAAACTGCCTACAGTTCTCAACGCGCAATATTCCTATTCCATTAAGATATGGTATATCAACTCGCTCCCCATCTCGTACACCCCCTCTCCTGTCATATTTAACCATAAGTCGTCCAAGACTGCTTAACATATCTCCTCGTGGCACTACACCAACTCGTCCTCTCATATGCTGTCCATCTCTTCATCTTCATCGTCCAAACCCATCTGCCATTCACGTAACCTGGTACCTAAAATTTCTATGTTGTCGTTGTCCACTTCGTAGTTATTGTCGTACTGGTCCTCGCGCACCAGTCCCTTGTTTCCCCGCGTGTATTCTTGGTCTCTATGGCGCGCTCCTGAGGCTTGGCTCGAACTAATGCTCCTACTGGCATATTATCCTATGACTGCGTTGTATAAGTATCCACATGCAATCATTATTGACTTGCGTTACCTGACGTATAGGACACAAGACGGGCGGAAGGGTTGAAGGTGAAGTGTGTTCGCTCTGTTTTTCCCGACGTATTCAAATAAAGCCTGGCAGGCAAAGTCAAATGTGCCCTAAAAACCACCCAGTATATATGTGTTTACTGCACTATAGGATTTGTCAGAGCTCTCTGATCAAGCAACCCAAATACATGATACTAGTACTATCATGTTCGTGGCACCTAATCATTCTAGCAAACCTTGTTTCCGGCGGGATGAGTGATACATTGATAGTTTTATCAGATGTCGGGTTCCAATCGTGTTGAAACCAATGTTCCAAGCCCACCTCACACTTATAAAAAATCTTCATTATGTGCAACTTCCTGGTATCAATCATTCAACTGCCAATCACCAGGGAAGCAAGATCGAGTTTCCTTAACAAGTGGATATATCTCGGACGAGATCCAGGATCATAGTCGGTCCTGCAAGGTGGACGTGTACAATTTGAACTACCCCCATCATGGACCATAATAGCATCCTGCCCTTCCTCGCTCACTTCGACTCTAGAGATCCAAATGGACCTAACAGATGAGCTGAAGACTGCATTTGCACACCGGAAGTTGGGATTTTTGCCAGAGATCAAGGTGGAGCGTAAATCCCCGCAACCCGAATTTTTCCAAACCCCTTTGCCTGCGTTGGAACCTCTCCCAAACGCAGCCGGCAAAGAGAATGCCACTCGAGGAACTAGCGATCATAGAATCACTGATTCATCCCCCGCTGAAAACAGTAGTGGTGTGGTATCACTCGTCAACCAATTCACTTCCGGCACAAAGGCAAGCTTCAGCACGCAGCAAGAGTCCAACTCCTCTTTCCATCCCTTCGCAGGGGCTCGTATTCGGAAACTGGACGTGCCCGAGCTTATCGATACAGAGAGACTAGGACACCTAGAGAGAGATCGAGGCATTGAGAATAATACAATGAGGATGGAAGGAACGAGAGAAAAGAACAGACCTCCTAGTATCACCCGAAGGCTTGATGTCATCAGGTCGGGAACTGCCTTTGCGCTGGCTTGCTCGAAAGCATGAGTCGAGTCCCAAACCTTGAGGGAGATACACCATCCCGACGCGTCCAAATCCGGGCGTAAGACTGCTAGTGGTGTCGGTTCCAGTTACTCACGCTAGGATCACCTCGGTAATGACGTTGGCAACCCTCGCTAATGCAATTGACCTTTCTTACCTCTTATCCTTTGCCCACCATCGTACTCGAAGTATCTTATTCCTAGTATAATACCTCTAGCGACCACAAAGGCCCATCCTCGCATCGGTCAAGCTTCAGAAGTCCTAGTCAGGCCACAAGATGATAGAAATCGAAAGCAGGGATGAGATTAGAATCTCCATGAAGACCGACTCGGATCGTCGATCGTTTGCGTCGCCGGCTGATCATTCAAGTTGTATACCAATACTCCGATGGGTTGTGCAGATTTCGAACGATTACTGAATGGCTATATACATTATATGGTGCCACAAGCTGGGCTGAACCAAGAAATACGATGTGTGAATTTTAGGGTGTCGCAAGAAAAACAGTAGCAGGATTTCAAAAAAGGTATCCAAATACGAACAAACATATTCGTGATACGTCAAGCAATGCGCGAAAGACTTCAAGCATTGATTTTCGAGGCCTGAGGTGCTGAATGCTCAAGCCTCAAGCCCAAAATCGCAAGTTACGCCATGCGACGCGAAGAGTATTTTGAACAACGTTCAGAAATGTGTCCAGACTGTGTGACAAGCGATACAGCTTCAGGTTCAAACGCCAGGACCCAAGGACGGTCCAAGAACAGTAGTGAGTGAGTTACAATGGAAATCGATTAAAGCATAGACAAACCGCGTTTTGTACTCCAACCCTGAACAAATGACCGTAGTTTGCGTGATTGTCCTCAATCTCCGGGAAGTCAAAGTCTGGGACGGAGTCCGACGTGTATGAGAATGACAAGACCTGCAATAGTCACAGAGTTCACGTCAAGACTTGAGGCGGAAAGGATGAAGGGATACTGACAGGAGAGATTGAACGTTCAGGAATGGTGTCGTGGAGAAGAGCCCATCGATTGAAGCTAAGACCCTGTGTGACGCATTGTCAGTTTACCATTGGCGTGGCAATCATCTCTAGCACGAACTTCAAATCGGTTGAAAGCCTCGTAATCCTCTGGCGATACAATATACGGCGAGTGTGAAGGCGAGAAATAATAAAGATCGTAGTCGTAATCGTAGTCATTGAAGGAGGCCAGCTCAAGGGTGTTAATTTGACGTTCTGTGACCATGTCATGCATTGTTCTGGTGAGTTGGTCTGTGGGGAGGATGACGAAGTGACCGTTGGTGGAAGATCAAGTTTAGTGGAAGAGAGAACTAGGAAATACTTGACACCATTAAATAGGGCAGGAGCAGGGACGACTCTAGCGCACTCGTCTACAAGTAGAGAGTTAAAAAGGCCAAGCGACATCCAAAACAAGAGCGTGTGTAAGGTGCAGGCCCGCCGTCCGATTTTCTCGTGGATGCAGGCTCATTCTACACTGACTTCTAGCCCCAACTCCAGCTTTATTTATAGGACGCTGTCCAAGCAGGACAAAAGGATAGCAAGATAACGAGAAGCCAAGCAGAAGACGTGCACATTGATATCCAGTTCGGTTGGGGACAAGTGGATCGCGGACAGCCTGTAAGTATGCGTCAATCCTGTCTGAACATGGTGGAGATTGACAAAGTGTTAATATGTTGTATGGGCCAATCATTCTGTTAGCTGCTGCCCTGTTAACTCGATGACGAAGAAAACAAGCTCTCGATGCTGATAGTTCCGAGATCCTCAGGCGTTATGAATTATGCAAGAACCCATCATCTTAGGGACATAGACCATCTGCACGAGCATTTTCCACGGCCTCGAATATTGCGAAGAACATCATCACGAATCTCGTGTTTTGAAGGTATAAGATGACCCTGACACAGTGCTGGTAAGCACGATCCATCCTATGAGTATCAATATTTATCCGCTATGTTTGTGTTTTATCCATATAACCCTCCGGCCAAACAAGAGTCGTGGTCATAGATCAGACTTCCTTGTCTTCGCGTGTCATACATATCGCAAGCAGCGGCCGGGGACACAATGACAGATGCTTCCCGGCGAGACAACGAGTCGCAGACACAAGCCATATTGGTACGTTGTGATATATAATATCGATATTCCCATCTCCAAAAATTTCATCCTGCATGAACACATTCAGCACTCTGGTCATTGTTCAACCTGATACTCCGTTTGTTACGAGTGTCACTTCAGTGTGACATGCGTAACAAATGTGACAGTGACAACCGGAGGGTCCATGATGAGAAGGATATGTATGGGCCAGGAATAAAAATCGAAAAAACATACAGTAATTGGAGGATGGGAACGATGTTCGATGACATTCGTCCATATTGCAATATCATATGGTTATCCGAAGAACCCAGCTATGTCTTCGCCGTTGTTTTCCTGAAGGATTCCAAGATACGACAGGGCCAAGTGCAACGACTACGACGCGGGGCGGGGCAGAAAAACCATAGGAAATCATTCTGACTCAAGCGAGAGATCTCGAGAGGCGGTTCGAAATTGTCTGAAAGTATATTCCTTCGTGGAACTGCTTTCGCGAGCCTACAAATTGAGCCACTAGTATCGGAATGTGCAGGAGCAGACTGAACAGAGCATGAAACGCTTTGGAGATACTATCCAGAAGCTAGGCACGAGCTTGCAATCGTTTAACTTCAATTAAGTCCCAGGAGATAGGGATTGTATTCCTCTTGGCCAACATATAATCCAGATTGAAGTCACAGTCTTCAATTACTATTGATAGCTCAGGATAATCAAATCGCCGAGAAGGTACCCTCGGACTAAGGTTTCTTGATCGCTGAACGATGAAGTTGGTATATATAGCCAGAAGAGAGGTCAAGACTTGGCCGTGGCAGACATCATGGAGGGTGGAAGACAACCGCCAACGCGCACCGATCACTTCTGCCACCCGGTACTCTCCCAGACCCATCACTAGTCACTGCTTGGACTCCTATCCCTCTCGCTACTCGTATATTCGGCTTCATACGACCTAGTTTTAACTCTAAGCATCTCACCATCACTTTGTATCTCAGCCGTGCAATCGACATTTGTTCAGGAATTCCCAATCACTTCCTCATTTGACCCCGATGCTCCCTTCGATTGCCAGATCACACTAAAGCTCATAGGGCTCAGGTCATTAGATGCTGATTATGCTTCCGGAGATGAATTGGATTTCTTAGAGATTCAGGGAGAGATGTTGGCCAAAGATATTGCATTGTGTGTATGTTGCCAATGGAATTCCATTCTCACTAGCGACAAAGTCCATCTGTATATTTCTGCAGTATCTAAAGACTTCTACAACGAGGATCACTCTGTTTTGACAACCATGACTATGCAGCAAATTTCCCCGCTATGTGTATTGTACTACGGACCAAACGCTCCCTTGATGTGGTCACTCCTTAACCCGCTACACTGTTACTTGCTGACAATTATGTAGCGGTCGGAAATGAGCTATTCTCTTTCCTAGAGATAACATACAAGCAATCGTTGCTAGCATACCCGATTCTACCTCCTCTGGTATTTTGATGTCTCAATGACGTCCTACGAGGACTATCTAGACAGAATATCACATTCCCGCGCTCATACTAAACCTCGAGCTCCGCTTTGCATAGCTGTTTTGTTACTGTGTCCAGAACTTATGCTCCCACTGTATCCTACATCTATCCGCGCTCGCTGTGTTGTGGGTTCGCTCTATTCCGGTTAGCGGCTTCCTGCTGGTTCGCGGTCATCGGCTGATCCATTGTAGAGCTCTCTTGAAATACACCAATAAACTCGGTACATCAAACAATGCTACCCTTGACTATTCTTACATTCCAACCCCGACTCAGTCAGGAAATCACATTCCCGCCATATAGACCCACCACTCTCCATAAGGGCATCTCGCGTCCACAATGGGGCTCCCTATCCCTATCTTCCACAGGCTGAAAAGAAGCCTACGTGATGGAGTACTCCCACTCGTAACTATACTCCCCCGTCTTGGGATCATATCTCTTCTTCTTCCATCTTGTCAATGTTTCCGGCACCAAAATCCATTTCCCTCGTATTGCATCCCACTCTCGAACCATCGACTCTGTTGTTTCCCATGCTGACATTGTCCACACGCCCTTTTCATCCACCTCCTTCTTACACTTCCCCTTCGCCCTGCATTGAACCACATTCTTGTTGCCTTTGCTAGACGGCACAGGGGCCTGATGCTCTTTCCGCTTTGGTACTGATGCCTTCGGAGTTTCAGGAGGGTTATGGGATTTGTGACCTGTAGCAAATGACACGTGCTTCTGCTGTTTCTGTTTCGTCATGTCTGTACAAACGACATCGAATGAGTTTAATCTTACTTTGTTGGACAGTGACTGACTGTAGGCTTACCTTTGACGAATACCAGATTATTTGAAGGGACAAGATAAAGTTGTTCGGAAAACAAGCCCTATATATACCTCCTAGAACTAGGGAACATATGCGGCCCAGAGCATTTCATGCCGTATTAGATTCATTGTCAGAGATCAGTATCTCGCATGACAGAACCTTAGCTGGGAACTCAAATACACGAAGGTATTTGGCAGTTTTAATTATCTATCCACGCATACCGTTAAACTCCTTCTAATTCTGATGTTAGCTTGCCAGCCACCATCATCAGCACTGGTTCAGTTGTGATTAAAAACTCCTCTCAGAGCTATATTGGAGGAGCCAAATCCAGAAAGGGTAATACGAGTTGCCCACAAATAGATGTCATGGAAAGTGATCGGTGTTAATAATATCCCGGTGTGTACGAAGCATATTGACCTTTAAACCGCTCACTGACATACTGAATCATCTCAAGGTTGTGAACGATAGCACGTGGCGGAGTTATCAGAAGAGAACGGTATCATACTATCGTTTCCAGCATACCATATCTCCATCTACTGTCCCACACCCCAGGAGTAAAGTTGCCAGAACCGTACAAGAGATGCCCTTTTCCTACGGCGCCCAGCCAGTGACACTCCTCTATCCGATACGGGAAACTTTCATTTGAGTTGAAGGGTCTTGGAAATTCCATCCGTTTAGTGGACATGCCGAGAGAAAACACTGGTAGTATTTTGGCATGTACTGAGAGTCACGGCGACGCTGATCCTTTCGAAATTGAAGGAGAGACTGGCTCAATTCACCACACAACCTACTTTCAGTGACATGTTTGACCATAGTTCACACTAAAAGATCAAAAACCCAAATAGAGTCACAGCCTGAGCTGAGATATACTTTCGGCTTAGTTCTGTTTCCGAGAAACAAATACCCTACTTCAACTTTAAAACATTGACATGAGTGAGTAATCTTGTATCGGTAAGAACGTGCCGCTCACAAATCTCTGCCCTGAACGAGCTCTGAGTTCAAGGACACGAAACCTACTATGAGGTCAAAGAAAGGAGCCTAATATGACATTTGGCCTGTTATACATCACTGGTAAGTTTGATCATCTCATGCCCGCCAGCGACTGCTTCAAACCCTTATAGACGAATTAGATGCGATACCGCCGGATTACATAGCTTGTGTCCAGAGACAAGCATGACCATGATTTTATTGCTAGTTCCGCAGATTTGTGTCCTATTCTGAGACGATACGACGGGCAGCCACGTCCTTGCGACTGTGTAGTCGATATCAGTTCGGACAAGACCATCGGACAGCATTTTTCGGTCGACAGAGAATCAGATGTCCGCACTGAGCACATACTGTGGGAGCACTGTTAGGGAGCCCTCTGATCGATTTCACTCTGAAGAACTTGATCCCATATGGATTTCCAGGTCTTCCCCCAACCGTGCAATAGTTCTATGTCCAGAAGTATCCACTTACACATAGAAATTCTCGTCATTATCACATACACAAGTTCACTCTCCCCTAGAAGACTCTATCTGGTATAATCCTCGGAGCCCATCTCTAAATTCACCCCTCGATCACCCTTTATTCGACCACCTTCCGTGACTCTGTGATGGTTTTCCCAGTAGCCTGGTACCATTTTGTCGTTTCTGTCATTGTGATTATTCGTGTCTTCGTCGTCCAAATCCAGTTTCCATTCACATACTGACTCGGGATCTGCACTTTCTGGATCGTTCTTGATGACCTTGTAATCGTCTCTTGTTTTGTCCACGAATCCCAGGCCCTTGTTTCTTTGTTTGTACCGTTGGATTCTATCACCCGCTCCTGTGGCTTGGCTGGGGTCCATGCTCCTGCGGCTGGTGCGTGGGCTGTAATAGTATTCAAAAAATGTCCCCATATACGAGACATTTGAGTACAATTACCTGATTGATTGTGCCGGCTTGCCATGAATCATGACAAGTGGAGAGGTGCCGTAGGGGGTTTTCTCGGTGTTGTGCCTAGGATGCCTCCTAGACATAACCAAAAGAATTTGACAACCAACTATGCCTATATAGCTGTAGGTTATATTAATCAATTCGTATTTGAATATAGTCACCTTCGGTCCTGATCCCTCTCAAACGTATTCATGAATGATAGATCAATTTGAGCCGTGTCAAATGATGCTGAAGCGCAGTGACACCGAGAGAACCAAGGTTTCGGGAGTGCCATCTACGTCTAAATATCATCATCAGGGGGAACTTGACATCTATAGTGATAGTTGTCAAGATAGCGATCGTGCTAACGATCAGTGCCACGAGCGACATTGTTACTTCTTGCAAATTGGCACTTCCACAGGACCAAATCTATCACAGTCAGGCTTCCATCGCGCCGCGGAGGTCTCCGGCAAATAAAGAAATAGGTCGCAGAACAGACTATTTTAAATTGACCCCTTACGGAAGAGAACTCCAACGTCGTCTGGACCGCAGTGTGTCGTGTTTTCCTTGTATTCCCATTCGCCCAAATCCTTATCCGAAGTGACTGGGTGCACGTCGGAAGCACGAAAAGGAGGGATGAAGATACCAGGGTCAAGTAGAGTAAACACATCCGCAACAAGAGGGTTCAGACGCCTCGATAAACGCTGCGATACTCGGGGGCCTGTCACGTTGATACCACCGTGTTTTCGGTACGCAATCCGGTCAGACCAACGGATTGGTCAAAGATGAAAACTCTCGAGACCACCACTTCATAATATTATGGGCAGAGTCGCAAGTTCATGAGCAGTCGGGGCAAAGTCCATGCCAGCAAAGAGAATGTCTGGATCGCAACCACCATAGAACCGTCATTATAACCAACAACCAAAACGGTCATTGCTACTCGTCATAAATCAACATCATCAAGCAGAGATAATAAACACAAAACCGCTCTAATGGCTTCCTCACCCAAAATAAATATAAGTATTCTTCCTGTCCATCGTATAGCAGCTGACGTCATCTTCGATCACCAGCAGTTGTGACCACTAGTGTTCGAGTTTAAGGAAAAATATAAAGAATGCCTTGAGAAGATTAGGGGTCGCATAGAAGCGTAGTGGACTGCCCACCCTCATCTATACTTCACGCATATCCGGACTTGTATACCTCCTCCGAGTCTCTACTGTCTCCCCTATCATTAGGAGCAACGAAGATCTAAGATCAATCCGTACTCCGGGTCAACTATCCATTCTTCTGTCCAAGTGC
Source organism: Cerrena zonata (assembly GCA_038087015.1). Classification (NCBI taxonomy): domain Eukaryota; kingdom Fungi; phylum Basidiomycota; class Agaricomycetes; order Polyporales; family Cerrenaceae; genus Cerrena; species Cerrena zonata. The sequence goes on from JASBNA010000012.1 coordinate 805,725, forward strand.
TCCTAATGTCTCTGCGTCCACTCGCAGGGGTTCAGGGTTCGGAAGCTGAACGTGTCCAAGTTTCTCGATAGAAATCGAGCATCAATGAACGAGAACGTTCAGAGGAAGGTCGAAACATTTGATATCATGAGACGGGTTACGACCAGTTGATAAAGACGGGAGACGGACCAGTAAACAGTATGATGGCGTGAAGAGGAATAGAGATTGTTCTTCAAGGTTCAGCCATCTGTTTTTGTGTACTAGTATTTGTATCGCCGCGACGTCGACGGATGTACTAGTAACGAGAGAAAGCTGATGAGGAATTAGAATCCCATCATTGTTGGAAGTCAGCTAACTGTGCGATGACTCACTAGAAAACATGAGTCTCTGACCATCGGGCTAACAATTGAACAAGCTGGAAGCCATCCTCCTAATCTGGACGTATGACTGGGTGGTTACTGCCATGGCATGGCAGTGCTCACCCGGTCTGACGCTGACAGCGATGACATTGTTCTCGACCTGCCCTTTACCCACCACCATATCGAAGGCTCTGCCGCCTCCAGTTCAGCCTACCAAGGTTTAGATTTTCAAAGGTCAAGACGGACAAGACGATAGTTGACAGCAAGGACGGTCATTAGAATCTCCGCGGCCGCGCAGAAGACCGATCGTCGATCACTTGTGGTCGGCTGATCATTTGTAAGTCTTCAAGCTCAACTAGAAACAGAGAAACAGAGTTTGCAGGTTTCGAACCATGACCAAACGACTATATACATTTTACTCAATATGATGTTACAAGCTGGACTGAACGTAAACAGTATGATGTGCGACATTTTAGTGTGTCTTCAAGTATCATCAAGAAAAGTAGCAAGAACAAGAAAGAAGATACCGATATCAAGAGAGGGATTCAAATGCGTATAAACCAACGCTCATCTTTTGTGACACGTCAAGCAAAACTCCAGCGCGTGAAAGTTGTCAAGGATCAATGTGGTGGAATCCTCAAGCCCAGAATCGCAAACTACGCCGTGTGACGCGAAGAGTGTGTTGAAGGACGTCGACGATTGTGTCAAGACGGTGTGACAAGCGATACAACTTCAAGGTCCAAAGAAGAAACAAGACCCACAGAAGATTGTGTGATGAGCAAGTTACAATGGGAATTGATTGAAGCCTGAACATACCGCGTTTCTTACTCCAACTCTGAACGAACGACCATAGTCCGCGTGATTGTCCTCAAGCTCAACCTCCGGGAAGGCAAAGTTTGAATTCAGCGTATACGAGAATGACAAGACCTGCAAACGTCAAAGAATATCAAGAACTGAGGCGGAGAGAGTAAAAGGATGCCACTGACGGGAGAGATTGGGCGTTCGGGGATGGTGTCGTGGAGAGGAGCCCACCGGTTGAGGCTGGGACCCTGTGAGTGACACTGTATTAGTTTATCATTGACACGGCGATCGTCTCTAGCACGAACCTCAAGTCGGTCGAAAGTCTCGTAATCCTCTGGCGACACGATATACGGCGAGTGTGAAGGCGAGAAATAATAAAGATCGTAGTCATAATCGTGGTCATTGGAGGAGGCCAGCCCAACGGCGTTGATATGTGGCTCTGGAATCGGGCCGTACATTGTTGGTTGGGTGAATTGGTACGGAGAACGTGAAGAGTCGATTGAGAGATCAACTTAGAAGAGAGGACAAGAGACAACCGACACCATTAAATAGGACGGGAGCAACGGCGACTCTAGGGGGCTCGTCTGCGGTTGGAGAGTCAGGAAGCCAAGCGACAACCCAAACATGGGCGTGTGTAAGGTCTAGGTCCGCCATCCGACCCTCTCATGGGTGCAAGCTCGATCCACATCAACTTCTAGTCGAAATCCAGTTTTATTGGCAAGGCATATTCCAAGCACGACGAAGGATGACAGGAAGCTGAGGGTGAACACATTAGCGTTCGATCCACTGGGGGCGAATGGAATCTAGATACCTATCGGTAAGCCTTTAGCAAGGACAATTCGTCTGAGCACAACAGGAGTTGACGGGTTAACGATATCTTTCACGGACTTATTATTGTACCAGCCAGAGCTCTGGTATTCCAACGACAAAGGTGACATGCTCTCGACACCGGTAATTGCGAGATCCTCATGCGCTGCGCACTACACAAACCCCTCATCATCCTCAAGGGCGAATGCAAATATCATTGATCTGCTTATAGACGTTCATTATATGAACAAGCATCCACACTCCGTCGAATCATGCGAAGAGTCATGACCTCGAGCTGATACTTCAAAGGCGTACGGTGAGTGAGAACAGAGTACTTGTAAGCACACTGTTGCCCTATATCCTATAGTCTGCATCTCCGGAGAGCGAGACCAGCTGGTCCTCCCAGAAGACAGTGATCGAAGACCCGGAGCAAATGTCTTCATCATCCCGAGTCATCATACACAACTCAAGGGGAGTCGGGACAAGCCAACGGATATCAGCCATTGAGACAACGAGTCGCAGACACAAAACAACCTGGTAAGTAGTGATATGTTATCTCGATATCGATACCTCCGAGTTTTGATTATTCATGAATACATCCACCCCTCTTGTCGTTGTTCAACCCAGTCCTCCAACTTGAATATCGCACTTCACGTTGTTACATGTCACATACGTGATTATGCCGTGACCCAAATAACAGGCGTGACAGTAACAAGTGATAGGAACCCAACGACAAGAGGTGTGGCATGAAAATTCTGAATAATGAGCAATATAAAAAAGACACGATATCTGGAGTTTGCTGAAAGTTCAATGATATTGGTCCATGTCAATATTATGTGCTTATTGTAGAAACTAGACCATACCTTCATCGCCGCCTCCGAAGTGGTGCTCAAAAGAATTCCTAAGACACAACCATGCAATGACCAGAGTGCAGGCAGTGAATCCAGGAATAATTCCCACTAGCTTCAAAGACAAAGCCCAAATGGCGACATGAAGTGGGTGGCCACAGGTATCCAGGAGTCTCCCACAAACCGTGTTCTCCAGGGTGATACAGTCCTATCGACAAAATCGAAAAAGGACAGACAGATACTTAGTGATAGCTCCATAGCTTGTCAATGGTCAACTTTCCGCCCGTGAAATCGCTTCTTCCATAAGCCAAGTCATCCTATGGGTTGATTTGCCAGTTAGGGCGTGCAAGAACGGAACATCTTGAAGATGGATTCCAGGGACCAGAAGACGAACAAGAGTTTATACTTGATTACGCTCAAAGTTCAAGAAGCTAGGAGCTGCAGTTCTTTCGCACAATGTGTACCATCATCCAGACAGAAGACGATACTATGCAACGTTCAATTGAGGTCACGGTCTTCATTCGACTCTTCGATCGTAATCATGATCTGTAGTATCATTATCGAGGAGGATGTAGTCTCGGATGATGGCTCTATTGGTATTTCTGCACCGTCTTGACGCCAAGAGATAAGAGCAGGAGAATTAACCGTTGCAATTGGCGTGGAAGGTGGTTTGAAGGTGGAAGACAACCGCCAAAGTGCACCGATCGCCTCAGCCACCCGGAATTCTCCCAAACTCATTTCTGCGCTGAGTCGGCGCTGACCACCTCATCCCCAGCCACCCCGTAACGTTTGTCTCGTTCTACGCAGACTCATCCCAAGAATCCCTCCGTTACTTCGTACCCCAGCTAAATAATCGATACTCGCTCAGAAATTCTAGACGACCTTCTCAGTCCAAGTGACACCCTGATGTTCGATGGCCAAACCACCTTCAAACTCTATGGGTGATAGGAACGAAGCTGGAAGATGTTAATTTTGTTTTTGGATATGGAATGAATCTCTCAGAGATTCGGAAAGGCAAGTCAGGGAAGGACCTTGCATTCTACGTAGGCTGCCAACGAATCTCTATTCTCAAGAACACTAACGTCGTCTATACATGTCTACAGTATCAACGGCTCTCAACCAATATAAAACTCTTTCTTCTCATTATGGTTGCGCGACATAGTCATTGTTATGTTTATCATGCCATGGTCCGGACGATTTCGTGCTCGTGGTGGCCACCGGTTCAAACTACGACATTGCTATGGCCAAATCAGACTATTCATTTCCCCGGGTCAAACACGCCCTACATATTTGCGGGCTTGCCTAAATCTCCCTTATATAATGACACCCCTCGAAGGCAGGCGACAGAGTGGATCTAGGTACCCCCCACCACTCTCTTCACGAAGCCTAGTATAATATTGGGCGGGCTCCAGGTTCTGTGTCATCTCACCCACTAGATCTCCTAGAACGCCTCGCACTTGGTTTCTCGGATGATGCTATTTTTCGTTTTCGAGGTGTTATGAGATCTACACATATCGCTGTGCTACTCATCTCCGATTATTACTTTCCTTTACTCTGTCCGATGGACTTTTTACCTGACCAACAGATGTCTCGCATCGACACAGAGGAACCGTTGGCTTATAGACTGGAAGCTAACCTATGGCCACTTCTTCTAGAGATCAATCCTCTGGAAGTCCTTCCCAAGTCCCTGATCCGTACGCTACCTACTAAAGCCAACCTGTTCATGCTTATCGACGTCGAATAAAGTATCCTCACGCCCCATTCCACAAATCATCCTTCTAATTCCTCTCTCACCCATAAGTCGTCCACGACTACTCATTGTAATTCCGTGTGGCACCATAATTGTTTTCAAATCTTCGTTCCCTGTGTTGTCCATATCTTTGTCTTCGTCGTCCAAATCCAACTTCTATTCACGTAATCCATTGGGAGGCGTTCAACCAACCGCTCAGTATATATAGGATACCAGGATATGTCAATATTACGGAAACTCTCATCAGATACTCATAGTTTGACAGCGCATTTTCCTTACATGTTCATTCTCCAAGGATCCAGTTATATAATTGATCAAGTCGCAGTATTTCACGATTTCGAAAAGTGTGATACTATGATCAATAAGGCCCTCTCGAAGATAGATCATCAGGCGAACAAAAGAAGGGCCACCAATGCGATGTGTAAAAGTTATCTCCTTGTAGAGATATGACTTGTCCTCGACATTGTTTACATACTCCTTCGAGTTTCTCGACTATGTCTGATACTCGGTCAAGTCCTGCGTAACGAAGAGCGTAGGGATATCGATTTCTGTAAGTAACGGCAATTTGAGTAGCTGAGCAAATATTCGTACGCCACGTATCTCCTTTTACTCATGGGGACCACTAGGATAGGTTTACATGGTCGTGTCAGGTATATTTCCCGAACCGAGCGACGAATTCATGCACTTAGTCTGCCATGTTGAACTCGTCTTCCGCATCTCTCCTGATCAGAGTTCGGTCTAAACCATACAATTCACAAGCCCCATACAACGGAAGACAGAGAGAGGCCATCACTATTCGCAAATAATCCGGACTGTATTCGAGGCAAATCATCCATGCCCATAGATCAAAATAGACCCAGTGATCGTAAGCATAACAAATCACTGCAACGGCTTCCTCACCCAAAAAAGATAATTACACCCTTCTGCCCACGCCTGATTCTTCGGCGCAAGCACCCACTCCCCATTCCACGGCACATAAATCATGCCCCGAACCTCTGCTTCGACACGAGGGGGTCGCCCGTTAGCCAACCTCGATATCCATGGTCTGCCCTTTCACTTCAATTTCTCCAGAACTAGGACTGGATAATGATGATGAAGAGTGAAGATTGTGGAAGAAGGAAGTGAGTTCTGAGGGGTTGATGTATTTGCTCCAGGTATGTGTTCCTGGGGTGACGAAACGGAGGAGTTGTTCGGCAGAGAAGATGGTGAGGAAGTATGCGAGAGGTGTTCGAGCGATCGTCGAGAGGAATAGATGGCCTCCAGGCTGCGATAAGAATCAATATACCGACAAGTCAATATGGTGTTGGCGAGTTGGATAAAATAGCATAACTGACCTTAAGGATCTCAGCACAGCTAGTCAAGAAAGCTCGTGGGTTATCAACATGTTCAACAACCTCCATAGAGCAGACTACGTCGAACGAATTCGGGCCTTCACGAGCAAGAAGGTCCTCCACCGAGGTATGCTCATATGTGAGCTTCCCCTTTCCTTTATGCGACACGGAAGAACCAAACCGCTGCGGCAACGAACTCGAGGTGAACGATAGAGCAGGGTCATTGGATGCATGGAGGGACGCGATAGCGATATTTGATGCAGAAGCATCAATTCCGAGGGTGTTCGCTCCAAGACGGGTGAGGCTCTGAAACAGTAGGTGAGCATTGACATTATAACGAAGTGCGATGTAATGTAGGTGATACCTCACTAAACAATCCTCCTCCACATCCCACATCAAGCACTTTCAACCCTTCAAGAACCTTAGCTTCGTTCAGATCCTCATGACCATCCTCATACTCCATTTCTACCTGGCAAACACGCTCAGTCAGATCATCAGCGTGAGTGAGAGAGCGTACCTAACATACCAACTTCTCGCGAACAAACTGGGTCCGAACGGGATTCATTTTGTGCAGCATGCCAAATTCACCTCGTTCGTCCCACCATTGTGCCGAAAGACGAGAAAAGTGGGCTATTTCATCGGGGTTTACTGTTGAGCTTGAACTCGAAGAAGCGAGTGAGGTTTGTCTCTGAACAGTGGTATGTAGAGTTCGGATATTTTTGGCGGAGCGCAAGATGTGACGCGAGCTTGTAGATGCACGCATTGTACAGTGAAAGCCTAAAGACAGTGCCAGATGTTGAGTGAAAGTATGGTAGCTAGCCTACGGTATCGACGTCGGAGCGCCCAATGACCACTATGTCATTTTCAAATTCACACAAAGCCCGTCACTGATTCAGTGATTCCAGACATAGAACAGTACATGATAACCAATTTGTATTCGAAGCTGAGCAACTGTACAATTCTGCAAACAAACGTATTACACAACTACTTTAAATACGACCATACAATACTGAGTACTCCCGAACGACAATGACTTAAGCGTCATCCTCGTCCTCACCCTCCTCATCATCATCTTCCTCCTCATCGTCGTCCTCGTCTTCATCACTTTCATCCTCACTATCACTTTCCAAGAAAGTAAGAGAGATATACTCATCTCCCATCTGCCCGTCCTCTGCGTGAACCTGACGAGCACCAGCGCTAGCAGTCGCATCAGAATCCACATCAGAGCCAGCAACAGAAGGGTTAGCAGTAGAAGCACCAGAAGACGATGGAGGAGTATCATTTGACTTGGAGATGGTCTTGCGAGTCCTGTTGGCCCTAATAACATGCGGAAGCTTGCATCCCTTGGTCGTGCAAGCACCGTTCTCCGCAAAGTCGGGACATTCTCGGACGTGTTGTTTATCGCAGTCTAAGCCCTTTTCACAGTATCCCAAGACGGCAAAGTCACGGCAGACACCATGACGTTGACCGACACGGACATGAGGGTAAGGACAGTTAGCACGAGTGCAGCGGCCATTGTTGGCGAAATGGACACAGAGTGGAGTACGTTCGGGAGTAGGGGTCATGTGAGAGGTTGCAAGTTTCAGCCGTCTTTGCACAGTTGCCTTGAAGGAAGTTCCAGCAGATGGCGATTTTGGCGGGGTCATGTTGATAAGGACATGTAAGGCCACGGTTGCAAGCACCTATATGAGATAAAGATAAAGCGAGATATAACGCCCCGAGGGAATCTTGAGAGGATGATTGATGATCGTATGGGTAGGGACGCACCGGTAGTAGTGAAGCGAGGGCAGGGTTTGTCGACATACTTGCGTTGCCTCGACACCCGCCGGGACCTAGAATAGAGTGTCAGAGGGGCATAGTGTCTTTGATTACTTAACAGTAAGACAGACTGGAAGGGACGTCGAGTGTTGTTTAGAGTCATGTTACGACCTCGACTAGCTTTGGGTTTGTAAGGTCGCATCAGAGAACCACGAGGCTTAACAAAAGGATGCCTAGAAACAGGAGCCTGTGGTTTAGACATAGAAGGTGGCGGTTTTGCGACTTTTTTCAGAGAGTAATTTGTTAGGTGCATTGGAGTGTATTGGAGAACGTGGGTCACTTACGATCTTTGCGAACTAACGACCGCCCAGATGATTGAAAGGCGACTCCACCGATAACGACTTCTTTAGGAGCGGCATTTGCGGCTTACTGGAGGGACTAGGCGGTCTTGAAACGGGTCTTGCTGTTGGTGCTGACCGACTTGGAGGCTTGTAGTTTGGGTTGATGTAGACGTTTCCCCTAGGGCGACTTGAATATGCGCTTGTGCGTGCATTGGCTTCGGCTATCTTGCGTTGTTCGATTGCTCCTGTTGATAATGTGAGATGTCTCTAACACTAAAAGCGTTTTAGTAAAGATATTACCAGTAAGTCTTGCGATTTCTGCCTTGAGGGCGGCGGCGGACGTTGAGGGATCCATGGCGATGGTGGTTTGAAAAGGGAAAGGGTTGTGGGTTGGTGTGTGTTCAGCTTCGTATATAACAAAGCTGCTGATGCTGACTAATCGCGCCCAGAGCTTAGACGGCTCCAACAACAGAACTTTGACCAAAACAGTAACAGGGTAGGACAATCCGAGGGCTCAACGACATTGTCACTTGCCGTCTTTGACTCAGGACACTGCTATACCGATAGAACTATTGATGTCCGTACATCATCCTTGTCGTCTAGGTTGAAATGAGCCGAATACCACCTGGCTTGCTGTATTTGACCTGTGTACAATCCGACTCTTCACCCAGCGGAAGTGACCGACGACGAAGATGCTGAAGAACAGGCACATATCTTGTTTTATACAGGTCGTGAACGAGCTGTATCCAGGGATAAGATCCTTCGTCAAGTCGGATTAGCTAAAGCCCTCATCAACTTCTCGAAGTGAGACATTCCGTGCCTACGCCCGTTATTGACTATTGACTATGGTAATCACAATCACATTTAGTATGTTTGATGGAACCTCCGTGTGCGAGAACATACATTCCCAGTCCAGGCGAATGATCATGCTTTCCCCTGAGCCTAACTTTTGGATTCACGCTGTAAGTGTTCTGGAAATGTTACTTTGCTTGCGCTCGGAAATATGAAAGGAAGAGGTTGATCTAGTAGATCCTCGTCAGTGCCTTGAGCTCGCAAGAATACCTCGACCCGTGGTAACTGAAAGGCAAGGATAAGAAAGGCAAAGGGGAAGGACACTTCCTCGAAGCCTGATGTTATCTACGATTACCAGGATGGATCGCTACATGACCTTGCTCTCAGAAGGCATATTCTGAGAGGCTACGAATTGTTCAAGGTATTCTCTCTTCTTTTTACCAAACTATAATATATTTATCCCTCGTCTATTTACTATCAGCTCACTCATGGTTCATTCGCTTCAATCTTGACCGCACTCGGACAACAAGCATTAGAACTACAAATAGAACGTTTCTTCACCGTCTGGGCCTGGAAATGGGACCCCGAAGAAGACGTGAATTTCGTGACACATCTCGGTATGTGTCCATCATCGAAATGTCCATGCATCATCTGTTTAGGTAGCGTGTTTATTTCTAGGGCCTTTCACTACATCCCCAATACAGACTACTCGCCCCTATCCTGGACACATTTACCTCCAACCTTGATATCGACACCACAGCCTTCGCACTATCACCTCCTCATCTCATCCCTTCGACCGAACTGCTCTCATCGAAACATATACCCGCATCTCTATCAGAACACATCATGTCACGTATACCCCCACCACCTCCACCTCCAGCCGACCCACCCAAGGAAAGTTCCCCGTCTCCTAGTGAACCACTTGCCAATGACCTAAGCGAAAAGGCTGCTACTACGAACACTTCTCCCGGGGTAGGCGAGAAGCCACAGGATGCTTCTAAGCCCCCTAACGCATTTCTCAATAACATGGGAGGAGCGATGGGGAACATGGTCGATGTTAGGAAATGGAACTGGCCAGGATACTTGACATTCGGGAAATCAGGTTCTCCCTCGAAAACTGCAGGTACTCATACCCCATCCACACTTTCTTCTGCTCTTAAGCCGGAACCAGAGGAAACTCCATCCGCCTCCTTGTCAAATGCACAAGAGTCGACGTCGGAGGGTCTTCTTCAGGTGAAACATGGTGAAATCGATACCGAATCTCTGCATGAAGCTATCAATTCCGAACATGTACATTCACCACAACCTTCACAACATCAATTATCGCCTTCGACACAGTCGCCGTCCGTACCTGCCACGCCGGCGAGGAGCGTTTCTCCGTCGTTGGCTGTTGAGTCCGAGGCTCCGTCAAAGTCAACTGTAGATACCGATCTTACTCAGGGGGAAAACGTGTCTGATGGCGATGATGATCAGGCAGAGGGTTCGGAGTCAGAGTCAGAGTCGGACTCTCATTCATCATCCGTCGAGTCTGAGAAACCTTCCCCACCAGAAGAACCGATTCCGAGTTTCAACGTGACAAGCATCCACTTGAGTGATGGTGACGATATCTATGCCACATCCCGCAAGAGAGTTCTCCACCTGACAGTTCGTTGACGACTCTCCTCTACTAGATATCCTCATAGCTCACGTCTGAATTTCTTCACAGAAGCATCCGTTAACGATAGCCATAATCGTCGAAGCTGATCATGATCCCAATGATACGTCGCTAGCAAAGGCCTGCTTAGAGACTCTACAGAAGCTGCAAGACGCTATCTCTGAAGAGGAATCGAAGAATCTGGAAGCATCTCTCCCTACAGTGCACAAGATCCTAGAGCGTCAAGACAGGTTCGTAATCTCTACAGAAGACTATACGACAACGTCTCTACAAGGTTTCGATTCGCGGTCAGAGCATTTGTTTAATGGTCAAGCGATCCTCCGAAGGTACGGTTGACGCTCTAACTTCCTTCATGGGTTTTTCTTTCTGTATTGACCCCGAAAAAAATAGTGATCATGATGTACAAGAAGTCTTTTCTCGAGGACAGAATCCACAACATTGGCATATCGCTCGTCGTGGACTTGGAACCGATCGAGAGGGGAAATCGACGGAGGGTGAAGTTTATATGGAGATCGCTAGGAAGGAAAGTACGTTGACGGATGTTGATAATGAGCTTGCTGGTGTTGTCAGGAAGTTTCTCGAGTAGTAGTTGCACACACCTCATATTCTTAGTGATCAACTCAATTGATTGGCATAGAATCGGAAAACGAGATATGCGACAGTGAATTCAATTCTTTGGTGCAGCTTTTGCAATGAACTAAGGTAAACTACAACAGCGACTACTCTAACAGGCACTTGCAAGATAGGGTCATTGGATGTTAATGATGAGGAGATGGAAGAATGTGGGAATGGGAATGTTAAGAGAAAGAAAAATCATGAACATCGTGCAGACAGAATGCGAACTGTCAGACTTTGTCAACGAACGGATTATTTAGCTGCTCCTTGTAGAGTGCCAACTCGTCAGCAGTATATATATGTTCAAAGTTAATGGCATCGATGGCGGCAAGCACCTCCTCAGGCCCCAACCCCTCTGACTTGAGACGAGCCGCAAGGTCTTTATGGTGAACCAAAGGGTCAATATCCTCCTCTGCACCCTTCACTGCAGCGTAAGAGTCAAGTGCCACCTTTTGGAATCGAATCACTTCCGAGTCGCCCCAGATGATCTCTTCGGTGTCGGCCGCAGTGTCCATATCTGTTCCATTATCGGTGCTCGCCACAGTTGCATTATGCGTGCTGATGTCGATTATTGAAGGATCTGGACTGTTGACGAAACTCCCATCTACAAGAGAGTCGGGCGAGAAGGTATCCCCGTCACGCATTAGTGAGCTGTCGAGCAGATGTCCCAACGAGGAAACGGGTGACGCCGTCCCAAGATCATCCACATCAGCTTCAGCACCTAACGATGACGAGGGTGATACGGGAGTCCCGTCTCGACGAAAATCGGATTTCTTCCCAATGTTTAGGGGAGTCAAGGCATCATCGTCATCTGCGTTGGATTCGAGAAGAAAATCATGTCGTGCAGCTTCGAAGCTCGGTAGTTCATCATCGAGAGGGGGTGGAGAGGAATTGGAGGATGAGGAGGTGGGTAATTGCTTTAGGTATGGTGCTGTGAAGGAGTTGCGAGCGAAGGGTTCAGCGGGTGGCGTAGGTAATCGTGAGTCTTCGTTTTTCACCTCAAGTGCAGACGTCGAAGGCTTGGGTCTACTACGAGCCTCTTCTACTTTCAGGTGACTCTTGCCGCCTAGGGGTCGTGACGTCCGACGCTTGTAGAACAGCAGGTAGGCGTTTGAGTTCTGTAAAATTCTGTAAGTGGCTTTTCGAAGAGCAAGTGAAAATGCACTTACGACAGCTCTCTGGGCAGCAGCTTCCGAAACGTACGAATCGTCAAAGTGGTACCACTTATCCGTTTCGTGGTTATGGGCATATGCGCGATAGTGCCCACCACCCATACCACCGAGGTGCTCGTCAACAGCGAACAAGTCATACGCAAGAGGTTCATCGATGTCAGTGAGACCGAGCTCCTCGATATTGACATTCTGTTCTGACAACTTTTTTGCGACTCTACGCTCACCCACCATCTCTGTCAGATCGAGTCCACTAATCGGGAAGTCGACAAAAGCATCGATTTTATCTCTCAGCATTCTGCTATTGCTAAACCGCTTGAGATGGACCACTAGAACGTCAGGGACCTTCCAGAGATCGAACCGTTTCGTAGCCTGCTGATGCTTCTTGCACTGAGGACAATACCAGAGATCATCCTCGCCCAGAGTTTCCTCCTTGGTGAATTCGTCGAGACAGTCCTGGAGAGTTATCTTCTTATCCTTCCTTACTGCAGCAGCTTCCTTCGATGCGGCAAGCTCAGGATGGATAAATTCATCCCATTGCTGCCAACGAGCAGTCCGGTCGTCACCCAAGTAGTATGACTTCATGTTGACGTCGAACTCGAGGAAGAATGAATCGCCGTGTCTGAGCAAGATAGGTTCCTCCTCGTCTTTAGCAGCCCTTGCACGCGCCTCCCACTTGACGAATTTAGTTGAAGACACCCCACTGTACGTAGAACTGTAGGTACCACTAGAGCCGTATTGGGAGACGGGGCCGTGAAGATGGAGGTTGAAAATCTCCTTCTTCGTCCCCACTCTTCTAGGAACAGAATCAGTATCGTCGATTGGGTCTTCTTCTTGGACCACGAGACTCTTCTCATCGACGATATCGCCTTCTTCAGGTAATGGCTCTTCGACGGTAACGACGTCGCCGTTTTCCTTGAACTCAGTGACCGTCTCAGTAGTATGTGCTGGAGTGTTGGTGATGGGGATAGCGACCTCTTCCATGTCGGCGTCCAGAGAACCAGCTTCCCATTGGTAAAGGTCTCGGATATTGATCGTCCATCGCTCGAGTCTTTCGATGATGGCATCGTACATGAGGTCAGGATCGGTAGCTTGTTTCTCATCCAAAACAACGAAGAACGGATATCCGAAGTAATTGATGCTGTCACGATGATACATCCGAGAAACTGGTGGAACAATAGTGTCACACATGAAAACTGGCACAATGAAAGGGTCGCCGTCTTGCTTCTTGTGAGTACGACTCTGCCGGGCATGGCAAGGAAGTTCGAAACAGACAACAATATCGTTGTCCTGTACGTCTCCCCATGGGGTGTGATCATCGAGATCTTTAAAGAACCTGTTACCGAATACCTCGAGTGTAAGGAGCTGGAACAATGAATTCGTATCATAATGTAATGTCAAAAGGTAGGATGGGACATACGTGATCGGGATCTGCACCCATCCATTTCCCTAGCTTTTGTCGTACATCTCGGAAAGATGAATCTCGATTCAACTCGACAGGTACCTATTAAAAATTAAAGATGAGCACTTCATGGCGAAACTAAGAGAAAAGCAAAATTACTTTAGCATGAGGTTTAGTGAGATCCCAGGGAACGTAATAGATGTCATGAATGTGTTTCTTCTGGATCGGGAGCGGTAGAGTCAAGTACATGAAGGGGTCGAATGTAATTGAAACCTAAAAAAAATTATTAGTTCTGTATCGATATGATATCTTAGTTAAAGCTTACCTTCTTGCACTCAGGGCATACCAACGTACTCTGATACTGACCTTGGAAGAGATCCACGATCACACTATCATTTCGTTGCATATATCCATCCCAACTTGTCTGGGCAAGAGCGACAAGCTCCTTGTCACCTCCACCTTCCCAATCGGGTTTCTCTACATAGGGCTTCTTCAAGATACGATTCAAATCTTCGTGCAGACCATCAAGCAGAAATGCAACAAGTTCCTGAGAATCGTGTTGCTGGTATCCAGCAAATTGAGGTGCAAACCGTTGAAGAACAGATTTAAACTCTCGTGGTGAGTACGACGTCATTGAAGACGTGTTATCCCATATTCTTCGTAAAAGGGCACCGTATGCTCCGGCAATAGCGCCATGCATACCTAATGGGTTGTCCGGATTGAGCTCTTCCTCGAAAACACCAGCTAGAAAAAATAGATGAGCAATCTGTAGCTTCGGAATGTACCAAAAACATACTAAGGAAATACTCTGTTAGCTCCTTAGTGTGTGCTAAACACTGGAGAGCAGAATTCATAAAACAAGTATTTCCCCTGAGACTGAGATCAGCATCACGTCAAATTAGGATCGAGGTTGATCTCACATATTTCCAAGTCCCAGCGTCCCTGGGACAAGTTTAGGAGCCTTATATTTGGCAGCGGGCGATGGGCTGATTTTGATCGTAGCAGGAGGTCGGAGTGAGGATGAAGGTTCGTCGTGCCTTCGTATTGGATATGTTGCAGGCAATTTAGACTCGAAATAATTGGTCGACGAGTCAAACAGCTTAGGTGCAGATGCAGATACAGATGCGGTAACCGAAAGTGGCGTTGATGTCCCGCTAACGGCAGCAGACTTGGGCATACCATCGATGAGCCATTGGCCGTCAGGACCTTGTTCTTCGATGACAAATGCGTCGCCAGACTCGATCATTAACTCTTCAACTTGTTTCTCAATGTCATCTTCAAGTAGGCTTGCGCCGTTCTCCTTCAGACGTGAACTAGGAAAGTACCGTTGAAGATGATTTCGACCTTCAGTAAGCTTCCAAATACGCCTCTGAGGTGGCTTTGAAGTATCAGAAGGGGGAATAGCTGCAAGAATTTCCTCATGGAGGTCATGAAGAGTGTCCATAGATGAAATCGTGACAGTAATGGCACTATCGGCATCGTTGATCGGCTGACGAGCGAGCAGATGGACTTTGATTTGTGGAGGAAACAGTTCAAGACTCGGTTCGTTGAGCATGCCCCTGAGGATCACCTTTCGTGCGAGAGGCACACGAGGTTCACCATACCTAAAATATGTTATTGAGATTGATATGAAATGTACATGGAATTATGACTTACCACTGTACGAAAAGTTGCCACGCTTTGTCTGGTACAAATTCAACGTCTACATGCTCTTGTGCGGATGAGATCAGATTCCCGCTGTTATCCACCAAAGGGGAATTATCTACGGGGCCAAGATCAGCTTCGTTCACCCGACCTTCTTTATCCTCCTCTCCAGAGCAGGCCTTCTGCCATCGTTTGTACCACGGTCGTGCAACGAGATACCAGGTTTCATCTAGTTGCATCTGGCGTTTCAAGAGCGATTCAATCATTTCTAGCTTGGCCATGAGTGGCAAATCGTTCTCTGAAGGAGGCGTCGGAATATTTAAAGTCTGTGGGATACTGTCTTCTCCTTGTTCGGCCATATATGCATCAATGTCAGCATCCGAGTTGTATGATGGCTTTGAGGGGATTTCCTGGATAAGATCCTGAGAAGCTGCACGTTTTGGAGAGGAGGAGTCGGCGTCGGAGATCATGGAGGGGGAACGTTGTCTCTTACGGCTCGATGTGTCGTTAGTGGGCGATGAAGATGGTGGTGGCGGAGTCAACATAGCATTGAGTTCGTCAGAAAGGACTGAAAGTAGTTTACGACTTGCGAAATAGTCGAAAAACGCAATAGGATGTCGTAAATGAGTGAGGGTACACAAAGGTAAGAAGAGAGCGCGTCGCGTTGTGGGGTAAGTTAAGTTATTTCACATTGGCAAGATTTGTAAGCTATCTTTGTCTTATTGTAGTCTATCTCTTTGCTCGTATACACAATAAGTACTTATCATTATTAATCAAAGACGTGATATTCATTCTAGTTTATGTAACTGGATAGTGACCCGTTCTTCATTCTTCTTCCCTTCTCTGATTCACCCATAGGCATACATTAACTCTGAATACGTCGGTTGCAATTTGAAGCTGATTAAACATATTGTACGCCGCAATATCGAGTAAAGGTCAAACTCAATAGCGGCCTTCGAAGGTCTAGTTCAGGAAGCCACCCTGAGTAAGTCATATAAATGGAAACGATGGCTAACCTCGGCAATGACCAGAGGTTTCTTGGGTCGTACCTGGATTGTCAGTGGTGGAGATAAAAGAGGCTCATGTGAGCTGAAGAATCGTCATTAGTTGGTATTATCGACTTGTCTCTTCCCACTAACAACCTGCGCTTCAAAATGTCTATCCAATGTCAGTACGCAAACGACAGCGAGCTTTACCTCAGTGAAACTCACGTTCGTGATAGCGAAGCACTTTCTGAACACGGCCGAGTCGCTTGTTGTAGACTCCTTAGAAGGACTATGCACGTTGAACCCGCAGCTCTCTCTCGATAGCCAGAACAAAGGTGATCTACACCGATCTAGGCGATAGTCTGATCATCTTCAACAATACCCTTTCTAGTGGTTTATTTATCATCCCGCGATCAGAGCAAGGTCGCTTTGATCTGCGGCGGTGGATCTGGACACGAACCTGCACATGCAGGTTTTGTAGGTGAGTCGATCGTTCGCCATCGTCGCCGACAATCTTGAACCAGGTACTCTCTTATCCAAGGCGAGGGCATACTTTCAGGTGAGTATATCTCTTGCATTTCACGGCATTTTTTTTGGCGAACGAGAACACTTCATAATTAGCTGCGGTATGTGGAAGCGTATTCGCGTCCCCTAATTCGAGCCAAGTTCGTCGTGGCATCGATCTGGTCGAGAACGATAAAGGGTAGGTGCAGGTTAGAGCCGTTCATTGGTCCTATACAACTTACATGAACCTAACAGCGTGGTGATCATCGTAAAGTGCGCATCGAACGTCCCTATATCTGACCAGCGGAGTCCCTTACCACTCCCGTCGCTGATCTAGGAATTATACCGGAGATGTTCTTAATTTCGGTCTAGCCAAGGAACAATATGCCGCTCTTCATCCTACCAAGGCGGACCGGGCCAAGTTCGTGATTGTCGGTGACGATGTCGCAGTCGGCAAGACCCAGGGCAAGATCGTAGGTCGACGGTGAGTTTCATGAGTACGATATCTCCCTCGGTCCGGCAAAGACCAACCGTACCGCCGTCATGTATTATTGGGATATCAACTGACCGATGATACTATGCGTGTAGTGGTCTCGCCGGAACGGTCCTTGTGTACAAGATCGCCGGTGCTCTTGCACAACAAGGTGCCAGCCTCGATGAGGTCTACGACATCTCTCAATGGGTTGCATCACGGATCGGCACGATTGGTGTAGGACTCGAACACTGTCATGTGAGTGCTTTCCTCTGGAGTTCCGTTTCACGGGTATTCATTTGATCCCTCCTTTCAACTCCTACCGTGCTTTCCTACGTTTGCTTCCATGTACTCGGCTCCGGTCAACTCTATTCTCTAATCTCCAACGCCCCACACCGCCTCGATGGAATTCCGTACAACTCAAAAATTTTCCGCAACCTTCTGACGTGCTCGACCGTCAATATTCAATGATCTAGGTACCGGGGACAGCTTCTTCGGAATCACATCTCTCTCCTTCAGAGATCGAGATTGGCATGGGCATTCATAATGAACCGGGGAATCGTCGGGTCTCTCCTGTCCCTCCCCTGAGCGAGCTTATCCCTCAGCTCTTAGATCATCTACTCTCTACCAGTGACCCGGAGCGATCCTTCTTGCCATTCAAAGGAAAAGGAAATGGCGACAAAGTCGTTTTACTGGTCAACAACCTTGGGGGTACCAGTGAGCTTGAATTAGGTGCCATAGTGAAGGAAAGCGTCAAGGGCTTGAAAGACGCAGGCGTAGAAGTCGCGAGGGTCCTGTCCGGAACATTCATGGTAAATCCCCCAGATCCCATTCACATGTGAAACAACTCTAAAATTTTACTCAACCTTTAGACGAGCTTAAACATGCCCGGTTTCTCACTGACCCTCCTTCTTCTCCCCCACTCATCTGACGTCAACGCACCAGACTCGGCCAAGATCCTCTCGCTTTTAGATGCTCCCGCCAATGCCCCTGGCTGGAAATGGTCTTCAGGACAAATTCCGTCTTCGGTTACCACTACCACGTCCTCAGCCACAGCTCCCGCTGCCGGCGGCATCCAAAGCGAAGGCGAGAAGTTGGTAGCTTCGGAGCCTACTGCGTTTATCAATGCCGTAAAGACTGCATGCAAAGCGCTGATCGACGAAGAACCGGAGATCACTCGTATGGACAACATTGCCGGTGACGGCGATTGTGGATTGACGTTGAAGGCTGGTGCTATAGGTTTGTTTGTCGGATCATGTACGTTCGTCGCTGAACGCGCGACTAATGTCTTCCATATTTAGCCGTATTGAAGGAGATTGAAGAAGGTCGCATTGCAGGCGGAGATGTTGTTGGCTCTGTTATATCTGTCTCTAGGGTTGCAGAAGAACAAATGGGAGGAACAAGCGGAGCATTATATTCGTACGTTCGCATGTGATTTTCACCCTATCGTCTTTTAACGGCAACCATTTGTAGGATCTTTTTCTCTGCCCTCGCTCAAGGTCTTCAAGCAAATCGTTCCCCTAACACGAACACTGTCGATGCAACTCTCTGGGCATTATCTGTCACCTCTGCACTTCAAAAACTATACACCTACACCCGAGCTCGGCCTCCTTCACGTACTCTGGTCGACCCTCTCGATGCATTGGTCTCTAAACTCTCCTCCGCCGGTGCCGTCGACTTCACTGCAGCAGTTAGTGCCGCGGCTGACGCTGCCTTGAATACGAGGGATCTCGAAGCGAAGGCAGGAAGAAGTGCATATGTCGAGGGTGATAGGTTGAGGACAGAGAGAGTACCAGATCCCGGAGCTTGGGGTGTGAAGACCATTCTACAAGCTTTGTTGAAGTAAATCGTGTGAGTGCCAACTTGAAAGAATTGTATTTTCATCGCTCTATACTCCGTCCTGTATAACTAGAAATCACCGTGTACAAATACGTTTGAAATGTCTGAATGCAATATCCGTCGGGTTTTCCAACCTCAACGCGGTACATGTTACGGACCTTAGAAAGAAGCACCAGCATCCTTTCCATGGAGACGTCCATACGATTCCCCGCATCGTTCAAGCTGTAAACCCTTAGACTCGGAACATGCGGGGAAGTGTGGGGGTGGCTTCTTCATCATCCGATGCAACAGGATGCAACCAACAGCTTATCCTAGCCTATCGCCCCACTTTCCTCTGTTCCCCTTTCCCCAAAATCGCCCCAGACATCCCCGCATCCCCTCATCGTCATTATTTTATCGCCGTATCCAACAGGACCCGATGTGACATCAAGCCACGAACCCCATTGAGGAATCATTTTCTTTCTTGTTCCCATCGCCCGCCCACCTCCACAGCCAATCCCCGTAGAGAGCACACCGGACCTCTTTTCACAAGCGCGAAAGCACATGTACCTGGAAATACCTTAATGAGCACGATCGCTGTTGAAAACCAGCCGCATGTTCTGCAAAAGGTAACACCGACAGCCCGACCCGTCGCAGCCTTCTGGCCAACATATTTGCCCACAGTGATTTCTATGATCGTCCAGTAACCAGTTAGCATTCAAGAATCCCAGCTTACGCTCCCCAGGTTTCACAGGTATCTCCACATCGGCACCCGAGAGAGAAGCCTTGGGGGTAGACTTGGAATCTGGAGAGATTAGGGATGTAAGCATGTACGCGTGTTCATGTGTTAAAATGGGTTGCCCTGCCTTGATCCAAGACAACGGATCCAGGTGCTTTCGATCACTCGGTGTTCTTTCTCGAGTTTCCTTCGGACGCGAGAATCATTCTAGCTGGACGCTTCTCCTGCGCTGGCAATATACTTACCAGCTTTCGGTGACGCATCATGCTGACATACTTTGGACTGGCGTACGCACTCATCATTAAGCAGCTGGACACCTGGACGGGCTCTCCGTTACTAAGTACCCGGCATCTTTCCACCTCCTTTGGGCTCGCACAATTACACATACATAGCTTCCAGGGCCTTTCAGGGGCGGGAAGGTGAGTGTGAAAGTGGAAAGGACGCCACTGAGAGGCGGGGCGACATCATGCGGAGGGGATAATGCCTTTTGCCTACGAGTCGGCCGATGCGGGGGTGTGCGGGGATTGCCAATGAGGGCGGGGAAGGAGAGTCAAGGTATGTACCATAGGCTGAACGGTGTTTGGATGTTGTACAGGAGGTTAATCTCTCATAAACTTTGCTTATTTCTACGATGATTCGATCTTCGAAGTCAGTCTGATAACTATACGTAGATGGGAATGCGCAAACCTTCAACAATGAACGCGTCGGTGAGTTATATATAACCTTCAATACAGACTTCAAAGACGTACATGTCGTACATGACAGCTGCCCCGACAATCACTTTAGCTTTCCCGCGTGATGCCGACCCAATACCAGTACTTACGCTTTTAAAAATGGACTTGAGGTCGTATTTGCAACGTTCGTCGTCTTCTTATTCACAACAGCATATGGATCCCTCGTCGCATGATGCCAACGCAGACCGGCGAATGATTGGTCGGTGGGTATACACCGTCTTCTATAGTCAACCCTGCACGTCACAGTTTAAGTTTGAACCCATCCTCCGCATTGCGTAATAGCATCGCTCATTTTACGCGTGCAGGTTCGATGTCTGTCGGATGATATATGATATATAGATAAGTGGTACGTGTGTGATGATAGGTGAACTGACCCCGTCCCACCCTCAGAAGTCCTGGCCAGGTCTTCTAGTATCAACCTTCTGTCGTGGATGCACATGGAAACGCAGCCTTGCACAAACACACCTCTCACGCGGAGACGAAATTGAATTGCAAAAAAGTGCCACCCACTCAAGTACTATACCCTCGTTGAGTGGGATGGTTCGATCATTCGATAGGCGTAGGCTGGAATTGGCAAGTGCGATTCCTCTCAAATCTAAAGTTACCCCGATTGGATTCAAGTGGTGGTTTTGTGAAGGTTTTGACACGCACCGCCCATCGTCCATTTTCAAGCAATCATTACTCTAACTATCCCTGAGGACCCTGAAGTAATCCCACCTGTAATATCGATCCGAGATACTACCAAAGCACATAGATACGTGGAGAAGCTTTGATGACTTTACGCATATAGCAACTCCAAGTAACACTAACAGGTGAAAAACCGAAAAGATCTAGACCCGCCGACCATTTGAACGGCCGACCCGGGACAATCGATGCAAATGCACACAACCTCCAACCTAAACCTAGTTCGCCCGACTAGGCCTTGCGGTCCATACCATGGGTCTGGCCAATGATCAATCGGACTCTCCAGCCCAACCTGGCAGATCCGCATGTTGGAAACGAAAAATGTTTCGAACGAACCTTACACCCGCCAAGCCTCCATAACTTTATGGGTTTGAGTTTGAGGGACCAGGTGATATGCTCAATGAAGGAACGAGTCTAAAACCCTATGCTTCAACAAATTACCACCTCTCCAATAATTGTCTGATTCGCGATTCATACCATGTCGCCCTGAATCACCTGGTACGAAAACCCCTCATCATCAATTTTTGTTTCGACTCCGAGCCATTATTTGTTGTTTTTTTACACAATGCATGACCAATGCAATGTTTGAGAGCGAGCGAGTGAGAAAACTGCGACTTGCGAGGAGGATCGGATGTGCCTGATTCCTCACTAGCTCTTTCCGGCGGCGAAGAAGACCTTTCTCGTATTCTCACGCGTTTCGCTCACCATTCAGGTTCGCGGGTAGTCGGAGTCTGATTCTCACCTCGGTTCCCCAACCAAAGTCAGCAACTCGAAAGACTAACTCATACATCCATACATATCGGGTCTCTGACAGACATCTTTCAAGATCCATTCCCCTACCGAATAACATGGTCAAGTCCCGTTCCGTATATGCACAGGATTCAGAAGATGGCCTTATTGTCGTTGAAGAAAAACCAGATATACATAGCCCATCATTCACTGGCAAGATTGAATCTAGGTCCGGTCTATATATACCCAGAACGGAGCGCGATTTTTAACAGTTGAACGTGCTGTACCAAGTGCTATCGGGCGTCGACGCCCGGTACGTTAAGTTGGATAGATCTGACAGGTCGGAACGCGGGCTCGCTGAGTTGTTAGAAATCCCCTCCCACTTATCAGTATCAGTGAGAGAATTACCCCCATTTCTACATTATCATACGAAGAGATAAGTTGGACGTCAGAGGGAATCACAAGCCTAACTAAGGCTCGGCATTAAATAGAAATGACAGAATGATGATCATTGTGAGAGGATGGTTGTCATTGGTAGACATAAGGATATTTTGAGTAGATCGAGTTGAAAAGGGCAACTTCACTCGTCTGGGGTTTAACGACTGATACGATCCCGCTGGAAGTAAACGACGATCACATTCTCTCCTTTTCTAACCTCAATTACTTGTCCCCGTGCATCATCGTCATTAAACGCAAGCGGCGAAGCGAGCAGGAACATCACCATCTCGAAGATGTATTAGGGAGATTTCAAAGGGAGGTACCAAAACGGTCCACACCACCCAATCGATTTCTTCTACAGTAACATATGTATGTTACCACTGTCAATTCAATTGGTTGACATTATTCAAAAAACACAGAGCAACGCTCAGATTGGATTAGTCCAGCGTTTCGCCTAGATTTGATTTTTTTCACAAGTTTCAGAGCACATGCGGGGAGTCGGATGTGGGGGGATGAAAAACAAGCGGGGAGCGCCGGCAAGCGACGCCCGTGGGACAATTGTGCTTGTTACCGGCTTAGCTCCGATCACTCCCAAGCAGCAGAAACAATATTGGCCGCTTCAAATTGCAGCCTCGTCAGACTTTGTACTTGCACGTCTCTGGCTATTCTACGAGCATTTGACTCGCTGCATCGAACGCGTTTCATGGATGGAGTAAATATGGATGAATGAGGGGGAAAGTGAGATGTAATTAAGGAGGGGAACGCGGGGGCGGGGGACAAATGATCGAGGCAGAAGAATTTTGTCGAGCAGTGGAACCGAAAGTCGGGGAACGAGTTTGAAAAGGGCGGCATGCACGCGGGTCAACGATGAGCAGTGTCGCAAGAATTCTTTTGGACAGTGTCCAGAGCTCGCTGCACAGGGGGACAATTTGCGCTGTAATTGCATTCGTTGTCGCTGTTGGGGATGGTCAGAAGGGCGATGCGGAGCCGTGGCCACGGGGAGAGAAGATGCGAGGGAATTCATGAGAGTGAGTGGTTTCACGCTTGCTGTTGGGGAGAGACGTTCAAGATTCGAAGATCACAAGAGAGGCTTGGTGATTTCAGGAAACTGTCGTGATTATAGGTTGATTGACCGCGAGAAACGGGATCAGGTGTGCGAACTGCAGCACCAGCACGATACTAACCCCTGCTTGTAGGCATAGTGCTACTACGAAGACTGACGATGGCAAGACACTGCGTTTGCTTCTCCTTCGCTGGGCGGATGAGCCCCGGTGGAGGCGAAAAACGAGGCACAGCTTGGGGGATTTGTTGCGTGCCTGGGGGAGATCTCCGATGCAGCTGGTCCTCATTCAGGCTCATTGAGGATGCCCACATGGTGGGTTGGATGCGAAAAAGATCTGGAAAAACAGACGAGTTCGGATCCTGGGCCCCGACATCTCGAGCGAGACTCGTGCCTCCAATCCAAGCAACCGCCCTTCCCCCGCCCATCACCAGGATTGGTATAAAACCTGCCCTCTTCCCCGCCCCCAGACTCTCTCCTTGCGGTTCTTTCCCCCACATCGCTTACCCCACCTCGTCCCCCTACTCCGTCCTCGCTAGGCCAAGTTCTTCACAATGGCAGGTGGTGCAGTAGTATCCGGCAGCGGCGTTGGTGCCAATGCCCCTAAGAGCAAACTCGCTGGTATCCTCATGGTATCGTTCGCCGCGTTTGGTGGTATCCTCTTCGGTTATGATACCGGTACCATCGCTGGTATCACCGCAATGAAGGATTGGCTTCGTCTCATGGGCAAGCCAACTGACGACCTCGTCACTCACCCTACCGGTTACATGATCACGTCCTCCCAACAGTCCCTCGTCACTTCCATCCTCTCCGCTGGTACTTTCTTCGGTAAGCATGGTCATCTTTTCTATCGTATTGTCTGATACTGATACACTTCTATTCTCTAGGTGCTCTCCTCGGTTCCCCCCTTGCTGATCGCTTTGGTCGTCGCGGTGGTATCTTCATCGCATGTTTGGTCTTCTGCTTCGGTGTCGCAATGCAAACCGGTTGCCATACCTTTGCCGTCTTCGTCGTCGGTCGTGTTTTCGCTGGTCTCGGTGTCGGTATCGTCTCGACATGTATCCCCATGTACCTCTCCGAATGTTCGCCCAAATGGATTCGTGGTGCCGTTGTCTCAGGATACCAATGGGCCATCACCATCGGTCTCTTGCTCGCTTCGGTTATCAACAACGCTACCCAGCACCGTGATGACCATTCCTCATGGCGTATTCCCACCGCTGTCCAGCTCGTTTGGGCTTTCATTCTCTCAGCTGGTATGCTCTACCTTCCCGAGGTTAGTTGAATTGATCGCATCAATCAAACTTCGTCTTTACTCATTACAAATTTCCTCTGTAGTCCCCTCGTTTCCTAGTCATGAAGGGACGACATGAAGAGGCTGCCAAGGGTCTCGGTCGTTTGACTTCCCTCCCTGCGGATGACCCTGAGGTCCAACTCGAGTTGCACGACATCCAAGCCGCTTTGAAGGAGGAACAAGACCTCGGCGAGAGCTCTTACCTCGACTGCTTCAGGCCATCGCACAACAAGCTCATGTTCCGTACTCTCACTGGTATCTTCATCCAGGGATGGCAACAACTGACCGGTATTAACTTCATCTTCTATTGTACGTCATTCTATTTTTATCTTCCCCATCTTCCCCGCAACTGACAGCATCCTCGCGTAGACGGTACATCCTTCTTCCAGAACTCTGGTATCAAAGATCCCTTCCTCATCTCCGTCGCCACCAACATCGTCAACGTGTTTACTACCATTCCTGGAATGTGGGGTGTCGAGAGGTTCGGTCGTCGTACTCTCCTCATCTGGGGTGCCGCATGGATGTGCATGTGCGAGTTCCTCGTCGCTATCATCGGTGTCACCATCTCCGTCCAGAATCAATCCGGTCAAAAGGCTCTCGTCGCCCTCGTCTGCCTTTACATTGCCGGTTTCGCCTCCACCTGGGGTCCCATTGCTTGGGTCATCACCGGTGAAATCTTCCCCCTCAATGTCCGTGCCAAGGCCATGTCCCTCTCCGTTGCCTCTAACTGGCTCTGGAACTTCGGTATCGGATACGCTACCCCCTACCTCGTCAACACCGGCCCCGGAAACGCAGGTCTCGGTGTCAAGGTCTTCTTCCTTTGGGGATCCACTTGCTTGTGCTGTGTTATCTTTGCCTTCTTCTGTGTCCCCGAGGTTCGTCTTCTTATCTTCTATATAACCTTAATTCATCATATTGACTTTTCGATTGCCTTTTTCAGACCAAGGGTCTTTCGCTGGAACAGATCGATCTCCTCTACCAGAACACCACTCCCCTTACCGCCGCCAAGTACCGTCGGGAACTCCTCGCCAACGACATCCACGTCGGCGACGTTTCCGGCAAGGTCCACACCGACGACAAGGCGTCGGACGAGAAGGTCTAAAAAGCCTCCTCCCACTCTTCCCCCCTTTCCCCCCCTCTATCTCTCAGGTTGGATGCAAAGTGTGGTAGTCCTGTTACTAACTTAGCACGACAAAATCGTTGATGATGCTCTCGTCTCGCCTAATGTTTTCCTTAGCTTTACATCTTTATATGATACCTCACGACAAACAACGATGGTTTTCCTCAATCCCCCTCACCCCGACCCCAACAAACACTTCTCCACATGCATTTGTGTTTTAGTAGTGCTTTACTTGCAGTGTGTACGATTACGATGATGGTTTTTTTTTTAGCTTTTTTCATCGAGATGTTTTTTTTTTGATAGTGTACTCCGCTTTTTGGTTCCCTCTTTGTACCTCGTTGGTCTAATGGAATCATACTTTAGGACGTCTCTTGCATTGGTGTGAAGTTTGAATAGTGTGATTGCAGTGGAATGAATCAAGACAGCTCTTCAAGGATTCTTGACTTGCAAGAATGTTGGCTGTCTTTATCTCATCATTCTACGTAGAACCTAGAAGACAACATCGTGCAAACCTCCCCGGATCCCAGAACTACCCCTATCATCATATGAGACAGATTCGAATACGTATGTACTTCCTTCAAATTCGCTTCAGTAATTCGCAACGAACAACTTCATTATCGGAAATAACAACACTCGGTACCGACGCGCGTTACCAAACAAACATCCTCACCAATGTTCTGGTTTCCTCTTGTACGTACGTACGTTATCCAAGGGTTCTTACCCGCGACGGGGTCTCAGAATTTCAGATCTGCACGAGGACGGACGTAAAGAACGGTTAAGAATAAGAACGCGCCCAACATGGAATGGAAGCCACAAAGCGAAAGAGGGGATTTAAGCTTTTTCAGGTCCAAATCCTATTGAGATCCGAGGAACGTGGAATTGAATTGAGTAATTATAGTGACCCAAGAGAGGGTTCCGGAGCTGGGAGGTGTGTTTGGTCGTTTATGGGGTTCGGATCAATGGGGTGTCTTCTGAGGCCCGAGGCTTGAAGCTTGAAGTTTGAAGCTTGAGGGAGGTCGGGAGGTGACGACGTCTAAGAAAGAATGACAATGGGTTGGTGGGTGGGATCTGATCTGCATCATGACGCAAGTCCATGCAACTATAGGTGGCTTAAACTTGGCAAGAGTATGAGATGCAATTTCAGGAATAGTCGGGGTCTTTTGGAACCTAGACGAGTAACCGAATCAATGAAGAGATCAAACTGTTGGCCTACCTAGCTTTTGACAGCAGTGATTAGTGATTTCGAGGTGGACCATAGTTGAGTGTGTAGGTCCATATTTGAGTTTCAGCATCGTAAATAGAAGTTTTAAACTTATTAGGATATGGCATTACTAGGTTGGGCACTCGGACGCACTTCCGACGAAGACCCCAGTAAGCTTCTTTTGAAGTAATAGGTGCCTAAATGGGACACGTCTCCACCGGGATCCACGTTCTGTTGTCCAATAGGCTCAATGAATATACGAGGGGTTCTGTTCGGCAATAATGACAGATGTTGGAGAGATCCTGGTAGAACTTCATCCAGTAGTGAGAGTATTGCCTGAGTGGTTTTACAACGCGACTTAACTCCGCACGGTTGCGAGTTCGCCCAGCTCGCTAAAGGACCGGAAATGGTGAGCTCCACGATGACAACATATCGAGTAGCACAACGGCGAGTCCTTGGTACGTCGTAAACCCAGACGATAAGCACAACGCCGTACAGTTTAGCCAGGACGCAGACCAATAGCGAAAGCCATACGGCTCCGGAATCAAGTCTTGAGAATAGTTTTATGACGAAGATATGCCAAGTCGAGTTTTTGTCCTAGATAGGAGATAACACCGTTCATGAACAGTGTTTATCAAAGAGAAAGCCCACGCTCAAATAAGGGCCAATGGGAGTTCCTAGAATACGACCAAGTATCTCACCAGAAAATGAGACTGAGCACAGCAATGGTCCGAAGTCGAACTTCGTATCTTGTTGCATGAGGGTAGTATTAGGCCGGTAAAACTTGTACCAGTGCTGGTAGAAAGTTAACTACAGTTGTTTTGCTTTATTATCCTCGAGCTGGAGTCTGAGAATATAAGATCCTGCACAGTGTCCGAGGAAATGGTAAACGATGATACTTGAATATTGAGGATTGCAAGATGTGAGTTCATACGGAGCATATTAGCTGTAATAGATCTAGCAAAACAATACACTCCAGTCATGTTACCAGTTCCAATGAACCTAATCTTAAATGACATAACCTTCGTATAAATTCTAGGCCGACTGATAAAAGGCTACGTTTAGGTGCTTGGCTTTTCATCTTATTTCCGAGCCCAACCCGAGTCCTGCTACATCGATGTGAAACGGGGTACAACGAAAGTCGAAGCCTCGTTGCGAGGTTGAGGTCCAAGGTTGTCGCCAAAGTCTTTGAGGCAGAATGATCATCTGTGATCAAGGAAAATGCCTTTCAGCCAAGATTTGCGACATCATTGGAACCTTGAGGTACAATTTCGAAGGAGGTGCAAGAAGATGAGAGCAAGGTGTAAACCAATAGCCGGAGTTTGGTGTCGGGTGGAGTTTAGATGTCACGGACTTGGTGACCAAAAGCGGAGTTGGCGATTTTTCTAGGTGTTCGCCACTTTCCTCCGCCCATGCCTCATCTCGTTCAAACTACAAAGTCTTGTCCTCCTACATAAGTATCCCGAGCCTCCAGAAAACTCGTCAATTAGGAAGCCCCTCTTCCATAATCTTGTCATCCACATCTCGAATGGTCGTAAGGCTTGCCAAGTTTGCCACAATTCTTGACTTTTTGCCTCTCATCTTTGCATCCAAAATTCGAATAACCTCAATTGTATTTAGATTCGGCATAGCTCTCCGAAGTTTCGCATGTAGTGGGGGTAAAATAACATATTGATACCCATCCTCCGTACGAAGACACGAATCGCGGATATCAAGTCAAATGGTCCAAAGTCGGCTGGTGCAGGTACAACAAGACTTCTGTTAGACGGCGCAACATGTTCTTACCCTCCCTGTCGAGGTGACAAATGCCTACGTCGATATTTTGAAGTTATAGAGTAAGTGAGCAATTTTTGTCGGCGTGCCATCTTGGCATGCAAGTATGGTAACCCAGAACGAGCAAGGAGTCTACACGTTGCAGCTCTTAGCTTTACAGGATATACCATCCTCCATTTCGATTATCCAAAGAGTCAATCCTAGTGGTGGATAGTATGCCCCTCTGGTTCATCCATGGAGATTTCGCAGCGTCCGCTGCACTCAGGTTGTTGAATCTACTTCAACCACCTTTTAATCCTTCGTACATTTTACAAGGATTCCAGCCTGCAATGCATATGATTGGGGTGGTTGTATTTTACAGACGAGGTGTTCCAGCCATTGAGCTCGCGAGCTCATTAGGATGGTTCAGACGTTATGCACTTCACACGTCTTAATTTAATCCTATTGGCTTCGAAATGATTTCTCCTGTTATTGCATGTACTATTAGGTGACGCACTTCGTCTCCTGTGTTATCACAGCACAAGTTTGTGTTACGGAAAGTTGTTACCGTCACATTCGTTACAAATGTCACATCGTCACGACGCTCGTCACACTTGTAAACGAACGTGGTGTCGAAGTCACATCTTACGACGTGCAGCTTCGTAGGCATATCAACGAAGGTAGTGAATACGCACAGGTCATGCTAGTGCTGTGTACGCACTCCAGCTCTAGGAACCGAAGGGTGGTCGTAAAGCCTTCGCGAAAGGCATCCGTCTCGACGCGCAACGTGCACTGGTCTCCGAGTCGGAGCCTGGAGAATCCAGATAGGACGATTGTTTGGTGGTTCAGACCAATATCAGCCGGAAGATCTGGAACTTGAAGACATCTTGCCTAAAAACTGTCATTTGTGATTGGTTCGAAGAATAAAAGGCTTACAAGAAATCCCTTTTGGTAATACTTGTATTATCATGCAGGATGTTGAACATATACCACAGGTATTAGCACCCTGTGTATGGCTGGGCTCTGGATGTCCGAGTTCTTCAGCACGAGTGAATTCGCCCTGCAATAATATGGGGAGATGTTGGAGGATGGGCCTGTAATCTTGGGGTTCGTGATCCCAGAGAATTCCCGAGTAATGGCACGCGAACAATACCCTCGTTAATAACAATTCCTAATGATAGACCACCGAGATGAACTGCGCCGTTGGATTTGCTTGGCTGTTTGTACGGAGTGAGGTTGTTCAAGCTGCAGGAAGAATATGTCGGATACGAAGTCGTTTTCCAACGGTCTAGGACTGGCATCCTCAGCTTGTTGCCTCGACCCGATCCGTTAATGTGTGCCCTTGTTGCTCATTAAGGGAAGAGTCTTGATGATAACTGCAGGGGTTAGCGGGGTAATTACCCACGGGATAGTGGAGGACGTCAGCCATAGTTCGGTTTGTCGCTTGCCTAACATCGGTAGTCAACGACCCCCCAAAGTCCTGCTCTTCTCGCACTATAAAAATGGTCGCGAACCACCCTTGTTTCTTTTCTCTCTCTTCATCGACATCGCCGTCCGAACACCCCCTACGACGCGAGACATGATCCTAGACAAGCCCATTAACTCGCCTGAACCTGACTCCAGGGACGACGACTATGACTACGACGTATACTACTTCATGCCCTCCTGCCCGCCTTACATTATTTCGCCAGCTTATTTCGATACAATTGACCAGCTTGCAGTTCGTAATCCAAGCCCTTAGTCATTAACAATGTATTCTGACAATTAAACACTCACAGCACCCGGCTTTCAACCTACAAGCCTTCCTCGAGGACAACGTCCCCACACATTTAATCGCTCCGGTCAGGCCTCTCGTCCCTAACCCGTACAGCTTGATATGAATTCCTTTATTTTTGCAGATCCCTTCGTCACTGAGTCGTCGGACTACGTCTTCCCAGAGGTTGAAGATGAGAGTGCTCTTGAGGGCTACAGTCGTGTATTCAGAGCTGGCCTCAGACACGAGGTGGGTTTCGCCTAGTGACTTCACTGTTGCGCCACCTTAGTCATTTCATTTTCTGCTGCTGGGTTTGGAATTAACAGCCAGGTCACTCGCCACACCGGTTTGAGATTATCAAGGATGCCTTTCAGGATGTTGTTCGCGCTACATGGCGAAAGTTTCGCCTTGGGCTTGAACTTCAGATCTTGAAGGGCATTATTGAATTGGAAAATTCCTTCGTTTGACAGGATAATTGCGTATCACACCAAAATGCGTCGTTTGATATCCCCTCGGAGTCGTCTGTCTTGATTCTACTCCTTTCTTGGTTCATGCGGTCGGAGGCTGTTGGAAGTCGTGAACGGTCGAAGGCTTCACTGGCAGAATATCTTTCATAATACAACTCGCTCCGGTCAATTTTTAATAGTCCATATAATGTATCATCACGATGGTTACTTCACCGTCCCTTGATTTATGTGCTCTCTCTACCGCTAGAACTCGAGTTTTGAAAGACGGTCTTGCCTCGGAGGAGGTATGCAAGTTCAATGCTTGAATCGATCTCCCGGTGGTGATCAACGATCGGGCATCGCGGAGATCGTAATAGCTTGTCACGGTATGTTTCCTTCTGCCATTTCCTTGAGGCCCAGATTCTGACCTATATAACTTAGGAGGCAGCCCGATAGTTCGATGAATGGATGGGTGTTTCTGGTTAGTCGAGACACGGGTGTAGTGGTAGGTAAAGTACAAGGCTCAGAACAACAATATCCATCCTAGGTTCACAGCGGCGTCGGCCTAGAAACGGTGACACGCTGAAGGCATGTCCTTATATTAGGACTTTACACACGCAACAATGCTGTCTCAATCCGTGTCAATACGATGCCAAACCATTCAGATGCTCTACAAGTCGCGACGAGTCACACTACCTATTATGGACACCCAACTTGACCGCCAAAGTCATCAAACTTACTGAAGTATAATAGGCTAATCCTCACACCAGGCTAACAACCGCCTTCTTTCACTTCGCATTTCCGAGATTATTATCATATACAGCACCTCTTCATGAATCATGGTGGACATTGGTAAAGATTTGAATCTACGACTCTATGAATCATTTCTACCCGACATTAACTTAGAATTAATTGAATCTAGGTAGTGGCGATGTTCATCTTACTACGGAAATGCGAAAGAATACCAAGATGGCCCTCGAACTTTAATAGATCATTCTAGGTATGGCTACTACTACATCCATAAAGCTTGACAGATACCTTAACCAGCATTATAGGCCGTCTCATTCATGCTCTAGGTCTCGGTCCCAACTCTCCTCATCGGCTTCCGCAAGCAATACCCCGCCGAGTATCTGGTATATATTTCCCAGGGATTACCCAAGGTTTGAACATTGTCTCCGTTCATTGATTCATCCATTTATGCTTCTTATAGTCTAGAAGATACCTTTCATCATACATCAACATTACAAGTTGCCTATGACATGACTGGGGTAGCTCCTTTTTCGAACTCAACCGAGGCTTCGACACCACGGGAGCGGAGGAGCGTCCTCCAGGTCTACTATCACCTTGTCACCTTGTCACCAATGATTGTAAAGTACCCTTGATGCAGGCAAGTTCTGGGTATCGATTAACGTATAGACTTCGGGAAATAAGGAATGGGTCGGTCTATATCTGAACCTAAGGTGGTCTGAACTCGTATTCCAATATATATTTCTTTACACACGGGACATTCCATCCAACGGTGCCATGCTACACGGAGCATGTTGCACCTGGGGCTCCGGTAATATCTTGCATGGGAAGAACTGTACCAGATGTGGCATGGCGAGTAGGTTATGCGGTGGAACATGCCGTACTCACTTGTATTTCCTCTGAGATCCGAGCATCTTCGATTGGTGGCCTGGTGCATGACCCCTGCCTTCCGAAGAACTAAACGCACTAGTTCTGTAAGTGTTAATGTTGTATCTTAATGTAACATTGAATTTTTCTCATACAGGTCTTCCATCCAGGAAACTTGGAATAGTCATTATGAATGAAAGTTTTCAATCTTTCGTATAAGATTGAGAGGTGCTAGCGCAGTAGGAGTAGACCGTACGAGGGGACACGCTTTCAATCCATCTAGGTTTCTTCCACAATCCTTCCAGGGTTCTACTTCATGTCATAGTCACGACGGAGGTGGGCTCGGCATGACGATTGTAGGACAGTGACGTGTGATCTCGCTCACTTCCGAAACTCGGGCCCACGAAACTTGAATAACAACCCGAAGATAAACCGTAAGCCCACTTCTTACACAAGGTTTTTATAGTCACCAATCACCAGGTCTTCTCCCCAGAGTCCATACGTTTTATGGCATTCCTTTGTCACAAGAAGCCCACTGTGCTGGATTTAACCCTTGATCAGGTCTCGATGACGTTGGATGTAGCCGTCACATTCTTACCTATTGACCCGGTAGTGAAATACTCTTTGCGGGAGTCTTTCTCAGACCACCGACGATAGAGGATAGTAGAATATACGTTTATGAGGGATGTGGTCTATATATGCACCGAGGAGATAATTCAAACTGTCAAATACCTACATGTATTTGAGTTCATGACTGGGATTCTCGTGTGAGATGAATGGTCTCGAGACCCAATTCAACACCTTCTAGTCATGAAGCCACTATGGCATGGGGCATTCTGGGTGATGTGGGTTCCCAGCCTCCAAAGAGGTATATATACTAGGGTATCTCCATACACTCTACGCCTTACTTGGGTAGTCATCGATTCGCATATATTCGACCCCAATATCTTGGTCATTTGTCCAACGCTCTCTTGAGCCTCCTTTACCAAGTGGTTTAGAGTCTGTCAAACAGGCAAGCTCATTATACGAAGTGTAGTAGACTTATATTTATTCAATCTTTGTCAAGACATGACGAAACAGAAACTTCAGAAGCAAGTGGTGTCATATACGGCAGGACACAAGTTTTATGAACCTCCAGAACTCCTAAAGGCGTTGATACCGATGCCGAAGCCAAAGCCAAAGCCAAAGCCGAAAGAGGATCAGGCTGCAGAATCATCTGATAAGACCGACAAGGACATGGTGAAATACAAGAGAAAGGGGAAGTATAAGAGGGAGCTGAACAAGAAGACAGGCGTATGGACGGTTTCGGCATCCGATACGATAGAGTCGACAGTTCGGGAGTGGGATGCGACACGAGGAAAGTGGATTTGGGTGCCAGAGACGTCGAAGATGAGTGTGAAGGGGGAGGAGAACCCCAAGACAGAAGAATACGAGTACGAGTGGGAATATTCTTGTTCATAGGCTCGCTTCCGGCCTTTGGTACCTTCGCAAGGTAGCGGTTTCTATACGTAGACGCCAGACATCCTCTTAGCGGAAAGAAGATTCGTTCGATGGGGGTAGAGCTTGTAGTCGGGGCTGGGTTTGGGAACAACTTGTACCAATATCATGATGATAAATGTAGCACCCAGAACCACTCAAAATCGACTGATAGGATCTTGTAGCTACCGATTAGGGGAGCTCTTTTGTGTCCAATCAACAAATCGCAGCATGAAAGTTCTGTGGCAATAGGGAGTTTCAGACTAAACGAACGAGACAGACAATAGACGCAGTAGGAGGTTTACAGTACCACAAAGAGATGGCTTATTGGCATGAACCTGAGGTCGGCTAGTAGGTTATATTGTTGGAAGTTATGAGGTTTAGAGAAATCCGGTACATGCCACCTGCGCCAAATAAAACAGGTGCCACAAGAGAAGGGGTAGCCAAATAAGCCCGTAGACGTTTAGGAGGTATTCTATCCAGACACAGGGAGGCTGAGCAATTTTTTGTGTCCGTAATTTGTCTGTAGTAATGGGATCCACCAAACTAGTGACCGCAACAGGAATTGCCACAAGCGTGAAATCGTCTAACCCTTCGTATGGCGAACGTAGTGACCATTTCCCTGCGCGATAATAAAGGCCGTATATTCATTGAGGTTGTTATATCTTGTAAGAACTGGACGGTCGATATTATTGTGCTTGGGAGATGAGTTCGTTGGCAACGTACGTAGAGTGCAACCTGCTTCGCTTATCTCCCTCCCTAAGTTTCTAAGAGATTTCTTTCACCTCCAGAAGTACGAATAGCATCTTCCAACGTCTTTCCGGTCATCCTATGGATTTGGAGGTGACTTGGTCATCGGGGCTCGGTTTCAGAGATTAACGTTGCCACTGCGGAGGCCGTTTAAAATATCTGAGCGACGATCGACTAGATAGCTGAAGCACGAACGGCTGAATGATTCTAGATAGGTGCACAGAGTATGAGTGAGTTAGTACAATTTGCGGAACGTGGAAGTCAGAGTTTGGGAGAGTTTCGGGTAATTGAAGTGATCGGTGCAATCTGGTGCACTTTGGCGGTTGTCTTCCACCTTCTACACCAATTGCATCGGACAACTTTTTACCTCTTTCTTCTGGCTAACACAATCTCGTCGCACAATGATCAAGAAAGCTTTCACTGCAACTCCGTCAGCGTTCTGACTAGTTCGTCAGGCCATGTCTTCGATCTGGATCATCCCTTGGCCAGAAGAACTCGTAGTCTCCTGAATATTGGGCGTACCCGATTGCAGGCTCTTGCACATAGTCTGGATACTATCTTGAAGGCGACTCATGCTTCGTCCTTACACACACACACCGATATCTGGCAAACCAATCCGCGAGGTCGCGAAACAGTTCCACGAAGGGAAATCTGGCCACTCAGTGGATATGAAGCCAGCACAGTCGCTCGTCGACTGCATTTCCTCGTAAGCCACGATTTTCGGCACAAACTTGGGTATGTCCACTCCCCTCGAGCTCCGTCTCTTGAGTTAGAATGTGTCGTTGTACTGGGTTTTGATCGTATTTTGGAATTATTCTGAAACACGACTATGAAGACATAGCCAGGTTTCTAGAGATAAAAATATGATATTGCAATGGGCAATACGGACGAGCATCGTAGAATATCGTCCACCAAACTCCAGATACCGTATGTATTTCCCAATTATTCAATTATTCTTGGTTCCTTGCCACCAGGGCCACCTTCCCTTTGTCACTGTCACATTTGTTGCGCGTGTCACATAATCGTCACGTCTGTGACATTCGTAACAAACGGAGGACAACGACCAGAGTGGTCAATGTGTTCATGCACGATGAAAACTCTTGAAAAATATTTGGGGATGGAGGTACCAATATAATGTATCACAACGTACCAAGCCGATTTGCGTCTGCAACTCGTTGTCCTGACGGCGAGCATCATCTATTAGCTTGTCATCAACCGCTGCTTGCGGTATGTATGACACACGAGGACGAGGACGTCTGCATGATTTTGACTCTTTTTTGTCCAAAGCTTGCTTGGAATAGATCAGGCTTAGTGGGGAACGTTGAAGATCATAGGATCGTGCTTACCATAACTGTATCAACCGTCATCCAACGTCTTCAAAT
This sequence comes from Cerrena zonata, assembly GCA_038087015.1. Lineage (NCBI taxonomy): Eukaryota > Fungi > Basidiomycota > Agaricomycetes > Polyporales > Cerrenaceae > Cerrena > Cerrena zonata. The sequence goes on from JASBNA010000012.1 coordinate 841,924, forward strand.
TACGAGACTCGACATTGTCTTTTTCGCAGTATTCGAGGAAGTTGGAGATACTTGTGCAGATAGAGAACGTCCATAGGTCGATTGCAGAATTTGCGCTCATCTTCGAGGACGATGAGTGTTTGTATGGCTCATAACATCTGAGGATGTCGGAGCTACCAGTGTCGAGAGCTTGTTGCATCCGTCGTCGAATTAATAGAGCCCTAGCTGACAGAATGATTAGCCCATGAAAGAAATCGATAGCATGTCGACTTTCACTGTGCTCAGGCGGTATTGACATGGGCTGACAGGTATCTTCGATCCACTCGTTCCCAACCGAATTGGATGTCAATGTGCACGTCTTCTGCATAGCTTCTTGGGGCCTTTTGTCCTGGTCGGACAGCGCCCTGTTAATAAGACTGGAATTAGGACTAGAAGTCTGCGTGAAATGAGCTTGCACCCACAAGAGGGTCGGATTAAGGACCTGGACTTTACGCACGCTCTTCTTTGGGATGTCGCTTGGCCTTGTTGACTCTCTACTTGTAGACGAGCCCGCTAGAGTCGCCGCCGTTTCCGCCCTATTTAATGGTGTTGATTATACCTAGTTTTCTCTCCCACTGAACTTGACTTCCAACCGGCATCTCTCCGTCCTCCATTCGCACAATGCTCAACACCATCGCAGAGCCACAAATCAACGCCCTTGGACTCGCCGTCTCCAATGACTACGATTATGACTACGACCTTTATTATTTCTCGCCTTCGCGCTCGCCGTATATCGTGTCGCCAGAGGATTATGAAGCTTTCGACCGTCTTGAAGTTCGTACTAGAGACGATAGTCGCGCCAATGGTAATCTGACAATGCATCACTCACAGGGTCCTGGCTTCAATCGGTGGGCTCTTCTCCACGACACCATCCCCGAACGCCCAATCTCTCCCGTCAGTAGCATCCTTTCACTCTCTCCGCCTCAAGTCTTGACGTGATACTTGCAGGTCTTGTCATTCTCGTATACTTTGAATTCAGACTTTGTCTTCCCGGAGGTTGAGCCCGAGGATGATCACGCGGACTACAGTCGTTCGTTCAGAGTTGGTGTACGAAACGCGGTATGTTTAGGCTTCAATCATTTTTCGTTTTAGCTTGCTTATCACGCTTCTTGGTTTGTCTTTGGACTTGATGTTCGGATTTGAAGATGCATCGTTTGTCACACCGTCTTGATACGCTTCTAAACGTTCTTCAAAATACTCTTCGCGTCACACAGCGTAACTTGCGATTTTGGGGTTGAAGCTTGAGCTTGAGGGTTCAGCACCTTAGGCTTTAATGCTTGAAGCTTGAAGTCTTTCATGCGTTGTTTGACGTATCACAAAAATGATGGTTGGTTCGTATTTGGATTCCTTTCTTGAGATCTTCTTGTTCTTGTTTGTTTGCTGTCTTTCTTGCGACGCACAAAAATGTCACACATGATACTATCTGGTTCAGTCCATCTTGTAATATTGAGTAAAATGTATATAGTCATTCGACGGTAATGGTTCGAGCCACAACCTATTGAAGCAGCGGTAACGTTGGAGCTTGAATGATCTACCGGCCACGCTGCACGCAAGTGATCGACGATCGGTCTTCGCGGAGATTCTAATATCAGTCTTGCTTTCAACTATCATCTAGTCGTCCAACTTCAGTTTGACTGGGGTTTGAATAAGCCTTCGTAGTCGCTGAAAGTACGCTGGATATGATGGTGGGTAAAGAACAAGGGGTGAGACAGGACAATAACATTGGCGAGGGTTGTCAGCCCAAGCGTCCGTCATCATTGCTGTGGTCGCATCGTGGGTAACCACTGCTGGCACCAGTCATGCGTCCGAATTTGGACTTGTCAGGATGGTGCGTCCTCATTCGGGAACTCGACTCATGCGATCCAGTGAGTCACCGTATAGCCTATTCCCAACCTTACTTGTGATGGCATCAAAAGTCAGGCGATAGGAGGTCTGTCTTTTTTCTCTCGTTCCTTCCATCCTCATTGCTCACACTCAGCTTAACAGTTAAAGTAGATCAGTTCCTATATAAAACCCAATAACGGTAAGCACATCCAACTATACTAATCCCGAGATATACAGAAAAAAACAAGAAACCGAAACAGTATCACAAACAAGCTCTGTAAGGTATCACTTCCGATACTTCTCCAGAATCGCAACACACTTCAGGCTCAATCCCTCTCCCCTCTCTTCATCACACGCATTCGTCGGTCCATCTCCACCAAAGACCCTAGTCTTCGTCAATGAGACAGCACCAGTCTCAACACGTCTCATTATTCTCAACGCCTCGATCTCTCTCTGGGTGTCCTTGTCCTTTGATACTCTCTCTGTATCGATAAGCTCGGGCACGTTCAATTTCCGAATACGAGCCCCTGCGAAGGGATGGAAAGAAGAGTTGGGTTCTTGGTGCGTGTTGAAGCTTGCCTTTGTGCCGGAAGAGAATCTGTTGACGAGTGATGCCACACTCCTACTGGTTTCAGCGGGGGACGAAGAATTGGTGATCCTATCACTGGTTCTTCGAGTGGCATTCTCTTTGTCGGCTGCGTTTGCGAGAGATCTCAACGCAGGCAAAGGGGTCTGGAAAGATTCGGGTTGCGGGGATTTACGCTCCACCTTGATCTCTGGCGAAGATCCCGACTTCCGGTGTGCAATTGCAGTCTTCAGCTCGTCTGTCAGGTCCGTTTGGATCTCTGGAGTTGAGTGATAAATCAGAACCATACCATTCCAATCAATAATACGAAAACTTACGGATTCTGTCGGACTTGACGGCTGTCGGGCCAGTATTGGTTCGGTTGCTCAATACGCCCTTGAGTTCGGCAAGAAATTCTGGGTGTTTGTCCGCCTCAAATTGAATCTTGCGAACCCTTCTCTTCCCTTCAGCGTCATTCTCGGGCTTGCTTCCATTCTCGACGCTTTCGACCTTCTTGAGATGGCTTTTCAAAGATTCGCTCCCCTCGACAGGCTTGACTTTGCGAAGAAGTTCGGCAAAGATACCACCTGGCGATGCGGGGACGGGTGATGGGCGAGCAACGGGTGCTGGCTTGGGGATTGTCTTCTTCTGAGACCTCTTCTTCAGCGACTCCTCGAGGGCCCTTCGCAAGTCGGGAATGAGGTCGAGACGGTTTCGCAACACTTTGCTTGGGACACTGGTATCAACCCACCTCGCTGCCCGGAAGGAGAGTGGGAGACCTTTGCTTAGCTGAGAAACTACAGCGGCTCGACGTGCTAGGACGGTCACGTCAACTTCTTCGAATTGGACGAATGGAGTTGAGAGACTGATTGACTTGACGTCTTCAGAAACATCAGATTCGATGAACTCGGTGGTAGGGACCTCGGGGGTGCAGATGAATGTCTCCTTCGCATTCTCTAATACCTCGCCGCTTCTAATGACAGGAGTGGCGGTAACGAGGAGGCGTACCGGTCTAGGGATGCGTGAACCAAAGTTTGGCACGGGCTTGATTTGCTTCTTCACCTCCTCATTCGCTGGGGTAGACGGAGGGGAGGGGAGTTCAGTACGCTTCTCAATGACCTTGCGAGATGTCTCAGGAGCGGGCTTGGACGACGTGTGCGAAGTGAAGGATGGTCTCCTTAAGGGCTTCTTCAGGAGGCCTTTCAGCCTCGAAATCCTAGTGGTCTCAAAACTCTCAACGACTGGCGGTGTCGGAGGTGGTGTTACTTGTTGTGTGATGGACTGGTTGCGCTTAAGTGTCTTCTTCTCAGACCGTTGTTGACTGGGCTGACTACGTGTCCTAGTCTTGGGAGCAGTTGAAGGGAGCCGCGGCGAGAGGGATTGCCTTATTCGGCTATGGTATGAGTTAGGAGAAGGAACGAAGAAGATTGATGTTGTCATGACTGGATTGCAAAGGTATGGTGATAGGTCAGGGCAGAGAGCGTTGCTGAGGTATGTAACGAATGAAGGATGAAGGCAAGGGAGGAAGTTCTGAGACTGTTTGGATAATACCTGCGCGACGGATGCCAGCCCTAGAGGCTGACATGGTTGGGTTGGTGGACGCGGTCAGCCTTCCGATTGTTAACCACTCATACCTAGCTTCTGTGTGAGTAGGAACGATGGAGGCGTGATTCTCGTCGTATGTTTACTCAAGGAATCTGGATACGATGACAATCGAACGACCTTATGTGTAAATTAAACTTCGTTGTCTAAATAAATCGATTGTTTTCAACTCATAATAGTCTGTTTTGAGCTACTAGGCAAAGAGTAAGTCTGGCACCACGACATCATCATAGTATGAGATAAGATTACACATGCATGAAATGTGATGACAGCGAAGTGACTGAGAGCAAAGTTCAATCTGCGAGGCAGTTTGCATCCATTCACTCCGAGTTTGGAGATCCTCGAGAAAGAAAAGTATATTATTATGTACTCGGGCTTCATGACAGGAGTTTTTTTGTCCTAACAGATTCTCGAAGCCTAGGTATACTCATTAAACACGTTAGGCCTCCCTGAAGGAGTCCGTTTAGATCACTGCGTAGTTGTGATTGTACGCAGGGTGGTGGCAAAGAGGTGGACAGAAGCAACGTAGAAGGCTCAGGTATAGAGGAATGTAAATGGTTGTGGAGATTCATGACGCAGGGAATTATGTGCTCTGGGAAGGATGGAAGAGTGAAATAATATTGACTAGAGACCTAAGGAGGGATATTCCATCACAATAAGTTCCATATCAAAGGTATCGTTCTCCAGTGGGCCTAGCAGGGCGGACGAGTCGTAACACGTATGCCATATAGAGAATCGTTTACTTGGTTGACATTCAAATCAAGAGACATCAACCGTGTGCTCCTCGAATAACTAACTTCAAGCTCAAGGTTCAGGATTTGTCTGTGGTGGAATACAAATTCATATAGAGATTTAAACCTAAAAGATACAAATTGAACGCTACCGATATGTATTACAACTTCCGCTCTCCATCTTGAGTCCCGACCAACATCCGATCCTTTGGAGGATAGCGAATCAGAAGAGAAACAGCATCCTGTAGCTTATATCATGGGCGTAGCATTCTGGTGGAGTGGGTCGGGTCAGAGTTCTAGAGTCACAGGCTTCCTCCGAGCATCATCGCGGTCGACTTTAGCGCAATAAATAGCCCCAAAAAGTGGTTGTATAGTGGAATTTGGCAGAATAGTCGACAGTGCTGGAGCCGCATGGGCCTAGTAGGGACATTGAAATATCGAGATGACGAGAACCAAAGAATAGCGGTTGTCGACGCGTTTGGGCTGGGTGTCCGCTTGTGGCCACAAATTGAAACGATCGCGGAGTTTGTGGCGATCGTCAAGGTCTCAGGTCGCATACTCAAGGTCGTCTCTTACCATCCTTATCCTCGAAACACACTACTTGCTCGTGCTCTTGGTCCTCGACAATTTCTTGAACAAAAGCTATCTTTCCTCGTCACTTCGGTCGATCGCAAAATCACTTTCCACGCGAAGAGTTCAGGCTCGACAACAACATTTTCATCGCCTACGCGCAAGTCTCGACAGAGTTTTTTTGTAGATTGGCTGTAGACCACTTGTATACTGCCCTGGTGACTCTCGCCTTCGTCGTTCCTAGAACTACGTCCAACCTTAGAGTCTACGCCTTTCGAAAACTTGGATCTTCGATCTGCACACGCCAACGTCTTGCTCTTGCCTCGCGAGTAGCCCCCAATAGATCACGAGAAGAAAAACCAAGTTGAAAAGAATGAAGAGCTCCAGTCGATATCAGGCTAATCATCGTCGTAGGTGTTCGTTTCTTGTCGACAAGTTCATGTCTGCCGAAATGTTTGGAGGCCCCAGACTTCGGAAGAAGATTTGACAGGTACGTTGTTATTAGAATCGTTCTCTTGAGCTTCTATAAAATACGCTGTGCTTCTTTCAAAACCTTGGAGCATAAAAATTCGGACCAGGCTAGCCACCTGTTTTGGTTGTGAAGTGCTCTAGGCATTCCACTCCTTTAACATGGCGTCGACCCTCGGTGATTCATGCACTATAGCTTAGGTCCTGTTGAGGTAGGACGGGGCGCATTATCATTGTCTGCAAACGAAATATGTTTATTTCAATTTTCTTGCTGCCTTTTGGGCCTCCCAATATTCTTGAAGTTCGCCGTTATATGTGTGACCGTGTGTTACAGGTGACACCACTGTCACACATCCAGCGGCGTGCCAAGAACGAAGGGGCCGGATGTGCCCAAGAAACGATGAAAAGTATCGGGACGCACCTATAGTACACGTTAAAATCTCAGTGCGGCTCAACGAAATATGCGAGCCAGAGGTCCCGGTTCCGTGACTCTAAAGGATATATCTATGACACAGAGGTTCAGATAGTATTGCCCAGCCAAAGGCTAGGTATAATATGTAGAACCAGTTTCTTCTATGCGTTTGACGAATAGATATTCGAGCCCCTTGGATATTGAAACACCCGAGTGATAATTGGACCTCTTGTTGCAGCAGGATAGATTGACGGCGAATGGATATGGAGATGGTATTTCAGAGCGCACTTCGCCTGGTCTGTGACTAACGTTGCCCAAGATCCCTTCAGTGTCGAGCCTCTAGGATACGGTGCTGTTCTAGCGGTTCTTGCTGTCATGCGTCGTTGAATCCTAGGTATGTTGAGTTCAGTATAGTAACCCTATGACCAGTCGCCTTTGGACTTGAGGACCCCGCAGTACACACTGGCAGTCTTCTATTCTTCGAATCCTGACACCATGTCGTTCTTCCGTAAGACCGGAAAGTTCCTTGCTAAAAACGACTGGGTTTGACAAGGTAGTTACCCACGAGCAAGTGGAAGAAGATGGACCTGGGTCTTGGATACACATAGCCTGGTTTGGTTCATCGCTTGGCCGACATCGGTAGCAAAACAATCCACAAAGGTCGCCGCTCCTCCCGCCCTATTTAAAGGTGTCCAAGCCCTCGTGTTTCTTCGTCTCTGCCTTCACCAAGTTCTCCCATTAATCGTTCACCCACAATGCGAGACATGGCACCAGAGCAACAAATCAACGCACTTGGACTCTCCTCTTCGAATGACCACGATTATGATTACGACGTGTACTATTTTGCCCCTTCGCGTTCGCCGTATATCGTCTCGCCAGAGGATTATGAGGCCTTCGACCAGCTTGAAGTTCGTGCTAGAAGGGCTTGTGGTGTTAAGTACAGGCTGACAATGGGATACTCACAGGGTCCGAGTCTTAACAGATGGATGTTCCTCCATGATGCTCTCCCCACGCGCTCGATCTCTCCGGTCAGGACACCCATCCTTCTCCATTCCCACATCTTGACATCATATCTTGGATTTTTGCAGGTATTGTCGCACTCGTACTCGATAAACTCCGACTTTGTCTTCCCAGAGGTTGAAGCTGAAGGTGGTCTTGGGGGTTTGTTCAGAACAGGCTTCAGGAACATGGTACGTCTAGACTTCAGTTATTTCATTTGTATCGTGTTGATCTTTTGACACCTTGATCTTGCGTCGCGCTTCGTGCTTCTTGCGTTTCAACTTGAAGTCATACAGGTTGTCACACCGTCTTGACACGTTCTGGGGCGTTGTTCAGGAAACCGTTCGCGTCACACGTCGCAAGCTTCTGGGCTTGATACTTGATGCTTGAGGAGCACGCCACACACTTCATGAATATGTTCACTTGAATTGCTTGATCACGCGTCGAAGTTTTGCTTGATGTGCTGTAATGGAACAGGTGTTGTTGTTTAACGTTTAGAGCGCGTTGGGATTTGTTTCTTGATGTCTTCGTTCTTGTTTATCTTTGCTAATGTGCTTCGTTCTTCTCCCTTGACGATATACTAAAAATGTCGCGCGCGATGCTGTCGCCTTTGGTCAAAATTGTAATATAATGTATAATTGGTTAGAGTATTCGGAATGTATATAGTCACTAGTTTATGTCTTGCACGCTTAGATATGAGACTTGAAGCTTGAAGGTTGTTGAACATTGATTTCTTGAAGGCGTAGGCTCACAGCTTGACACGAAGTCGATACAACTTGAAGTACGCAGTTCACGGCCGACAATCGAGACTTGCTGTACTTGTCTTCGTGATATTGCGAGTTGAATTCTGATAACGGGACAATTCCTTCTCAACGCTCGAGCGTGCAGACGTGGTGGTAGGGGTAAAAGAAGACGGGAACAGCACCATCTGGCGTCGTGTCCAGGCTCTAACAATGCGGCTCCGAACCAGGGCATGTTGTACTTGGGTTTGCAATAACCGACAAACCTGCCTATTTTAGAAGTGAGTCATCTATCTCGTTATAGATGTTGATATCTTTACGTACTTATGGCAACTAACGCTGAGCTCTGATGGGAAAAGCTGATTCTTTCCACGAGAGCCGCCACCATCGTACCAGGATTTCTTTAGACAGTTATTGGTGTAAAAGAGACTTGTGAACGCTACGCCTATTTATAACGCACCTTCGAAGGACTTTCCGTCGGACCAGAGAGGGAGTTCAATTTTCGAGCTTGCGGTGATAAGTAGCAAGCCCTACAGCGTGGCCGTGTGCAATAAGTGATAAGCAGGTAAGTTGTCTAGCGAATATCCTCAATCTCGGGCTTGAACGCTGAACGTTGAGGTATGAGATTCACTTAGAAGACTGGGGCGAAACCTAATACGAACGTTACTGGTAAGGATGACAGCTTCCTGATTGGGAAAGCGTCCTCGGCTTTGGTTATAAGAGCGATGGTCATTATATATATGTCAATCGATAGTAATATATCCAACGTAATTTCCGGTGGAAAATACAACGGTCACTAGTAAAATCATAGAGAGCAAGTTAAACATACTTGAGAATATATCCGTGAGGGACACTTGATCAAGAGCTGTAGGAAATCAGCTTATGCATTATTACCCAACTTATCTTAAGTCGGTTTATGAACTATAATGATGTAGCAGAACTTCAGTGCGTACGGGCTTTCACAGTGAATCAATATAGTCAATGGTCCGGCAGAGGGTTGTTGATCGAATGGAATTGAAGAACAAAGTTGACAGTATAAGTGTGCTGACACCTCGTTCGCCGAGGTGAAGTTCTGTTTTCGATCCAAGTCAGGCCTTCAGGCTTTCAGCTCAAGCCTCCGAGGTATTGGTGAGTCGTTGACTCGTAAGCACATTGAGCGCTTATAATTTTAAGAAGCCTTTGCCTTTTCTGGATAGATAGTGCTAAATATGGCAAGTAATACTTACGCGATATGATCATGATCTATGCGAAACCCTCAATGAATGCTCCTAGCTTTCACCTCTTTCCTTCCCACCTGTAAGTTGTCTCTTTCAAAAGAACGCTATTGAGGTTGTGCAACTACATTCATAATCCTATCATCATGCACAGCTCCATCACTGCCCCGGCAACCCAGTCATTTGCTCAGTCATCCTGGGCGGTTCCGCGATCCCTGAATCATACACGGACCGGAATTGTTGAAACACACAGACTAAGGTATAAGACTATACCTCCGACATACCATCATACTCGATACAACACAACTCTTTCTCATACATCTACACACCTGTACACTCAATGGCACCCCACGAACAATACCATGTCTTTGCGCTTCCCCCTCAACTTCTCGACTCTTTGATTCCAAGAGACATAGTCAATCAACCACCGTCGTCTCCTCGATTAGAGTCACCACCTCCTCCTATAGAACGTACCGCCGCCCCATCTAGGGCGTGCAATGTCTGTCTAGGAACGTCATTTGCAGATGTCGACTCTCAAAGGGCCCATTTTCGTTCAGATTGGCATCGGTACAATGTAAAGATGCGTTTGAAGGGAAGCGATCCTGTTACAGAGAGCCAATTTAGCAAACTGGTCGATAGTGCGTCATGATTTCTCTAATCTCTCGTGAAATGTGCTCAGAACGACTATGTCATTACGCAGGTCTCGAGGACTCGATATCTGGCTCGGCCTCATCATCCGACGAAGATTTGGACCAAGATTCAGATGCTGTCGATGCACTTGTTGATCGAGCGAAACGTCTCAAAACCAGGTCTCCATCTCCTTCCTCCGTATCAAAAGTGCCTCAAACGCCACAAATATGGTTCCATTCCCCACCCTCTACCCAACTGGGTATCTACAAAACCATCTTTACACAAAAGACACTATCGCCATCTGCATACCTTGATGAGTTAAAAGACATGCAAACTCCGAAAGAAGGTGGACGTACCTGGGCATTGTTCATGACTGCAGGCGGTCACTTTGCCGGTGCGATCGTGAGGGTTAGCAAACCGGAAGGAGCCGATGAAGGAGCTACGAAGAAGGGAAAACAGAAGAAACCTGTTCCCGATCTTGAGGTTCTCAAACACAAAACGTTCCACAGATATACGAGTAAGCAAATCTTCTTGGAGTTGTGGAATTTGGGCTGACTTGAATAATAGCTCGTAAAAAGCAGGGTGGGTCCCAAGGGTTAAACGATAATGCAAAGAGCAAGGCTATCAGTGCCGGTGCGATGCTTCGACGATATGGAGAACAGGCCTTGCGAGATGATATTCGCAATTTGTTGCAAGAATGGGCTGAAGATATTGAAGAATGCGAACGGGTATTTATTCGAGCGAGTGTATCTAATCGTCGGATTTTCCTTGATTATGAAGGGGCTATCCTCGCTAAAGGTATCTTACTAAATTTTACTAGTCATTGCATTGGGATTTACCTTGTTTCTAGGTGATGAGCGTCTCAGGACATTCCCCTTCCCCACTCGACGACCTGTAAGTCATTTCTTTTTCAATTATATGCTCAAACATTGATAATTTGTACAGACCCAATCCGAACTTTCTCGCTGTATCCTTGAACTCACACGAGTGAAAGTCTCACATCTCACAGAAGATGCACTCCGAGAACAAGACGAAGCATACCTCGCCTCTCTTCCCAAACCTAAACCCATTCCCTCAGCCCTTCCAGAATCCCCACCGAAACCCAAAGATACCTCAGCCCCAAAATTATCCCCTGAGGAACTTCAACTCCGGGACAAATGGACTCGGCTTCTTGACATGATTCACAAAGGCAAACTAGACCTCCTCAAGACATTCTGGACTAAGGAAGCCGAAGCTCTTGGTGGTGTCGATGCACCAATACCAGCTTGGACGGGCGAGAAAGGAGGGACGTTACTCCAAGTGGCTGCTTCGGCTGGTCAAGAAGATATCACACGCTGGCTTCTTGAAGACCTCCATGCGGACCCGACGATTGATGTCTCCACTGATATCGTCATCGATGCAGGTGGGGAGTCCGACGACGAAGGACAAGCAGGTCCAAGCTCCGGCTCAGGTTCACGAAGAACCGCATATAGCATCGCACGTACGAAAGCTGTGCGAAATGTCTTTAGACGATGTGCGGCTTCTCATCCAGATTGGTGGGATTGGTTGGGGATGGAGAAAGGTGGAGCTCGTGTCCCGAGTGTTCTTACGAAAGAGATGGAGGAGGGGAGAGATGAGAAGAAGAAAGTTCGGAGGAAGGGGTTGAAGGATCGTATTAGGGAGAGACAGGAGAAAGAGGCGGGAAGAGCACCTAGTCCGACTGTTGAACCTGAACCTGTGGTTCCGCAAAGTAGGTCGGAGGCAAGGCAGGAGCCGACGACTGGGCCAAGAAAGTTGGGCGGTACATCGGGGAGCACAGAGGGTGTAGCTGGGTTGACTCCGGAGATGAGGATGAAGATTGAGAGGGAGAGAAGAGCGAGGGCCATAGAAGCTCGGTTTCAGGCTGCGAGGAAATGAAAATGGGTTAGTGTGGCTGTCGCTGGCGATATTTGTTACGTGGATGTTATGTGCTACGTGAAGAAGAGTAGGCAGAGTTGTATGTTATTCATGATACTTATAGCTTAGGATACAACATATTTAGTTCATAACCAATAGAGACGCAGAGCAAGAAAATCAGACGGAGGCGAATAAAAAGAAAGTAATGAAATATGTATAGAATGTAAATATCGACAAGACACGAAAAAATCCAACAGAGTAAACAAGCAATGCATATCATAGTGAGATGCAACACAGCTATGCCGCAGGTGCCGCTGTTGGATCTCGATAGACCTAAACGAATGAAGATACGATTAGTACGATTCAGAGATATACACCGATGAGAATGAGATTATTTACCTTCAGGTCCCAAATATTCCCAACTCTCTTTTCATCCTCTGCGTCAGGATTCTCCTCGCCTGTTTCGAGTTTGAGACCCTGCTCGTTCGCCAGATGTAGCAGACAGATGAAACAGAAACTAGTACTGATTTCTTCCAATTTGTCTTTCGGATAATTCCTCTGCAGGCCCGAAATGACATTGGTGAACACCCTAGCCTCCTTCGGATCTGTCGCCTCCTCATCCTATTCACGATAAACATCAAACATCAATCTCGAATCAACATGAATTGACGGATGAACGTACCATATCAATATCCTCATCGACATCCTCTTTCTTCTCAGAAACAGTAATATCCAGGTTCTTCCAGATATTCTCCTTCAACTTCCTCACATCTACCCTCTTCGCTCTCTTAGCATAGTTCACATACTCTGGTCGGACACGTCTCGTCAGACCAGCTGTAGCAGCTAAGAGATCCTGTTCTCCAGGTTCTACTATAGTTGAAGGACCACCATCGCCATCGTAAACATCATCGAACCCGGGGCATCGTCGAAGTCGTCGTGGAAGAATTGAGTATTGAAGGGGATCGCACCACCTCCTTGAGCTATTGGCATTCAGGTTAGTGATCAACTGAGAGAGGAGGGGAAGGGTAGAAACACGTACTCTCATCAGGTTCTTCGCCATTTTGACCTGCCGCCTGTTCTGCAGCAGCTTGCGCCCAGAAGTTCTCATCGATTTCTCCGTCGGGTCTATCATCTAGACGTGAACGTTGACCACGCATTCGTAACTAGTCAAAATATTAGATTAGATTTTCGGACAAAAAAACCTGGTAGTCGGTTGACGTACCGAGAATTGAGGTTTCAAGAAAAGCGTGACGAGTTGCCTGCTCGAGAAATGCATATCATCAGGCAAGGTCTGATCATATCGCTTCTCTTTCTTTTCTGCATCTTTGCCCTTCCGGCCACGACCACCCTTCTTACTGGTCTTTGAGGTGGAAGCTGCAGGCAGAGTAATTCCAGCACCACGGGTAACGGGTGCAAAGAGTTCCTTTTGTATCTCCTTGGGATCTTTCTGCGCAGGAGTCAAGAAGTCGATCTTGAATGGTTCTTTACGTTCTTTGCGGGGTTTGGGAGCAGCCTCTGCTGCGTCGGCTGTTCAAGGGCGTTGGTTATGGGGAGAGAAAGAATATGATCGAGGGACTTACGACGTCTGACAACCTTTCTGAGTTTCCAGTGCTCAGGACCGGCCCAGTTCTTTAGGAACGACTGGTCAAAGTAATCCATCATCGTCCCGCCTTCCGCATTCGTCATCGCAAGAACGAGATCCCGTTCGTTAGGTGCTTTCCGGGGGTCAAACGGTACGAACGCCCTCTGGTTCAGCATGATTCCCTCCATCATGTTCTGGTGCGCCGCCGCCCTCCTCTTCACCGAATTGATCTGGACTACCAGGACTACCTGCACCCTGGTTCGTCTGGCATGTAATCGTCGCCAACTGCTTGGTCGCCGACAAAGAAGTCTTCAACTGGTGCGGGCATGTCGCCGTCCATATCCATGGGAGCATCCATGTCATCTTGGAATGGTTCGTTATCGTGTTCGTCGTCGTCGTCATCGTCGAGAGAGGTAGCATTGTTGTGGAAGAAATTGTCGTCGACTGCAAAAGGATCCTTGGAGAACGAGAATCCTTCGAGGGAATGGCAGATAGCTTTATCCTCAAGCTCATCGACATCTGGCATGAATTGCTCTTGAGAGAGGAGATGTTAATAGCTTATCGAAGGAAACTATTCAGGGACACAAACCTCTTAGATAGCTAAGATCAACTTCGTCTGGGGGCTCTTCAAGAAGTTCATCATCTTCTCCTTTGCTAATGGAGTCACTGGCGTCGAATACGACACGGAGGCCCCCGTCGGGACTAACACCCAAGCTTAAATGGTTCATCAACAGTCCTTGAGCACCACCTTCATCGAAGTCGGCACATGTCTTGCGGAAAAGAGGATCGACCTTGAACTCCAAGTCAAGTTTCTTGTTTCGTAGTTGCGTTACATTCTTGGCCAGAGTGGTTTCTGCTCTATGTGTTTTCCGCTTCCGTTGACCCTGAGTACCTTCACCGCCATCTGGGTTATCTTCGTCTCCTTCTTCATCGCCGTCCCGTCCCTCATTAGCAAGATTACTCAGAAGCTTTCCGGTCTCCGTTCCGACACTATCAACACGACTGGTCCAGATTTTCACGCAGCCGTCAAGAGTACATGAAGCTCGTTGAAAGTTGATCGAATTGTCGGTGTTGTTTCGCAAGAGGGACATATCATGGAAATAGTCGATCAAAGCAAAGTTCCATGAATTGGCAGCATTGATTTTCTGAACGACAAATATATTAAGCACGTAGGTACAAAGAGTCGTAGGGAAAGACACACATTGTCTGTTGCCATCTTCATCCATTCCTCAAAATTAGAGTTCATGACGTCTAGTGGGACATTGATCTCGGGTTGTTGTGCAATAGAAAGAAGCTGTTGTTTCTGTTTCGCATGTGCAGCTGCGCGAACATCGTCCTGTGGGTTGCCTTCGCCCGAGGGACCCGCTTCATCATTGGGGAGAGGTACCTTCGCGCTCTTCCGCCGTCTCCGTTTCTCTGCAGCATCATCGTTGATGTTTATGGACTTTTGAGCACCCCGCCCATTGTCCGAGGTAAAACTAGCGTCATAGGCATCGCTAATGCGTTTCTTTGAGAGTGTCCGACCAGGGGGTTTGGGGGTGGCGTCGGGTTCGGTGTCGTTTCCAGAGTCAGAGTCGACCACTCTAGCTTGTTTCGCCGCGCGGGCACGAGGAGGCATCGTTTATATTGAGAAGATAGTCGTGGTCGTCGTGTAAGTCGTTCTCCACCAACAGTCGCGACGCGTCGCACCACGTGAGCCAGCGCTTAAACCCAATTACTGTACAACAGTTGTACGGATGAACTTCACATCTACAATATAAAGACATTTATTGTGTATATTTTTCAAAGAGTACTTGCAGAAGCCCAACAGAAAATACTGTATAGCTCGCCAACGGAACACATTCTGGATATACTGTATGAGTTGAAAGGAATCTTTATAGTACATGAGCGTCTATTTGAATTCAATTTCGGTTCCGTCTCGACAAAGCTGGTTTCATTCAACTCATTCACATTGAATCGTTCCTTTTTCTAATACAACGACTATGAGTACCTCTGAAGTGGATGCGGCCTTCTCAGCTCTGCCGCATTCTATCAGGAAACGCATAGACTCTGCTTTCGACGATGCCCTAGGTTCTAAATCTCAAACCGATTATCCACGCAAAAGGAGGAAGGTCTCCAATGCCGGTGGCTTTGTAACCCCCGAGGTGCCCTCTGCTGGTGGTTTCATGGTCGATGAACCGGCACCTGGAGGCTTTATTATAGATGATCCTGCCCCAGGAGGGTTCATACCCGAGGAGTCAACTAGTGGTGGTGGGTTTATTATAGACGAGGACGATGCAAACCTAGAAACCACGCAAGAAGGGCCTTCGCAAATTCCCCTGTCTCTGATACCAACCGCATTACAGCTACTGGATCTACCACCAGATGATGAGGACGTGCTCTCCGTATTCCGTAACGCTGCATCAGGGTGGAGTGATTCCTCCCGAGGTAGTCGACCTAGAGAAGACGGGGACGACCAGTTTGTCAGTCGGAAAGACTGGAGAGCTGTCTGCGCAGCCCTTCTTGATACTGGAGATGCTTCGAATGATGCTGATGATGCCGATGAAGACGGTGGAGATGTCGAGATGCAAGATCAAGTTGAAGAGGAAGATGATGTTCCTTCTGGCGAAGAGTATGACCCGTCAGATTCGCCCTTGTCAAGTGCTGAAGAAGACGATGACGACGGCGAATACAATGAAGGCGGAGGTGGCTTTGTTCCCTCGAAGAAATCCAAAGGCAAGCAACCCGCTCGAGGAACACGTTCACGGAAGAAGACTATGACGGACGAAGACTTCGAAGACGACGACGTTCTAAATGCACCTAAACGTATTACCCCACGCCAGAAAGCAGAATGTCGACGAACATTCGCTTTGTTTTTCCCAGACGTGGATGATGAAGAATTAGATAAGAAACGCATCATGATTCGAGATGTCTCACGGATAGCGACATTGCTGAAGGAGAAGCTGACGGCGGAGAACGTATGTGCCTACCTTCGACCAGTATATCTTTTGAGCTAAACTTAGAGTCGGTGTATTGACAGATTGTGGAGATGCTCGAAACATTCTCGACCTCTGCTGACAAATCGGTAACTTTGTCGGACTTCGAGACATTGATGATCACTGCGAAGTTGGCCTGAGGCAACTTTGGTCTGCTGCTACGATTCGTGGACTCAGCTGCGCTATCTGTCATCTCCGGAATCCGGGTGTAATATTCATTTTGTTACAATATTTAGTTCCACCTCTCTACTATCACAATAATAGTAGCGGAGATTTCTACCGTTTTGAACTCCATCATCACAATTCACAGGTCAATAGAAGCGAACGGATGTTCTCATCATCTCCGTCTAGTAACTTTGGGTGTGATTTGGAGGTCTTACCTCGAGTTTGCTACCCCAGAAAAGGCAGCTCATTAAAAGGGAGAGATATGGAACAAACGACGGCAGGTCCGTTGATGTGGCCACGCCTACAATTGGACAAGTGAGTCAACTTATCTGATGGTCCTTCGATTTCTAACCAAGTCCATATTGCTCAACCACATCGAAGGTGGCGGAGAAGGAATATGGAAGTTCCGAAGAACAGCAGTGGTGCACATGCGATGTTATTCGTGAGAATATACACTTGAGACAATGTCTTTGTTCGTTCACCAGTAAGCAGGTATTGCCGCTCCAGCAGCAATGAATGTCCCAGTCCCAGGAAGTTCACGGGGTAAGAACATCAGGAACAATGGAGAAGCCTTCAATTTCCGGTCCTGAGATCAGGCATGCTGATTTCGGTCGCGAAGATGGATGAAGGCTTGCCAATAATATGATCAGACATGAGAAAGATCTAGATGGTGTCATACTGCAGAAGTTGCCGTATTGGAAATCAACGATCTCAACGTGAAACGTACCAAAATATGGGGAATGAATACTGGATATGGCATTGTCTGCCAGTGCCAGTCGGCGAAGATCAAAACGGTATGTGTTTTTAATTACACCCGACGTGGAGGGAATAGCAACCTTCCATAATTACGGACAACGAGCTGAGAAAGCTCAATAAATTGAACGCTACCTGACAGCCTGGGGGTTCCGAGATGAGGGACTCGGGGGTATGCAGGTGTTTGGACTATTATGTTCGCACGAAAATCGCACTGGCAGAATCAAGGGTGTAGAAAATATGTTCGATACCCATGGAACGGAACAATCCTGTCAGGCGAAGGTAGATCCTTCTCATAGAACAATGCATTACACTGCTCATTGGCCATTAGCCGTTGGGGACGAAGAGCTACCCCAGATTTTTGAGAGAAACTTCCATCAGCGATTCTTGCCTTTGTTCTTCCCGTTTCCCAAAGACCCGATCGGCACATTCGTCATCCAGGCCTCGAACATCCCACCAGCAGCTTCAGAAAAATGATACGCCGAATTTTTACCTCCATTTCCACCACACTAACCTTCAAGCCCTCCTTTTCTCCTGCCAGCCTTGAGAGACATCAGATTCTCCTCCGTCACTTCACTCAGTGTCCTTTTGCTGCCCAGATCATTCTCCAATGTGTGTGCAGGCCCGCTTGCCTTCTCTGCTCGTATCTCACCCCCTCTGCGATCCTCCTCTTTTCGCGATTTATCCTCCCGTTCCCGTGCCATAGCCTGGTGCTCTCAACCTCCTTCGTGGGAACACCCGCAACA
This sequence comes from Cerrena zonata, assembly GCA_038087015.1. Classification (NCBI taxonomy): domain Eukaryota; kingdom Fungi; phylum Basidiomycota; class Agaricomycetes; order Polyporales; family Cerrenaceae; genus Cerrena; species Cerrena zonata. The sequence continues at coordinate 859,793 of JASBNA010000012.1, forward strand.
ACCCCGCGAACATCCGTCAACTGAGTCTGCAGCTTCGCTGTCTACGCTTCGTAAAATGCCGGTTGCGACGTGAGCAAATTCGAATATTCGGTACCGATAGCCTTGTTCTGCACTCGGTGCATCGGCAGCACCAGATCCTCCACCGTCACTACGTCCACTCGCTCCCATAGTTATCGCGGGAGCCGAAGGCAACTCCACCAACTTCCCGCCGGCCGTATTCTGGACAGATGGCGTACATTGCCATCCCGTACACGCTGTGTCACAAGCTCGAGGGTGTACAGATAGCTTGCATGTTCGTAGTCTGAGAGTAGCGACAGACCGACATCGACTGTCACCCCGTTTGTCGAGATACGCACATTGGGATATATAGGGTCGTTGCTAGATCTATCACTACAGAGTCCATTCGTTCAAAGTATATCAGGCAAGGAGGCAGTCCGTATGAAATTTTGGGTATGCCCAGTATAATTGCGGGCTGGCCTGGAGATTCCGACCGTTCAATTGTCACAACACGCGGACTACATCAAATTTCAGGCTATAATCATAAAGATATAAAAGAGAAAAGACAAACTTACCTCCGCCGAGTTGAATTGTTGTCCGTTGTAAGCCTCTGCAAACGCATTCGCACCAGCCGAGCTGCGGACGTTGATCACCACGATGCTCCAATTTGGTGTAGAATCGCTAGGCTGGACACAGTGTTGTTAAACAGCACACCTCATTGATCCAATCTGAGAGCTGTACCGACTACAGACAAGTGGACCATTCCCTCAGGGGAGACGAAAGACAGAGAGTCTGATGGAGCCGTTCATCGTGAAGCGTGGAAACACATACCTTCAACCTATCCCCCCCTTTCTTTGCCGATATGTACTGGCTTTCTTGTTCAAGGCGATGGCCTTCCGTCGAGAGTGGTTCCTGGAAGTCTATCCAGTCAACGTGAATAGACCCAAGTCTGACAACTAGATGGTAAGTATTCGACGGTGTTGCTTCACCGCCGCGTAGCGGTTGTCCTCTTGATTATGTAGTGCATTCCAATGTGCGGCGGGTACAGAATGAGATGGTACTGGCTCAAGCAGTGAATTCGGAACGTATTAGCTTTGATTTGTCTCTAGGTTTTGACCTGTGTTTGTACTAGGTTAGTAGGCTATGCGGTCGAACTTTAGAAGTCGAAGCAACAATTAGTGATTTTTGAGAATTTATTATATTGTGATACTCTATTCTCATACTGGTCAAGTGTTCAGCACATTTCATCCTCAAAGGCCGTACTGGGGGATGAATTTTGTACTAGTGGCTAGTAGCTTCAAGTTGAGACAGCAAGCGGTCGCAAGACCGGCAAGTTCAAGCAACACCAGTATGCACAGCCACTGATGATATACGGATATAGTTCTCGTTATAAATCTGCATCATGCACCAAGCTGCACCGAGAGGCAATGTTGCGAACATAATACGTCTATAATCCATTTACATCGTTCTACCCGCACGCAACCTATACACCGATGATTCTACACAGCGCCACATCGTACAACTTTCTCATCCACGCGCTTCCAAATACCTCCAAGTCGCCCCACTCGATCCGGAAGACGCTGCGGACAATACAATTCGTATATTTGGAATACATGGAGAACTACAGCATGACCTTTAGAAACACATGCAGCAGTTCTGCTTCCACCATGGAACACGGACGAATACGCCCGAAGTCCCTCGAAGAAACCATCATGATGACATTCCGAAAATAAAATGCACCCAGGAAACATTAGTGTATCGCCAGTGTCAAAGGTTCTGTTCAGATTGATAGAGTTTATCAGAAACGACGTAGGTATGAGGTAAAGAGCCCCCCTAGAAATTCCTTTTGCTATCCTATTCACTAAGGCTCTGGCCATCGCAGATAGACGGATATGCACTGGTTGGAGTATTGAAACCCGATCATAGGGACAGAGAAGGGGCCGGAAGCCGTTCCGAGTAGTAAAATAGTAAGTGGAGATCCTTTGTATCATCGTAGTTTCGGTGCAATAGAGCAGTGTTCTTTACTAGACAGGAGAGTCTGTCATATGTCATACGTAGAATCCTATATTAGTATGAAAATTTCGTAGCCTGATAGCCTAACAGGAAGAGCTTTGTCCAAATTCCGGTCATTCGGTACGGGTGAGATGAGAGAAGGTGGACCGGAGAAGTTCAAACATTCGAGTTTCATCGGTTTCCCCTCGACGACGTTTCCGATGAAGAGGTTTTGCACATGTATCCCATTTTCCCATTCGTATAGGCGAGTACCTTGTGCAGAGTAAAACGCCCATTTACCATTGACGTAAGTATACGATGTATGTAATCACGTCAAGATTTCACGCTCCAATACCTGGCCCGCTGAGATGTCATAGTAAGCCATCGCGGAAAGGCAAGCGGGGACGAGATTTGCGGCGGTCAAGAAGAAAGGTTAGATTGACGGGCTGGACAGTTACAACAATGTACGATCTTTACGATAGACGAGATCATTTTGGGGAGTTCATCTAGTACGTTAGCCCTCGCTTGTCAAAATAGGAAAGATCACTTGGCTTTCCCGCGTCGACCCTTGTATGTCAAGATGTCGTAGAGACAGTAGATACCGCGGAGTCGAGCATTTTTCGGATCTCGTACACTTTCGAATGGCGCTGTTTAAATTGTAATTTATGGGCAACGAGGCAATGGCATGTTACGAAGTGGGGATCAATGAGTGACAGTTCATTGAACCTTCTATTTCTGGGTCTCAGATCATGCTTCTTGACAGTTTATGAGGCTGAATCAGTGGTATGTCATAATCACTGGACGAAGAGAGAGAAAAGCTGACATGCTGACCGTCGAGTGAGTTTATCGGACCCAAAGACGTGGGTATTACAGTGATCGTGCATTTGGCAAACCTTACTTTCGTATAGAAAAATTCTCGGATCATGAACGAAGACGGCCGCAACAACGACTTCGACCCACGGCTGCGCGTAATGTCGTAATCAACGAGACCGGGCAATTCTCAAACTATAACAATCTAACTTACCTTGGTGCAATCAATCCGAGTCTATAGCGGGGTCGATTTTATTCGGCAAGGTTGGAGCAGGCGTTGTTAAGCTCTGTTTCGCCTGTCCTCGTGGCAGGTGGGAAGAACAAGGTACCCGCTTGCGTATGCCACGAGTTTTTGAATGAAGCTCCACATTTAGCGAAGCTGAGGTTTCTCCCGTACCTGTACTAAGCTCCCTTTTCTGAAGCTATTCCGGTTAGTCCGTTCTTTTTCCTTGAGTTACCTTAGATCATCACATGTGTACCCTTGTTGGGCATGGAAAGCAAATCAAACACAACTTCCTGAGCGTCATGAAGGACAAGGTTGCCTTTGACGTGGCGGGAATCATAGCAACGAACACAGACAAGGGGGAATCGCTGGGACAATATTAAAAGAAGTCAGCACTGAAACACTTAACGAACTATATCGGCTGCCCGGTGACACTGACCCACTCACCCCTCCACGGTAGGTAACGCACGCTGTCCGCCTTGATCTAAAAACGTTGAGTAAAGCAGAATTCATAAAGGCAACTATGGATCGACGGTCAGCTCTTGCCCATTGCGGGGCGTCTTCCGTCGGATATTTTACGTTGTGGCAATTTTTTATGCCGGTCAGAACGACTAGAAATTGGCCATGAGGATCAAGCGGCAGATTCTAGAAGACATTCTGGGGATTCCCCAACGATGAGCGGACCCAAGTTACTCACAACGAAGATGTGGCACGCAGTTAGCGATACGCTTGTGTCGGGTGATCATGCGCATTAAGTGCACCCGTCAGCGTCCGAAACATATCATTAGGAATCCAAGGCACGAGGATATGATACGTTGACTGTGCGAGGTAGAATGCGAGAGGAACACTGTTATGGCGTTCTGGCGGATACTGTACTGACCAGGGCGAAGCGACGTCTGGAGGAGGCCGTTAAGTGCGCCGATCATACTTTCCGCGTCGCCGCCGGCAACTTCATCATTGGACCATTGGACCCATATTTGATCCTCATCGCCATCATTCACTCAACCGCCGAACAACTTGAACATCAAATTCACCGCCAAAACACAAGGATTGCCTCGAAGATAACGTAGCCGCCGCCGTTGTCATCCACAACGAGCTCTCATTGTTCCTCGGCGACTCGGATGCCCATCACTGACCTGTCTCCCAACCGCCATCTAAGCGATGCATGGACTGCTTTGGATCGCAACAACACCTCCTCAGTAGTGCCTCTGATAGATGTGCTCGACGGCATAACTAAAACACAAGCGAGCGAAGAATCCTTTAGGTAATACCCCCATCTTTCTCCCAAGCGTGGCGATCTTCCCCTCGCCGTACGCTCACACGTCCATAGAATAGGGGTGTTCAGAACTGGTGAACATAATTCTGAACACGGTTTCTGAACACCGCTATAGGATGTTACGTGAGCGTGTTCAAAAACTGTGTTCAGGCGTGTTCAGCGCCGTCAAGTCCCGAACCTCCGTTATGGACAAGTTCTAAGTACACAGCTACGATAAGGTGAGCAGCTTGAGGATTTGTACGAAATGAATTTACCTCTTTTCTTGTAACATTTGCTTCCAGTGCGTTGTACGTCGACTACATCGGGAGGAATCATTCCACCCTGAAGCAGGACTACGAGATACGGACAAGACGTCCTCATCATCTGGTGATGGATCCAATAGCTGCAATGCAGTTGGTATTAGAAACCCTTTCGGATCGGTTTACTGGGCCTCAGCTCTGGCGTTACGAATGTTCTGATCTGGTGTCTTCCCATGAGCATCCTTGAGAGATGAATGGTAAACTCTCTGTCCGAGAGCGGGTCTTGGAAGGAATCGGTCAACCAAGCGGAGTGTATCTGGGTGACTGCAATCGGAAAAACGCGAACAGCGAGAAGCACGTCGTCCGACCGGGGTATTAGAGATTGCCGGGGTATTATGACAACCGAGGGAAATGGTAATTACCGAGCAATGACTCTACGAGACCCGTATCAGTGCTAGAGTGCGTATTGGTAACATACATCTTTAGGCTACCCAGGTCGGCCGAGTGATTTATTGTGAGTGATTCGGCTTCTTTATCATTTTTGTGTTCTTCTTCCGCGCGTAGCGTCATAGAGGTGATGCATTGAGCTACGAGCACCAGTGCTTCGCAGACTTTAGGGAGAACTAGGTCTAATTCTTCCACCGGAATTGGCCGCGACAAATCCTCTTCACCATATGGAGTGGCTGAGAACGCGCGGTCTTTGAGCGACTGAGGGACTTCCTTAGTGGGTGAGGTTCTGGTGTCGATCTGTTCTATTCCCAGAGAACGGCAGATGGCAACTGGGTGTATACCACGAGAGTGAAAATTTTCTTGACAAACAGCCTGGTGAGGTCCTTCCTTCCGTGATGGGGTCCAAGGTTCGGATATCCGTTGAGGTTGGGTGTGAAAATAATCGAGCAACATGAGCAGCGTCGTCTGGTGTGGCGTGACCACTTCGTCGGACCTGTCATGTAAGCCAAGGTAAGAATATATTTGTGGAGACTTTGGGTTATGAGTAGAGGGACACCGGGACACTTTTTTCCAGACATGTGCGCACGGCATCGAAAACCGTAAAGGGGATAGACGAGGTAGGGTCGCTTTGAGGCTGTACTTGAAAAGAACTCTGCGAATACAAGTCCGGAGCCAAGCCTTTCCCGAATAAGTTAATAAAGATGGTATATCTAAATTTCCGTTTGTCAGGAGATTCTATTTGGAACGTTGAGAAGCAACATCGACCACTAAATGTATGAAATGCTCGAAATGGAAAGGGAAAAGGAAAAGGTCCGCACCCTTGATCGAATACTTGACTTTCCGCCGACGTCTCGTCCGATTCAAATGAGTCAACTAACTGGTCATGTAGGGAATTTGACAGGCGTGGACCGCCGCGGCTGAATACAACTTGTTCTCTAGAGCAAATGCCAAGTTAGAGTTCGCCCCATAATCTTCGAGACAGGGTAATGTGACATGCCGGTTACTGACAGTCGCGAGTACCGCAGCATGGTGCATGTGTAATGGAAGTTTGCAAGCACTTACACTTGGGCCCTATCGGAGTGTATGCAATTGAGGATGAACACCCTGATGGACATTAAGGTTGTCCCATCGGTCGTGCCTAATAGCCGGCCGTCACGGCGAGAGTTAGCCATACGTCGTAGAGGAGGTGTAGTTGAAATCCTCGTACATAAGTATGAGAATTTCCATCGGAAGGTCCATGTACATGGACGAGAATTTTTGCACGAGTTTGATGTGACGATATTGGATGAGCATACGAGTGGTAAGAAGCGCTATAGATCATAGGTTTCCTTAGCAAGTTCATGAAAGAAGGATATGGTATATTAGAGTGCACATTGGCAATTCATTTCCACTAGAGCACTCTGAGTCAGTAAGATTTGTATCCGGTGGACAGAAAAGAATTTCCGCTGACAAGGCTTGTTGCTGGTTATACAGTACTGCTCCCACCAGGTTCCGTAAGCCTCACAACTCTTAATCTTAGGCTTCGTATGTCATTATCCCCATCGAGAGTAGGGCTCGCAGCCAGGGTCCATACATCTTGTATCATCGGGTGGGCTTTTGATGTAGAAGAATTTGATGCAAGTGGCGAACAAAGTGCCTTCTTTCATTGCATCCTCGATTGTTAGCCAAGCACGACCCTTACCTTCCATATCCAAAATACCCATTCATTCCTCCTGGTGTTCGAGAGCGCAAAGGCCGAAGATCAAAGCAACATCGAATTTCCGTGTTGAATTTGCGTATGAATTCCTAGATAGGCACAGAGAAGATTTGGTGATGGGTGAGAATAGAAAGAGGGTTGTGGTGACTCCATACAATTTGGGGGGAGGATCAAAGGGTGAGACATGGAACTGACGTCAAGAAGTCTGAAATGAACGGACGGTAAACCCGATTTATTCGGGAGACTCCACGCTTGAGACAGTACCCGAGCTGTCTTATTGAACAAGTATCGCCGCACCAGCAGCAACGAATGTTCCAGACAGTAGGAAATCAATGGGGGTAAGAACGTCGGTTACGATCGAGAAGCCTTCAATTTCCGTGCCAGGGGCCACGCATGTTACCTGGGGTTGCAATGAGGAATGAATGGATGACTCGGAAGACTTGTCAAAAGTATTATCAACATGACAAAGGCTGAGATAGTGTCAATGCCATACCGCAGAAGTCGCCGGATTGGCCATCGTACCAAAAGAGGAATGCGTATGTTAACGATTGATAATGCATAGCCGAAGATTGAAACGGAATGTATCGTTCAATTGCCACCGACGTGTAGGCGGAGCCGACTTTCCATATTGCGGACGGCGAACTGAGAAAGTTATGGACACTATGTTGAACGCTACCTGACAGCCCGGCGGCTCCGAGATGAACAAAGTATACAATAATTTGGCCTGTTATACTTCGCGGTAAATGTGGACTATTCCCTCAGGCAAATTCGCGAAACCTGACTTTAAATAAGAGGAAATGAAGTTTGCAATTCGTCTGCGATCAAAAGAGACATAATGATGACGTCGTGAAGTATACGAAGTATGAAAATGACATACTGCGACCTTTCCCCCCTCTCTCTTTACCGACGCTGGCTTTCTTCTTTCCATTAAAAGCGGTTCCCCGAAGTCTATCCAATCAACTTGTATTAGTCCAAGTCTGTAATCCAAATAGCTAGTCTTCGGTCGGTTTGCTTCGCCCGTGCAGAGGTTGTTTGCTTGGATTATGTAGAGTATTCCTTCGTGCGGTGGATCTGTCAGAATAAGTTGACAATGATTCAAATAATGAATTCGAATTGTATTGATTTTGAGTTGCTCCTGATCTTTGGCTATATGAAGTCAAAGCTGAAGTCGTAGCGAGAGTTAGTGGTTTTTAAACATTTATGACGATATGATAGTCTCTTCTTATATTGATCACTGTTCAATATATCCCACTTTGTAACATAGTGCTGCAGTGATAGATGGATTTCGTAGTGCTGTGGTTAGGCGTACATGAGAGTCCGAGGTCAATGTGCGACATGGCACGGCGTATCTTCGGTTATGGTGCACGTGCGTCCGCGTCCATGATTATATTGGCCAAAAGCCAGGAAATAGTATTCTAGTTATGTGTTTCGTGCAATTGGCCAGATGCGGTGTTGTGAACATACTTAATGTTATAGACATATGACCCTTCTACACGTAGCCCATATCCTGAAAGTTATTTAAGATGTCGCTTGACTCTACGGCGCGCTCCTCTCGCTCAACTCGATCCGAAAGACGCTAGGATTTCGGATTTATACTTGGAATCACACAATGACATACTACAGCATGTCCTGCAGCAGTTCTGTTTCCACCATAGAACACGGACATTAATTCCGAACTTCTTCGAGAAGTTAGGAAAAGTTAGGATCATTGTAAGACCCCAGTGGGTGCGCTCATGAATGAAGTGCATCGCTCATGTCAAGGTTTTCTGTTAGAGCTTATTCGGAAGACGTGTCAATGAGGTAAGTAAGTAGTAAGTGAATGTACTGGATATTCGAATTTGCTTGGAAATTGCAATGAAACACACTCCCAATCACCGAGCCTCCACACCGCAGACAGATAGATCTGCACCGGTTGGAGCTTTGAAACTCGAGAGCAGACAGAAAGAATCGGAAGTCGTCCCGGATAGATGGAGATAAGTTGTCGTATAGAAAAAGTTCGTACCTGCGGAGCAGTGCATGAAAGCCGTGTGAGTTCGGCTGTACATTGTATGTCAAGTCGAACCCTGACTTTGTAGCCTAATAGCATAACAGGAAGGGTTTTGTCTTGAATACCGGACATCCGGTACGGGTGAGAAGGGGTTAGGAAAGTGTGTGATGTTCCAACGTTAATGTTTCACTAGCCTCAATCGGTCTCTCTTCTGATCTGTCTCCGTAGGAGGTAGCACATGTGCCCTATTTCCTCCGTGCATCTATATCATCGACCCAATGCCAGTGGTATCATTGAGTTGCTTGATTGGAAATAACAACGCCCATTTTGTCATTGGCGTATCTGATATGATCAGGGTTTCCAGCTTCGTGTGCCAGCGCGCGGAGAAGTCATGAGCATGTTCGCGGCAGGAAAAGCCGAGATGAGATTCATCGCGGTCAAGAAGAAGGCACAGATTGACGGGTTGTACGCAAGTACGTACGATCTTGGAAGGGTAAATTCAATAATGCGATCATTTTTGGGAGGTCCCCCAGGAGGTCACCTGCTACCATCTGAGGAGTAAGCGGTCACTTACAGAGATGGGAGTGATTGCTTACCGGCTACCCGTTGATCGTGCATGTCAAGATGCCGTAGAGACGATATACATATAACTTGCCTACCGCGGAGTTGAGCCATTGTTCGGATCTCATTCTGTTGGCTCAGGGTAGAGCGCCGATTAAATTGTGATTGAGGGAACAACGCTGTGACGCGTCGTGAAACTAAAGTCATGACATGACAATCCATTCAAATTTCTATTTCGGGATTGTGCAATCCTCGACGGTCCAATGTTGTGTCAGGCGCACTAGTATTGGGCGAAGAGGAAAACAAGACATGCGAACCGGCGGTCATCGAGCAATTCTATCAGGCCCTGAGAAATGGTTATAGTAATGACAGTGCTTTATTGTGTACCTTGCTTCCTTGGTGATATGTAGCGGATCATACACATCGAAGACAGCCACAGCGAAGAGTCCGACATTGACGACTGCGTGTTATGTCGTAACCAACAAGACAGCCACCAGAGGCCGGGCACTCCTAGAACTATAGCAATCTAGCTTACCTAGGTGACACCAAGCCGAACCCATGGCAAGAATCGTAAACCGAAGTTCGTCGGTCTTGTTCGGCAAGGTTGGCAGTACGCTATCAAGCTCTGTTTTTGCCTTGCCTCGTGGCAAAGGAGAAGAACGAGGCACCCGCCTGCGCATGCCACGAGTTTCTTTGAATGAAATTCTACATTCAGCGAAGGTGATGTTGCTCCCGAGTGTACACTAAGACTAAACCTTAGCGTATATTGAAGCTGCAACGGGCTAGTCTGTTCCTTTCTCGGGCCACCTTAGATCATCACGTCTGCAACGATGTGTGCCCTTGTTGGTGCGAAAGTGAATCAGACGTACCTTCCCTGAGCGTCAGGAGTGGCAAGGATCATAGCAACGAACAACGATAAGGGGGGATTGCTGAGAAACAATATTGAAAGAAGTCAGCACTGAAACACAGAATGGATGAAATTAGATATGCCACGTATCACTGACCACCTGTTGCTTCACGGGAAGCCACACACGTTGTCTATTCTGACCTAAAAATTTGAGTAAGGTGTTTGGAAGGGTAACTATGGATAGACGGTTAGTTCCTGCCCAATGTGGCCCTATTTCTATTTCTATCGGATAATTTACGTGGTAGCGACTGTGAATTGGCCATGAGGATCAAACGGCAGGCATTGTCAAGATATTTTAGGGGAATCCCCAACGATGAGCGGGCCATGTTACTGACAATACACGATGTGGCACGCCGTGAATCACTTGAAACGGCACATTTGAGCCCAAAGTGATGTCCATGATAGCATATCGCGCGCATTAGCTGCGCCCATCAGCTTCCGAGAGTCTGAGACAAACAGTTTTGAATCAAGAAGCAAAGGCACGAGGAGATACATTGACCTTGGAGAGACAAACACGGACAATTTCGAGCAGCCTGATGCTCAAGCTGACATTCGTTGGCGGCGCTGAACAAGCAATACCGTTGTTAAGTGCGCCGATCAATTTCCCACGTGGGTGAGCTTGAGTTTTGGACCCATATTTGCATTACTCATCCGACCGCCAACAACATCAAATTCATCGCTTGAAACACGAAGATCGCCTCTTAACTCGCCAACGACATTGCCGCCGCCGTCGCCGTTGTCATCCACGACGAGCTCACAACGACTCCCATCACTGATATGTCTACCAATCAACGTCTAAGCGATGCATGGACTGCTTTGGATCGCAACAACACCTCCACAGTAGTGCCTCTGATTGATTTGCTCGACGAGCTAGCTAAAACACTCGCGAGGGAAGAGTCCTTCAGGTAGCATCCCCCCTCTCCCCAATGATGACGATCCCCCCCGACCGTATGCTCACATGCCCACAGAGTGCAGGTCGGGACATCCGTACCTCCGTTGTGGCCGATACTGCAAGAGATATGGGCCCTCGCAGCAATCCCCACTCCAGATGGGGATAGTAACATACGAAACCTGAGACTAAGTGTTGCCAGGTTTACACGGAACCTAGTAGCTGCAGTACCGTATAATCAGCAGCAAGCCTTGTCAGCGCAAATTCCATCTACCACCTGCCGGATACGACGTTGCTAACTCGAGATGCTCTAGTGTAAATGAATTGCCAATACGCACTCTAATACAACATTATACGTCGTACCTGCACACCCAAAATGAAATCTGTAATTACATCGGACATTCTCACCGTATCCTTCTTTCATTAACTTTCCAAGGAAACCCCTACCCACAGCGCTTCCTGTAACTCGTATGCTCATCCAGGCATTGTCAAATATCGTCACATCAAGCGAGGAGCTCACGCAAAAATTGTGGTCCATGTACATGGACCTTCCGATGGAAAATCTCATACTCATGTACGAAGACTCCAACTACAATTATTCCCCGACGTGCGGCTGAACATCCCCGCGACAGCCGACTATTAGGCACGGCCGATGGGGCAACCTTAATGTCCACCATGGTGCTCGTTTTGAATTGCATACACTCCGACAGGGCGCAGGTGTAAGTGCCCGAGACTTCCATTCCACATGCACGGTGCTGCGGTACTAGCGACTGTGAGAGCAGTCTGCGTGCCACCGTTTCCCTTTCTCGAACAAGTATTGGGTAAAGCCTGACAGAAATCTATTCTAGAGAACAACTTGTGTTCGGCCGCAGCGGTCCACGGTTGTCAATTTCCCTACTTGACCAGATAGCCGACTCCTTCGAAGCGGATGAAGCATCGGCAAAAAGTCAAGTATTCGACTTAGGGTACGCACACTTTCCATTTTGAGCAGCCCAACGTCAATACTGCTTCTGGACGTTCGAAATAGAACATTCTGACCAACGAAAATACAGATACAACATCTTTACTCGGCTATTCGAAGAAGGCTTGGCTCCTGACTTGTATAGGCAGATATCCATGTGAGTATAGCCTCAAAGCGATCCTATCTCACCTATGTCCTGCCGCCTTCGATGCCGCGTAACCGTAACCATGCGCATGCGTATGAGACATATCCTACTGTCCCTCTACTCGTAACCCAAAGTCTCCTCAGTGCATTCATTCTTACCTTGGCTCACACAATAGGTCCGGCGAAGTGGTCACGCCACACCAAACGACACTGCTCAAGCTGCTCGATTCGTATCTTCACACCGAACCCCAACAGAATTCCGAACCCTTAACCCCATCACGAAGACACGACCTTACCAGACTCTTTGTCCAAGAATTTTTTACTCTCGCCGCATACGCGCAAAATGCCATCTGCCGTTCTCTGGGAATAGACCAGACCGACGCCAGAAGCGAACCTTTAAAGGAAACCTCTCAATCGCTTAAAGACCGCGCGTTCTCATTCAGCCCGAATGGCACAGATGACGATGATTCATCGTTGCGGCTGTTTCCGATGGAGGAATTGGATTTGGTTCTCCCCAAAGTCTGCGAAGCTCTGGTGCTCGTAACGCAATGTATCACCTCTTTGACCCTGCACGCAGCAGAGGACAAAAACGGTAATAATGATAAAGAAGCCGGAACATCACCCACAGTAAGTCTCTCGCCGGCCGACTCGGACAGCCTGAAAGTGTATGTTGCCAATGCGCACTCTGCCACTAATATGGGCTTTGTGGAGTCACTGCTCGGTAATTACCATTCTCTCTCTTGTCATACTTCTCGGGAACTTTCTGATACCCCGGTCGGATGTATTCTTTTTCGCATTTCCCCGATTCATATCGACTTTTTAGACACACTGCGCTTGGTCGATCGCTTTCTTCCAAGAATCACTCTCGGACAAAGAGTTTCCCCTTCACCTCTCAAGGATGCCAGTGGGAAGACGCCAGAATCGCCAGATGAGAACATTCGTACCGCCGGAGCTAAGGCCCAGTCAGAAGATCCGAAAGGGTTTATGTACCTGAAGAGAGACCTCGTCCGACTGCTGGGAATCCTTGCCTATCGGTCCAAAGGGGTTCAAGACCGCGTTCGGCTGTGCGAGGGCATTCCCGTGGTATTGAATATGTGCGTTATCGATGAGCGTAACCCTTGTGAGTGGTGTTCGTTCGTTGCTTCGTTTCAAGATTCGCATCTTTTTTCAAAAAAGCTTGAATGACAACCTTCGGTTCTGGCGCCATTCTGGCCAAGTCACCCACCCCTTCTCGTTCTTCACGTCCCCTTCCCTTCACGACCAAATCCCTCTTTCCCCCTCTCTGTCTGACTGCTGCTTCTTCCATTTTCTCACGAACGTCCTTTCTTTCCCCCTCTTCCTCGATTACATCATGAGATCGTTCCTGGGCAGTTCAGACATCTACGGGATCTTCCATTGATTTTAATTCGCTCATTTTTTCGTACACCCAGATTTACGGGAACATGCCATCTTTGCTTTGCGGAATATTCTCGGAGAACAATGTCGAGAACCAAACCGTGGTAAACGAAATCCAACCAGTGCGGGAATGGGATGAAAGTGGGGTTCTGTCAGAGAGAGGCCAGATTGAAACCCTCAATTAGAGAATAGGATTTGTACAGAGTGGACGTGTCAAATATAGCATTATGGCATTTACAGCTTCAATTGAGGTCAAGTGGGGATTAATGGAGGGAAATACCCGTGTAGGAAGTTCGAATCACAGCAAAGTTTGTTGAATGAAATGGAGAGGAGGTGTACAAACAGTGAACGTTTGAACTCTATCACACAATTTCAAAACGATGACTCTACTCCTCCTCTTCCTCTTCCTCGAGATCGATAGCACGCTTCTTGCGGTTTCCAGCCGCAGTACCTGCTCGTCTAACGGCAACATCCTCTTCCTCCTCTTCACTTTCCACATCCATCGCATCATCCAACAAGTCTGCAGGCGCTGCTTTGCTCCCGAGCCCTCCAATCGCACCAGATGTTGATGACGACGAGGCAGCACCAGCAGCAACGCCCGACGGCGCATCTTCGGTGCCTGGCTTCCCAGAACGCCGTTTGCGTTCCTCAGCCGCCTGCTGGTCAATTTGGGCCTCCAATTTCTCCAAATCATCAGCCTCGTCCTCGTCGCCGTCTCCCTCGCCGCCCCGGTGTTTCCGCGTCTTCCGCCGTCGACGTTGGCCGCCGTCATCCGAATCATCATGGTCACCTTCCTCTTCTGAATCAGACACGAGGAAATCATCCGTTTGATATTCACCAGGTCCCTTTCTGGGATTCACATCTTCGCCGCCGCCCGATTTTCGTTTCTTGCGCCTATCATCCCCTCCCCCTCCTCCTCCGCCGCCACCGAATTCATCCTCGGACCCACCGGCAGCAAACACGTCCTCCTCTTCATCATCAGACCACATATCATCACCCCTCCGTTTACGCGTGTAACTCTGTCTTCTACGTCGTGATCCGCCGAACCCATCATCCTCACCCACCCCACGGGGCCGCTTCGTCTTCTTTGAAGCCATCTTGAGGAGCTCCATTTTTTCTCGTTCGGGGTCCATGGTGGGATCAGGAGCCATCCGGAGACGCGCGACTTTGTTATGTTTCTGGCCGACAGCTCTGACGAGCATGCGGTGGGTTTCCGATTGCATGCCCGTCGGACGGAGGGACATGTATCCCGTAACGAGAGCTTCACATTGTAGAATACCGGCCCGTTTATGCTGCGCAACGAGATAGGTGAGTCCTTGGCCTTGGATGGGCTTCTGTGGCGTCGAAGAAGCGGGGGGCTGTGTGGAGGGTGCTTGAGTTTGGGAAGGGCCTCCTAAGGCCTGTCGTTGGACAGCGCCGGAGGTATCTACCGTTTGTGTGATGTCGAATAGTTCTTTTCCTAGTTTGAGGCTGAGTGTGCCGTCGGACCACCGAACGACACGCGCGTTTGATTGTCTTCGCTGTATGTGTTCGTGTTTAATTATCCAAGGTTGTCATGGTGTTGGGAAACACGGCAAGGGGAAGGGCAGGGTAGAGGTTTAGAGTTCAATTAGCGTGATTGAATTGAAAAAAATTATAATAGTACAGAGAGGAGGTCCTCCTTCTGCAAGTAAATTACTTACATCTTGGCCATGCTGGTCTTTGACCCATCGCCACCGAACGGTATTTTCCACTTTGAGTTTGATAGACATGCTCTTCTCGCGTAACGATTCTGCGGTAAGTTCTTCATCCTCCTGCTCTGGTCCCACGTACGTATCCGGGTGGAAGGGTTTGGAATCCACCTTGACAAAGTTCGGCATGCGGAGAACCCAATGCTAATAGAACCCCAATACGGCAAGGCGCAACAACCGACCCAGGGGGAAAGAGCGAGAACTCTAATGAGCCCCAACCCTGACATACAGAAGGGGAAATGTGTGGCCACTTACCTTGCCGTCCGACGACCTCGGTACGGGTATGTTTGGAATAGCTGCATTAGCTTCAAGGACTTGTTCGACCACGGGCTCGGGCTCGTCGTCTTCGGGATATTCCATGGCTTCTCTGTGTCTACGCTCGCTCTCAGAGAGGTCACCCTGGTCCGAGTGGCCCGTCGATCTGGGTCGGGACGTATGAATTAGGGGAGAGGAAATGGTAACGATAGCGTTATCGGCTCACTCGTCTGGTTTGTTGTCTGCATCTTCACCAAAGAGGTCCTGCATGTCCTCATCGGGATCCTGTGCAGACCGGTCGTCTTCGCCGTCATGGTCGGACGGAATGGGGTGCATGTGGACGTCGTTGGCTTCCGAGGGAATGCCAGAGCTATCTGTTTTTGTCACAATCCTAAGAGCATCTGCGAGGGACATGCTGCGAGATCCAAGTATGTTTGTGGTCGCGTTGTATGACGGACAACGCGATAATAAGTTGTGGGTGTCGGGAACAACGATTATGAGGGTTAGCGCCCATGCACGCCTGAGACGAGTGTGCCGCGGTCATGGGTGACGGCAAGGACAGATGGCAATAACGTTGGGTGTGTGGAGATTAACCACGACGTCCATGATCTCTCTGCCTCATCCACAGCCTTCTTTCGATAGAATCCATCCTTGCCATGAGTAGAGTGGCCGTGTGCACCAGTCTTCACATTCGCCGTTGTCGACGGAGTATTGGCGCTTCAGTCCAAAGCAAAGTGTGATCTCACGATAGCACTAGTAGTCTTCGACAGCAGCCCGCGACATCCCCAAAAGCCAACTTACACATCCCAAGAATGTCAGTACATGGCTTCGGAATACACCTATTATTGTATATTGCTTCTGCAAGGACGGAGGGCCAACGGAAACCACGTCTGTCGCGAATTTGACTATTGCAAAGTAGCTCTCGGCGGCTCTTTCTCGTCTTGCAACACATGTTTCTGAATTCTGTCTGGCCCAACCCTTTCAGGCAGTTTTCACAGCATCACCTTCCTATCGATGTTTCTTCCACAGCCCGCTACGGACGGATATCCTCAGGGAGAGACGCCTGAAGTCACCGCCCCCCTCGAGTCACCAGCGACTCGGTGCCTTCCCCCAGTCCCAGATGCGCCCACCCTGTCCCATCGCCTTGCTCAAGCAAAAGCCAGATATTTATCCAAGCTCACCACAGAGCTCGAGCAGACGGGACGGGGACTACGCTGTCGTGTTTCATGAAGGCGGCGGCGAACTTTGATATGAAGATGACGATCCACCCGCCAAATTCACGGTGTGTGTCCAAGTCCACCCCCCTGACATCAGCCGGCACAGATTCCGAGATCTCATCCGGTACTGTGGATGGTTCGCTTCGAATATTCTTTCTTTGTATAGCCAGTGCACATCTCCCTTTTGGAGGACCTCTTCAGGCGCTCTCCCTACTGCCTCGACCTTATTTGAAGTCACGGCTCGTTCGCCACTTCCTCCTTCTCTCTCCTTCAACATGTTCACCCATCGTCCCTCTGCCCAAATGACTTCATCTCCTCGGTGCGCCTTCCAACACCTCTTCGCCCATTGTCACTAACATTTATTCGTTGGACAGTGTTCAGAGCAGCGTGTCCCCCGTCCCGCACACCGGGACCCCCCGCAGCGAGTCGGCCTCTGCTAGTCCTCAGTGGAGCAACACGAGTCAGTTTATCAGCGACGGCAACCTCGACATTAGCAACTTCATCGTACGCTTTCCTCATCCTCTGCTTACTCGATGATCACTCACAGTGGCTCTTTAGAACAACTCTCCATACATGCCCTGTGTTGACCCTTATTTGGACGATGGTGCCGTGTATAATAGCAGCCAGTCTGGCTCCCCTTCTCCCTATCCCGGCGAAACCTTCTACCAGCCATCTCAAACCCTCCCTGCCAACTCCTTGCTCCTCTCCCCAGCGGCCCCTTACGGCACCAACTCTAACATGAACATGAACACGTTCTACGGTCTTGAAAGCCATAACCACCACGGTCATTCGGCTAGTCAACGTCCGTCGCCCATCCCTCACATCCGTATCGATACCCAATTCACATCACCCCCATTGACAGGCGCAAATGTCTCAACCCCAAACCACTCCAGCTCTGCTCTCAGTGCGTACAGTACCAGTCCTCCTTCCGGCCATAAATCGCCTTACACCCCACCTTCGATCTCTCCCGCTTCCAACACTCTCATCATCGATCCAGGCCACCACTCCCCCCATTCGCCCACCTCGCTCATGCACTACGGCGGTCAAGCAATGTCTCCCACGCCCAAAAGCCCCTACGCCCCTCATACTTACACTCCTTCGCCCACTTCTTCCATCAGCGCGTTCGGGGACATGACTTTGGCTACCCACATGGACTTTCCCCGTAACCATGTTCCTCACGCTCCCCAGATGCCTCGCACTGTCCAACCCGTCCCAAGCGTTTATGACCTCGCCAAGATGTTCCCTGGATTCAACCACATGGTTCCCCAGAAGACATACCGCCCTAACACTCAAAGTGACAGGCGTCGGTACGTCGAGGAGGTCCAACTCGAGCAACCCATCATGTTCTACGTTTCAGGCCCCGATGGGCTTGGAATCTCCTGCCGCGATGCTCTCAGCAGTCGTTTCATTCGTTTGCGCGACAGAGACGACCAGATGTTCATCAACCGTGGTCCCAGTGTCTCTATTCGAGTCCAGGTACGCACTTTGTCCCCCATCTTCTGCCAATACCGATAGCTGACCGATTTTCTAGTGGCCTGGATACCCAGCTTGGAGTCGTCAGATTCCCACTCGCGACTTCCGTACACCGCCAGGCCCTATTACGCGTGCTAAACTGGCAAAGAACGTCGCTAAGACGGTGGACAGGTTTATCATCGTACGTATTGGTTTCTGCCATATATGCCTATTACCGCCTCATGCTATATACCTGTACTCATAATACCTGTTATTTTTGTAGGAAAATTCTCAGAAACCTATGGAGGACGACGCTGATTCCCGCTGGCGTGTTGGCAATGACCACATTAGCGTGGACAGGTTGGAGATCGTTGGACTCCAACATGTGAGCATGGGTAGCTGGCAGGTCCACCTCCGTTTGCGCCCTGCCATGTAGGGGGACCCCTCACTGAGTGGCATCCCCCCACCCTTCGAGTTTCCCTCCATTCCCTCCTGTCTTCCTCGGCATCGGCATCTCACTTTTCGGACATCATCAACTCACTCACGATCCCTTTCGTAAACCTTCCTGCTCCGTCACCCGACCTGGCCTAGACCCATTCGGATCCGTTTTCGTCTTATGCCGCCCATCATCATCATCATCTTTTTCCACTCAATCCATCTCATCTCCTCGTCGTCATCCGCCACCTTCTGCCATCGATATCTCATGGTGGGAGGTGTTGTTTCCGTATATCGATACCCCCCCTTCTGTGCTAAAAGCTGTTTAAAGTACGATATACACACTCTTGTAGCACATTTCGGATCATCTTTTTCTCTTTCGCCCTTTGCTACTGGATAACCTTATACCCCCCCAGGTGGAACCTGCTTTCTTGTATATACTCGATGTTTTTGTTTTTGCTTTGTGATATTTGCTTCTCCCCCTTATTTCCCCTGTCTGCGTATTTTCGTTCTCCCAGTTATTTGTTTCTGATTTTCTTTTGGATATGCTCTCAACGCCTGCAATAATCCCCGACTCAATCTCAATCTCATTTCATTTCTTGTATCGCTATGTCTTTCTCTGCCTCTTTCTCTGTCTCTCACACCTCTCAACGTATAATAGATACGCAATATCCATAAATAACAATCGATGCCTCCTTCCCCCAATTATAATAGCCTCATCTTTGACAGGTCGGCAGCGCATTCAGTCTTGAAAATGGTCTCGTGGTTCCACATATAGTATTGCCCATCGACATTTGAGCGCGGGATTCGTGAACAGCCTCGTCATCGTAATAAAAAACCAGGGACCCTATTGTACTCAGGACAGCCACTTCTCCGGAGAAAAAAGGAAAGAACGGACATGTCCATGGCTATGCCAATACCACTATATACACTAATATATTATACTATATGCACCCCACAAACGAGGGAGAGGTCGAGATTCTTCCGAGAAGTGTTCGAATACGAGTATGGTTGTCATATTGAAGTAAATTTCCCTTCTAGTGTCTTGAAAGGCTGCGCATTGAAAGGGGTGTGGGGGAAAGGACAGGACAGAACAATGCAACCTGCCTCAGGTGGGGTTCCAGACCCCATGCGTTTGACATCTCGCCAGTGCGCCGCGGTGGAAATAACGGAAAATGGAGAGGGGTGCTTGCAAGAAGGGAGAATTCATCCGAAAGAATTCATCTTTCTCTTGCCAGTGCTATCTATCTTTTCCCTTTCCCTCTCAGGCAGAGAGGTTCCTGACACGCGGCTGCCGTCCCGTTTTTACACTGAGGGTATGCATTGCACGCCACCGGAGATTTCAAGCGAACTACATACGATGTCGCTGTTTCTGTTTGGACACACCAGTAATCTGGATCCCGTCAATAATCATGCGTTAGAAAGTCAGTCCTTGCAGTGCAGTGCTAGGTTCTAGTGGCTATTATATTTATTTCGAAATCGCCTTTTAGTCGAGGGTGAGGATCATTAGATTGGTTAATTTCCCTCTTTTCACACCCATATCCGGATCTGAGACCTCTCTTCCGACGGCTCCCGAGCGTGGGATTGGATGATCACTGGCGACTGAGTGCACCTCAGCTCATCCAGCATCAGCAATAAGATTCTTATATAGTCGAGTCACTGTGACTATTGCCGGCGGAGGCTGCGAACTGCGAATTCAAGGGAGGAGCAGGGGGGAGCACATATGATTTATCTTGTGGAGCTTGTCTGACAACCTGCGTAGATCGCCGAGAGTATATTGCAGAAGACAGATGGTCTTGCGCTTCACACCTGGAATCACCTTTTTTCGTCCTTTTCCAAATTCCAAATGTTCGGACTGTCTTGGGATACGGGATTGGGTAAACGCGGCGCTTGGACCACGGTGTTCAAAAATGCGCAGCTAGAATGATAAGGGATCGAATCGATGGGTTCAAGATGGATGGTCTTTGAACGAACTGGAAAGCCAACGAATGGAAAGGAACATCAAAGTAGGTTGATATATCCCTCCTGACAGTTTCGAATAGTTTCCAAACCCATTCAAAGACAAAGAAGATCCACTGGCACGGATGCATGGAAGCCTCGAGGTACTTGATGAAGGGGGGAGCTGAACGGGGCTCATGGGACACCATTCAAATGATGGATTCATCTTGCATGCTTGCCCGAAATACCGTCGTCTTGCGGAACTTGCCGACTTCCAAATCGGGACTGAATCTTCTACTCTCGGGCTTCAAGTTTAACGCCCCGTCATCTTGCTCAAGACCAAGCATGGGAGTTTCAAGATGAAGTCTTCGGTCGGTCTTGAGCCAGATGTTTCATGCCGCATGGCTTCGGGAAGTAAGCGAAAGACCCACTCTATTACTTACTTTATGATATGACACGCTACCGAGCCTCTATTGTTCTCAGGCACCAGGAATACAAGGCTGGACTTTTATGTCCTGCTGGCTGGTGCTGCCAGAGTCCGGGTTTGAACCTCTGATTTCTCGATGTGTATCGCCTTCCACAAGACAACCTTCTCTTTTCTGGAGCACATTTCTGCTTCTACCACTGCCCGCTGAGCGGCGTCGGGTTGATAGTGAGGCTGAGCCACCACGTCATGCAGGAATACTAACTGAAGATCGAATAAATCCTAGCTCTGGCTCTATGGACGACGGGTGTTTCGCCGTTGCCATGGTGCAGCGTCAGGTCATGTTAGTCAAAGGTAAATACCGAAAAATTCTATCATTAAAAAAACCACGAAAAGATCTCATTAAACCATCCGTTCGCATTTGTATATCATTTCTCTGACAACAACCATGATTCAGCTATCAACCTCTACTCCCGCCGAGATGACCTCCTGCATGTGCACATGTTCGTCCCCTTTGGACAACGCACCTTCCTACTTTCACCCGTCCCCCAAGCCCGTATCTCACCCCGAGATCTCCTCACCATTTTCTGCGCAAATGATATCATCGCGATTGATGCACAGGGAGCAGTCGACTTGTCAGCCAAAGCGTACGCCGAGTTCGTGGAGCTTGGAAAAATGATGCAAGAGAAATATGAAAAGATGTTCTCCGCTTGGTCAAGGACCGAGCGTAAGAGATGATGATGTCCTTGCAGTGATAGTGATAGGCTCTTTCCGGTTGACGTTGAATCAAGACGGTGATTGTATCGAAGTTGTGTCTGTTCTTGTTGTAGCTTTAGTTCGTGCCACCACCCCACAGTGTAACATATTTCATCATCTTTGGCTCTGTCTTTGTAGTTGTAGATTACGAACTGACCGAGTTGTCCGATTGTCCTGCTATTTTCTAACGGGAAATAAGAATAGAGTTTATGTTGTATTTTATAACAATGTCTGCGGGCGATAAGACAGTCATTTCAAACCAGCTTGTTATATTACGGTTAAAAGTTCGTATCTATTTGATTGTTGTAGTCAGAACCTTACCGTCTGTCATTAATCTTAGGAACTAAACTTTGAACGATAAAATCTGTCTGATAATGTTCAAATGATAAGAATGCATGAAGCTACAGTTATACAATGCGTGCACGGATACATATTATACAAAATATAAGTTAAACCAAGCTAAGATGGCACGGCGAAGGATCACCACAACTCATAATCAAATCGTTCCAATATCGCGGTCGAATCTTCGACGTCCTTCTGTGCCTTCTTTCTCATGTAGAAAATAGGGCAATCTTTTGACGTGCAGAGCACATCCTAACGGGTTTACCTCAGCACCGATGATTATTTATCATAAAATCACAACACTTTACCTGATGAAGCGACCCCTGACAACGTTGACATTGTGTCCACAATCGAGAGAAACGGACTTGGAGCTCGGAGGTGGTAGTGACTTGTTTCTGATACAGTTCACCAGTCCGCGGTCGACAATTGTTGCAAATAGCACTTTTATCGCCCTTGACACTGTTGTTAGCCCGCAATGGCGTCTTGCAACCGAGGCAGGTCGTAGTCTTCACAGCAAACTTCATCAGTCCTCCAATTGTCGGAGTTGCAATCTGGATCGTTCGAGTATGATCGCCAGATACTACGCATCTAAGATTAGCACCACTTCCGTCATAAACACACCACGTTCGAGACACGTACACAGTGACGATGCTTTGTCGCCGAGGATCGGCTCGAAAATACGCATCAGCGGATTCGAGAGCTGGTTCTCCAAGTAATACTTTGTATCGATGGGGATATTATTCTCAAGCACATAGATGGGATCTTCCGATCTTTCATACGCGGCGGCATCTGACAATCACAATTTGGTTGGTTAGACGTGATTTTGGTATAGAGGTTCAGGGCTTACCTTTTGCTCCCTTAATGATCACGTAGGCCACACGATCGCCCAGGGCAGGCGCCGATCCTAGCATGATGTGCAGGTGTTAGTCCTTGGGGCAACCTGCTGTTTGCAATTTGACTGATTTGACTGACCTGCATCACGTTTCCTCATCCGTTCAGCAAGCTCGACGTGCGCTTGCTTGGCCGCATAATCTACGCACAAGACGACCTCAGCCACATTCCCGGTATGCATGGGGCATTGCTAACTCACCTGCCTTTGCAAGCGCCTTGGTGATGACCAACTGCGACATGTCGACTTTGTTTTGGAGCAGATCAGCGATGACCTGTTTGGTATAGCTGTGGGAACGAGGGGCAAAAGTGGGGTTCTGTCAATATGATGTCCGGCCGCGGAACATTGAATATCGCAACGTGAGTTGGAACTTACTCCTCAGCACCTTTCACATCCCGATCGACCAGCAACTTATGCAAGCAGGTTGATATGACCGTGGAGACCAACCGGCAATTGTCTCTGCGAACGGTCTGCAGTAAGAAAGTTCAATTTAGTTCAATAATTCAACAGGTGCACACCTCGTGACAGCGCCAAAGACGGATGATGACTAACCTCAATTCCCTTCGTGTCCATCTTATCGTATTTCTCCGGCCTGGTCCAATACAACCCGGCGTACCGCTTTTTATTGATAAGAAGGTACGGGAAATAGACCTTCTCGAACTCGAGCTTGATGGGTTTGATGAATTTACCAGTCACAAATTCTGCTGCCTGACTCCCTGCAGATCAGCATCATCAATGCACAGTCAGTATTCGCAGCCAAAGGAGCTTGTATGATGGAGGAAATGAAATGTGTGCGCAGTCCTACTCACCCATTTGCATAACCGCAGGCAAGTCTGTCGGTCCGAATTTAACCATAACCGAGTCAGTATCTCCATAGATGACTTCAGCATCATGCTCGTGTCCGTTTGCCCGAGAATACTCTGCTTCAACTTCGCGCTTGGTCTTCTCGATCATCTGTCGACCATACGCAGTCGTACTAGTTGAAATTGGAAGACACGGGAGCTTTCCGATCGTAGCTCCAGTAAATCCATACACGGAATTCGCACTGATCTATGTTAGGAGTGCAACGTTTCAGTATACGTGTACCGGGACTAGGTGGGTCCAAACTGTGATAAGGGGCTGCGCACCTTTAGAGCCAACTGTCGACCATCCAACACGGCGCGTTTGAATGGGTCGGTCTCGTTCTTGAGATCATTTTTCGCTCTCTTACGTGCTGCGATGAGATCTTCCAAGATGGTGGGCAGGAGACCCTTACGCCTCTTTGATGTCACAAAAAAGTCTGTAGTAATGTACGGAACCATCAGTGAAGCAACAACTTTATGGGCATTTCGGAGTAACTTACCATTATTGGGGGTCTGAATATAGTCAACATCCTTGACTAAACTGAGTCGATCAATAGTGTGTTTCTCAATCAATGTCGTATAACACAGGTTGTGTGCCATCATGATTGATGGGTACAAGGAGCTAAAATCCAAAGTTGCGATCGGGACGTCGTAGTAACCCTTCTTGGGCTCGATAACTGTTGCACCTTCATAGTGCTCATCTGAGCCTGTAACGCATGGAAGGTCAAAAATTACACGATAGAACAGTAAATATTATCGACGAACCTTCTCCCTTCAGGGCTGGAATGACATACCCATCGTCATTCGCTTTGCGAAATAGCTGTGACAGCACTTTGATGGACTGTCCTCGCGAAAGTAGATAGTTAAACGGAACGCCTGTCACACGAGCCATCTCGATATAATTGATGAAACACATAAGTTTGTCCATCAGTCTTTGGGGTAGATAAGCATCCTGTACCATAGCAAGTGAGTTTGAGTTTGGCAAGTCGTACGTAAGTAAGGGAAAACCTTACCTTCAAGCAGTATACCGCTAGCCGACGCCGTGATTCTGCTGTTCCATTTTGGAGGTCCGTAATCACTGAATGATGTACATCTTCTTTCTGTTCCCCGAGGAACTGGGCACAGACAGAGTTCAGGGTGTACGATCTGAGTTTGTGTTCTCGTTGCATGTATTGCAAAATATCAATCTGCAATCGTCCATCAAGCGCCGTCTCCTTCGAGTCGCGCTGTCCAAATGCCTTTGACGAGAAATGAGTGTCCTTGGTGACCGACTTGACACCCTCCAGTCTACCGAGATAGGGGAAGGTAGAGGCTTTCAATGCTTTAGCTCGATCGAGAAGATACGGGAAATCGAAGTTCGAGATATTGTAACCAATGATAACGTCAGGATCCACTTTCTGAACGAACTCTCGCCATCCTTGCAACATATCCGCCTCGTTAGTATAGGATAGGACTTGGGACCCAACGATATTTGCACAGGTGTTCAAGGTGAAGACATTCCGAATGAACGGTTTACTTTCGCCCTGTCTAGTAACCATGTTTGCGATCTGGATGACCGGATCCACCTGTGCTTCCGGGAAGATCCCCTTACGACCCGCACATTCGATATCAAAACTGAGAATTCGCAGAGGTGCGACTCTTGACCATTGGCCATCTGGTGCGTGCGAAATCATGTCGTCCCATCTATACAAATGTCAGAATGACAGATCCGGCGGAACTAGATTAAGAGAACCCGACCTAATAGAGAGTTCAATTTGACAACGTGATTTCTTTTTCTTGATGTCGATGAGTTTGTATTTACCGGCCGGCGCCTCGATCCAGTTCATACCGACTACCTAAAGCAAAGTTAGAAATGATGGACAATGCTGAAACAATTATATACCTTTGCGTCAATCATGAAGCGAAGAGTGTAGGCAATATTACTCTCGAAAGTAGAAGTGGGATCGTTGAAGAAATCCTTGTAATGCACTTCGCCCCTATCAAACATGCGTAAAGGGGGGAAGAGGGTAAGTTGAAGCGTTTCAGTTCCGATTTGGTCATGACTTATCTCGGATTTTAGGTAAACTGCGTTGGTCTATAAGGGTGATCTTCAAGAACGGAACGGCAGTGTCGCCCATGTAGTGCATCAAGCTTTTCTTCTCGACCATTTGGACATCTCTAACAACTCCGCCGTTTCCGATGTTCTATGAGTCGATGTCAATCAGACTTGGTGTCAACGTCAAATGCGATTTGAGCCTTACATTCAAGTGCATAGGCAACATAGTCACATCCGAAGGTAAGAAACCACGTGGACATGCAACGTAGAAATATGGATAGAAGTCTGTCACATATGCAAGAACACTGTTTCCTTTCTAGATAGTATATTTCGGTCAATACGAAGATACTGTAGAGGGGCTGAGGAAGATCCTACATTTGTCACACCGAACATTCGGATACCTGTTCCGCCACCTGCAGTGTCTGCACAGTCTTCAACGTCTATTTGTTGGAATACTGTAGTAGAATTAGTATCTTCGACATCCATCAAAACGGCTGTTGTTCTAACCAATGGCATCCTTGCTTGCGTTGATCGGCTGAAGGGTTGGTCTCGCCCAAGCGTCAGCACCACCCTCTGCGTCTATACAGGGTTTAGAAAGGAAGGTAGTCATATGAGTTTCAAAATTACCTTTAGTTTCCCCTGCTTCTTCTTTCAATCGCTGTAGCACTTCCGCGAACGAGGGCTCGGCCGGTTTCTGCTGTGATGACGAAAACGCGGACGCAGACTGTCCGATTTTTCTTCTTTTCGGCGCAGGTTGTGAGTCTGTATCCATCTTGAACGATTCCTGCGTAGAACTACGCGTTTTCCTAGTTCAGACGCGTCAGGGAAGAATGTGAATATCTGTCTTACCGTAGAGGCGTGTTCTCCTTCGATGAGTGCGCTGACATGACGGGATTTCGCGCAAAGTTCCTTAACCACCTATATAGGAAAACTGATTAGAGATGGACTTCTGTGGTCCGAGATATGCGCGGTATCTGAATGTATAGGTGTAGTAGTAAGTAGTGGTCGACGTTAAGGATCGCGTCAGGCGGGCGCTTACTATATTGGCGTGCCACAAGCGCGTTTAATTAGCCCGAGCTTGTTAGCCTCTGTACCAACTTGGCAAAATATTCAATTGGTATTGTTTTCCAAGAACATCATAGGAGTAAAAGTCATGTCAATTTGGTACTTGCTATAAGCAAGCACATGTACGCTAATCAGAATATTCCAAGCCGTTTTAAATTGAAAGCACTGAGAATGACAGCAAGCCGAAGAGAATGAAGATCATTGTGACATTTACGGCTACCGAATATTCATTGGGTCTGCTTTCTGGAAGGAAGACTATGGCGTTTCTACGCCGGGTCTTGTACTTGAGCACAAGCATGAGTGCAAACGCGCTTTATTGGAATCGATTACAAATAACTCGAGTATAAGACGTCAGAAAGATGTTCAGAAAGAAGATATATTTGGCAACGACAACGCCGAAGACATAACACGAACACACTAGTGACTACCTAAGGAAGATCAGATAGAGCTAAAGAGAAGGGACTCGATGTAAGTGATCCTCGTGGCGATCGGAGCGCAGGAGACGGAGAGTACAATATCCCGACGAGTAATCGAATTCTTGCGATGGTATCTAGGTTTAGGGGTTGTGGAGCTCTCGCTTTCAGCATCTGGACTAGAGGTCAATCAAAGACACCCAACATGAGTGATAGGCACCGGTGACGCCAAGAAACAGATAAAAATAGCGTTGGTCAAGACATTCCGGAGGAAACTAGTGTCGAAACAGACATCGGATTTGATTGAAGAAACCGGAGGCATCAGAGAGGTATGAACAGAGAAAGATCGGAGGCGATGAGGATAGCATAGCTACGTCTTTGATGCTTACAGTCAAGATACCCGCCGGGACCCTGACATAGACGATGTCATTAAGAAGTAGTAGAGAAGATAACCTCGCCATACGATGCGGCAGTACAGCGGTTGGGTTTCAAGTGATAGATGCCGACGAAGATGATGAATGATAAGCCCTTTCATAAATCATCGTAAACCCATGATTAATATTAATTTCATGACACAAAGCTCAGACATAGATGCACTGTTCTGTATAATACCAATAAATTGACCATGTCGTCCATATGTTTGACGTATGTATATGGCCAGAAAAGAGGTCCAATTGCGTCTGATCGCTCCGACAGAATCCTGCAAGGCTATACCGAATCTACTACCGCCTAGCTTTGGAACCGTGCCGACTATCTTGCCGCTGTAAACCTAGCGATGACGAAGACAGGTCGCCCACGACGATCATGTGTCACGTCAGGAATATCAGCCCCCCTTAACGCTGATTTCAAACGAGACGTACGACAAGGAAGCAAGACTATCGCGACTGGAAGAGGTATTCCAATTGCCAGGACCATATGCAGTCTTCCGTCGGATCGAGAGGGGAGATAGAACGAGATACTTTTGCAGATAGATAATATTATAGGTGTTCCTTGGCATATAGTTGATACAGTCCTAGACCGCTCTGGAACGGTAGGCTTGAATAACCAATAGAGTCGATGGACTCTACAAAGCTGTTGCCCAGGTACAAATCACAGGGATCTTTTTGGATCCTCCAAGAGTAGCTTAGTTCTAGCGCTAGTGCACTGACTTCTGGCCGATGTTGATCTCTATCTTATGGCCGAGACGGACAAGTGGATGAATGGTTCAACCCTTTTTCATCGACGTGCGGGAGCTTTTAGGACAGGGACCAATAAGTCGGCAGGTTACGTTTGAGTAACCTGGACAAAAGACTGCACCCTGCGTGGGCCGCGGACCTGGGAGAGTAGATCGGAGATGGAAGAATGTTCTGAAGACAGACAGGAAGAATGTTAGGACTCCCGATTTAGGTTTATAGGATTGAGCTATCTGGGATTAACGGCGGTAAGATGTGTGGTGTCGACGATGTATCTCAGACAAACTTGCTCCCTTGGTTCGAATTCTCCGCCTTTTGCTGACGCTGAAGTCAGAAAGGAAAGCGAAGCATTTCCTGAATACTAACTACGAATCCAAACCCTCTTTGGCAGAAGCATATCAAACTTCCACCGGTCACCGGGGTTCAAGAGTCGTTTATGGCATGACTGTTACCGTCGTAGACTAAGACAAAGATGACTCTCCCGTGAAGACTTCTGATCCCGTCTTTGAGCTCAAAGACGCCCGATGCGATTCGACAGAAGAGAGAAGGGGCTCCTAATCAGCACCCATGAGGGATTCCTCCGTAAGAATGTTGAGCACTGGTGAATAGTTGAGTTCTGATGGCAGAGCGAAATACAGATTTGGCGTGATTCGCTGGGAAGTGACATTTACCCGCTGTAGGGTCTGTCAGGGAAGATTAGGAATACTCGAAAGAGGGTAACGTCGAGTTGCCGAAAGATCGGCCGCTTACGGTGTCATGAGAAAGCATAGACGAAGAAAGTTGGATTTGGTAAAGACGGCGATGCACCCCAGGCGTGTATGGCTCTGGAGTCGAATAATCTCCACATCGGGGTTTTCCCAGTGAGAATGTTCTAAGAAGAAATAAGGTGACAGAGAAAGCCCGATGCCGCGTATAGAAGGAATCAAGGAACGTAGTTGGAATCGAGTACCCGATCGAGGGTCTCCTGGACTAGAGGATTAGAACCTCATAGAGCTGGCCTGATAGGATGATGTCCAAGAAAAGTCCCGTCAAAGTCATCGATAACCTTTCCATGATGGAAAGTACTAGCGGTTTTCAATCAATTTTTTTCCGATGGAAAGGCGGGGAAAGAGTCCAAAGATCGAAGGTTTCCTGCACTAGCGAGGAGCGCAGCTCCGTGGGTACGTGATAGAAGGATTGACGACTGTTCAGAATCGAGTACTATCTTCATGGGCCATCGTCTAGTGGGGGATCTCACGTACAATCACTTGTAGAGCAAATGGTTGACTGTTACGGTCGATTTGTCCGGCTAGTTTGAAGAAACGCTGGTAGTTGGAAGTCTTGTTCAACAGGACCCGATCCCCCGTCGGAGTATCCATACATGGAATCTTCAAATGACATTGCGCGAGAGTAGGCCCTTTGGGGTTACCAAATTTGATAGAGCCTGATTGCACATCCAGGAAGCATCGCGATTAGAGATTCCCTTCGACGTGAGTGATAAGGAAGCAGTGATTAGAAAGGCTGACATGAGTACAGAACTCTCTTGAGAGCGAATGCAATATGTCTATTGACGGATCGGTCTTCGTATTGCAAATTCGCTGACAGAAGACAGGAACAAAGCGCACAATTAGCAATGTGTTCAGAAGCTAGAAGATACATCAAGAGCAAGGTACGCTCTAGGTTCTACAAGATACCGTATGGATTTTAGAATTTTCGTCTCAAGAACGCATGATACTAGCTCCGTTCGCTGTGAGAGCTTTGGAACAAAGTTAGCGGGGAAGGAGACGGAGGAAGTGTCTGAAGACTTCGTCTCTAGCGCACGCACCTTTGAGCAGTCGATAAGCAAATGTATTTTGAGGCACTACGGTTGGGGCAATGTGTTCCGGTGTAAACACAGATATGGACTGTTCATGATCAATCGACGTCCCAATGATTGTCATAGATGTAAGCCAATTAGTTGCAGTAGATGGGAACAGCTGTTCTAACGGTTCCCCCTCGAGCAACCTACCATAAACTGAAGTCGAATACCAGCTCAGCTCTTGCCGCGACGAGATGTGCTGAACGGAGTTCAAACAAATACAGTAACCGACGCCACTGCTAAACACTGCCCGGCGCTCCAACCAGTGCCACGTGAGCGCGGGATCGATCGACAACGACACTTGCGCTTCGGCTAAACGAGGTTCGTCAACGTTCAATACAATGACCACGAAGGCGACACACAGCGAACTCAATGTTTCTCTCGAGCCGCATCTTGTAGAGATATTGCGTCCACTAGTGCCTCTTCTTCCGGATGAATTATTGTCGAAGCTGATGGTCGCACTCAACGCCTACGACACCCCATCATCAGCATTGTCTCGGAAATCCCAGCTGTCTCCGCTTATTCCATATTCTGTGTTGACAGGCATCTCATCATGGGCACGTTCCTCTTCTGGAGTTTCTAAGCTGTCCTCACAAAATCCGCCGCTCGACCCTCACAGTTACTCCATGGTCGCGCTTCTGGCAGGAACAATAACTTCGCCCGAACGTAAATTTCCCGACATGCCAAAGGGGGCTGATGATGACGACCCTGAAAGGGCAAGAAATGACCGCCGTGCAATAGTTGGTCTTCTGAATGCACTGCTTAGTATTCTTGGCTCCGGGGCTGCAACGTGGTGGGCAGCCCAACGCCTCTCATGGAAGAATGAATGGGTAAGGAAGACGTCCTCATGGTGTCATTTATTTTTATTTTCACCGGTCAATGTCAAACTGACTTCTTTTCCGACATTTAATAGAGAGTTTTAATTGCCTTGTTGGTTGCCATAGTTGTAGCCACGTCCGAGGCCATTCTCTACTTGATTTGGGAGTCACGGCGCTCAAAGAAGAGCTCTGCTCTTGCACGATTTCATATCAACAGAGATACACATCAACCCCAAAGTGACCATCTGACTCCAGAGGCAGTGGATGGGAACATCCTAGCCGAACACAGTCTCGACAGGAACCAAGCTTCTGTTATCGGAGATATGGACGAGCTATCGGCTTCACCGAACATGGAGATCCATGGCGAAACTCGTGGATTACGAGAGCGGGTGCCTCATTCTTCCCGGACACGAAATGGAAAGAATAGGAAATTATCTAAAAAGAGTGGATGAACAGCCCGCGAGGCCAATATCTTGCCGTTCGCTCCGTGAACCTGGATTGGCACGACCAAGGTAAGTTAGTCTGTCACACGAATTTCAAACTCCAGAATGACATGCTGATTACGACATATTACTATCAGGTTAGTCCTCAGTCTGTGCTCTCCCTGGCAGGCAATGAAGCTTTGCTTGTATGTTCCAGTGCTTATCTGTGTTCTAATAGACTAGTATTTAGTACCCCCACTGCCCCGCATCCAGCTTTCCTATTATTAGGGCGCTATGAAGAACTCTCCGCATAATTATGGATGATCTGTGAATTCTGTGCCGAGCATAGATGATACGGGGCCGTCGACCACGTTTCTCGCTTGCGACTCACCGGCTGGTCGAAGTTCATTACGATCCTCGTTGTCCAGGAATAGACACGGTCTTAAAAAATGGTCAATACAAATCGCATCGTTGTCGTCGCATTTCTCATGTGCGGAGAAACTTAGAGTTACCAGCTCAATCAGAAATCTTAGAAGCCTCACGGCTCACGGCTTTGTAATGGAAAAAACTGCTCTTTTCCTAAGTGGTGGGTATGCTACTTGCTCGACCGTGTTCCTATGGTGGGTGCGTCATCCGGCGGAACAAGGAACATCCGAAGAAGTGAATTACAGTTTACATACTTCTATTGTTTGTGTTCATACACCCCAAGTCGTCTAAACAAAGTTGTCAGATACCACCCCGTCAAACCCCACGCTTCCAAACGTCCCTCCTGACCTCCACCTATCTCATCCCGACCTTCCGAGTCACTCACCCACGAAATGTCACTGGTACTGCTGACTACGTCTGGGCGCGAAGGATCTTTAAACTTTGCCCTGATGATATCCGAGACGTCAATAGCGTAATATGGGCGATCACCTCTAAACAGATAATGGTGTAAACGGTGCGGTGCAATTACGGCCGACAAAGGTAAGTGGAAAGCATGTGCAACCTCTCTCGGAGATAGGTTCAGAGTGGATAAATCGAGTGAACTCAGAGGTTCAGCTTCGTCCTCCGACG
This sequence comes from Cerrena zonata, assembly GCA_038087015.1. Classification (NCBI taxonomy): domain Eukaryota; kingdom Fungi; phylum Basidiomycota; class Agaricomycetes; order Polyporales; family Cerrenaceae; genus Cerrena; species Cerrena zonata. The sequence goes on from JASBNA010000012.1 coordinate 892,418, forward strand.
TTTCGACAGTATCGTGCGATCCAAGTACCCGAGACTGTGGATGAACGAAACCCTATGACTCTTTCCGTTAGACTATTAGGTTACATACCAAGATCCAGTATGACATACAACGAATGGCCATACTCGCATCCCTCCAAGAGATATTTCTGGGGGACCGAAACGACCGAGGATCTCTATTTGTTCGGGTCTAATGCCGACCTCTTCTTGCGTTTCTCGCAATGCGGCAGCCAACGCGGAGCTGTCTGTCTTTATCACAAAACAAAACACATTAGAGTTCAAACTAAAATCGAAACGCCCATTTTGTCAGTGTGTTCTTAGTATCTTACCTCATCAACGCGTCCTCCGGGGAAGCTGCAGACACGACTCAATGAGCAATGCATCCCGCATGAACGCTGTTCCATATGCACGAGCGTACCTCACCTCGCCGGAATGTGTTCTAAGTTTCCCCCTGACCTCTAGTAGGATTCCGGGTCTATTATTTATATTGCATAGTGGCACAAGCACCGCTGCATGTGTCTCCGAGGGGTCGTAATGTATGTCATGTTCGGGATATATGGTTTCTAGCGTCTTTCGGATTGAATTGAGAGTGGAACGTGTGAGGGGACTTGACAAGGATAACGGTCGTTTGGATGAGATTGCATGGGAGCGTGTTGTTGTACTGAATAGTCGTTGCATTTATGATATTGTGTAAACACGATGGAAGTGGTTTATAGATGAGTTGTAAACGTTGTGGCGGGACCTCGAGTGTGAGTGTGGCACGAGGAGACAAGCTCCGTCGACTGGGCGCATCACGTCCCACCGCGCCTCCGTGCATACAACCACCATCATATCGATACCTTTTGCTTCCAGTCCTCCAAAGCGAGATGTGCTGAACATAGACAACTATGAGAAGAGGCTATCACATCGTCATAAGTGTTCAGAAACCACTAACTCTTGCTTCGACTTCTGCTTCGACTTCATATAACCAAAGAACAGGGGCAACTCAAAATCAATACATTCCAAGCTCACTATTTGAATCATTACCATCTCATTCTGACAGGTCTACCGCTCGTCGGAATACTCTACATAATCCAAGCAAGCAATCCCTTCGCGGTGGTGAATCGAAACGGTCGAACACTAGCCATTTGGATTATAGGCTTGGGCCTATTCACGTCGACTGGATAGACTTTCAGGAACAGTATTCGATGGAAGGCTCATTGAACAAGAAAGCCAGCGTCGGTAAAGAAAGGGAGGGGAAAGCTCGACGTACGTTTCTCTTTCATAGTTTACACACTTCACGATACCATTATGTCCTCTTTGCCTGCAGGTGAACCGGCCACTGCGAGTTTCATCCCCTCTCGATCAAAGACAGGCTCTACGAACCTGCCTGAGGGGATTGTGCACATTTACCGCGAAGTCTCAAATGCTACTTACGCCGAGGCAGCCTCTGCGCCACCGCCCTCTCAATCTGCACCAATAGCCATTCCCGGGAAGCAACCACAGACATCAGAAGACGAGGGTGTGCTTGTGGGTGTATTGGCTGTCCCGTCGTGGATGGCTCCCTCAGACTTTTTGTCTTTCGTTGCCCCTGCTTCTGAGGGAATGGTTCATCTTCGTATGATTCGGTACAGATCTCAGCTTGTATCAATGGGATGTGTTGTTTGACGAATTTTGTTCAGTGATTCTGCACCGAATCGGAGCATCGTAGTGATCAACTTCCGAAACGAGGCCGATGCAAATGAGTTTGCAGAGGCCTATAACGGAAAACAATTCAATTCCATGGAGGTAGGTTTATCATTTCTCTATTATAATAGACTTATATATTTGCTTATAATTATAGCCCGAAATCTGTCATGTAGTCCGCGTACTGTCAGTGACAATTGAAGGGTCTGAATCTCCAGGCCAGCCTACGACTCCATTGGGTCTACCCAAAAATTCATACGAACTGCCTACTTGCCCAGTGTGCTTGGAACGAATGGACTCCGCAGTTTCAGGATTAGTGACGGTCCCATGCTCGCATACATTTCATTGCGCATGTCTCAGCAAGTGGGGTGACAGTCGCTGTCCTGTCTGCCGTTACTCCCAAACCCTTCTCTCGTCTCTTCCAACGTCCTCCCGCTCCTCTGCATCGATCCCCTTCTCCTCATCTTCCTCTCAATGCGTCGACTGTCCCGACGACTCCCCTTCAAACGCCAATCTGTGGATATGCCTCATCTGCGGTAACATCGGTTGTGGTCGGTATCGCAGGGCGCATGCTCAAGCTCACTACGAACACACAACCCATTTGTACGCACTCGAGTTAGAGACACAGCGTGTGTGGGACTATGCTGGTGATGGTTATGTCCACCGTCTGATCCAAAACAAAGCTGACGGGAAGCTGGTTGAGCTCCCTTCAGCTTCTGCAATGACTATGGGAGCGAGTGGACGTAGTGATGGTGGAGGTCCTAGTGCCGCCGATGCACTGAGTGCAGAGAAGATCGAAGCTATCGGGATCGAGTATTCGTATTTGCTCACGTCGCAGTTAGACTCGCAACGGACGTTTTACGAAGAGCAAACGACGGAGCTCCGGACTCAATTAGCTGATCTTCGCGGTGTCGTGGATGCGCTCACGAAGGAGGTTGAGAACACGAAGTTGCAATACAAAGATCGGGAAGATAAACTGCGAAAAGAGGAGGAAGAGAGGATTGCAGAGATCGAGCGGGCGAAGACGCGAGCAGAGAAACGTGCGGAGAAGGCGGGTGAACTTGCACGTGCATTGGAAAAGGAGCTGCGGAGTGAGAGGGCGTTGAGTGAAGGGATGGTGAAGAATCTGATGGCTCTGAAGGAACGGGCGGAGAGGCTAGAGGGCGAGAGGGAAGATCTGAAGGGCAGAGTGGTGGAGATGGAGGACCAGGTTCGGGACATTATGTTCTTTGTGGAAGCTCGCGGTAAGATCGAGGAGACTGAGGCTGCCGGTGGGACGCTTGAGGTAACGACTGCACCGACAAGTTCTTCGAGTACTGGGAAGAAGAAAGGCAAGAATCGCTGATGAACATTTTCTCCGACGACCTGGTGTGCCTTCTCGTCCTCAATATTCGCCGAGTGGCACATAACATTGCTCCGTGAGAAGAGATCTACCTTCACTAGACAGAACTATTCACTTCCATGGTGAACATGCGATATCTTTACCTCATCGCAACAATGATTTTCCTGCATTCTCAGAAGAAGCCTCGTCCATTTCGAAATCATCTAGGCTGGTAGGTAACGTTTCCTTTTGTCGACTTTCCTTGTTTGATATCCACAATTTCGGAAACTGTACCCCAGCCTAAATCAATGTAATCGAAGCATGTACATCTCTGCATAATGATACATGTCGTTTCGATGTTCGCCGACTCTCTGGCATTGATATATTCCTTTCCGTATCTTTCGGTACGTTCCCTATTTTAGTCCACTAATTTCCAATGTCATTCTTCTGCGGTATGACAGCATCTTTCTCATGCAGTCCAGATCAATGGCAATTCTCCATCCTTCTTCGCGACCGAGATCAACATGTTTGACGTGTACACCCGAGGTTGAACGCTTCTCGATTGTACCTTACACCCTTACCTCCATGGACTTCCTGCTACCTGGGACATTTGTTGCCGCCGGTGCGGCGATACTTGTTTACAGACGAATGTGTGCAGTTCCAGACAAGAGCCCTGTTCCTCAAGCATACATTCTCACGAATAAAGTTGCACATGCGCGACTGTTGCCCTCGGAATCTGCACATCGTTTTACGTACCAAACGCTGTCGCTCTTGGTTTCTCTCAATGCACTCGAGAAGCGTGAGCTTGACCTAGGATATGGATTACTATTCAAATACGGATCCGTATTCATGACTGTCTCGGGCTTACGCTCAAGTGCGTATCTCGGACGAGATAGTAAGGCAACGATCAAAGAGAAACTGGGAGCCGTACTCAGTGCTAGGGGGTTTGATCCTAGCAAAATGTCTGATGCGTGGATGCAGACCATGCCGAGTTACTTCGGATTCGAAGGCATAAACCCGCTGACCGTGTACTATTGCTACACAACTTCGAACGAGCTTTGGTTAATCGTACTGGAGGTAAGGGCTCTTATGTCTTTGGGCTCCCATATGCTGATACTAAGATTATCTAGATTCATAATACATTCGGCGAACAACATATACATGTACTAGAGCCCGGAACACGTGAAGACAAGATATGTGCTAGTGGGTATGTTAGAAAACGAAGTCTCACAACTAAAATAAACATCTTACGAAACATTCATCCTTTCTGTTCGGATATAGATTTGACCATCAGTGGACCTTTCGTCGACAGTTTCATGTCTCTCCCTTCAACGACCGCTCAGGATTCTACCGGGTCTCCGTAACACTACCTTCTCACCTGACTTCGCCTCCAACACACCCTGTATCTCCTCCGTGCCCGGCCATACGAGTTCATCTTCACACAGAAAATCCGCACAGTCCTAATCGCATCGGACCGCTGAAGCTTATAGCCTCTCTGAATCCCATTCACTCCACCGTCTTCACAGCGACAAATTGGGCAAGAGCATTCATGCAGCATCCATTCTCCTTGTTCCTAAGCCTCCCTCGTATCCTATACCAAGCATGGATTCTGCATTATAGAAAGTGGCTGGCTGTCTATGCCCGTCCTGATCCACGACCTACCTCCATATCCACAAGCAACGATAATGCGGACAATAATACAAACGAGAAGCAAATGGAGTCGAATGGGCAAGGAGTAGGATGGCTTCCAGAGACGATGATAGAGAGGTTTGCTCGTCGGCGTGTAGAACGTCTGTTGCAGTCCCATGCAAATAGGACAGGGATGACCATCACACTGGTTTCGGAAGACCCCCAGTTTCCCAAAATGGAGTTCGCTCCAGTTACACGCGGGAGGCAGCGTAACAAACTCGAGACAAGATTGGACATAAGGTATCAATCATCCAGGTTTTTTACTTCGTGGCTCATCTCGCCATCAATCGAGCACCTTCTGCTGTTGAAAGATGATATCGAAGGTCAATTCCAGGTATCTTCTCGAGTGCTTTTCGAATCGATTGGAAACACTGTCGCCCAAGATAATCCTAGAACAACGAAATCCTTCGCTCAACGTCTACGCACAATTAACATCCCATCCGGACTTCGGCTTCCGATACCAGTCAACGGGATAGTGGATATCCAACCTATGTTGGACGTCCCTTCAATCGTTGCTCTTTTACTCTCCCTCGCGCTCGAACACATGGAGAAATGGATTTTCAGTTCGCTGGGGGCAAGATTTGTGCCCGGTCAAGAACCGTGGATGCGATGGGAGAGGGCACTCGCTCGTCATACCTTACAACAAAGTCCTCTAGATCAGGTGCCCTCAGAACAGAACAGAGTACTTCCAATCAACATCGTCGAATCATCTCGTGATGCCCAGTGCGACAAGCAGTATGCTCTGGGTAGCCTCAGAAGTATATAAAAGATAGAAGTACCATATAGCTTATACAATCCCGTTGGAAGGAGGCTATTTCAGAGAAGGGATATAAACATGGATGTTCTGTCGTACCCTTCAAACCGGGAATGCGAAGCTCGCACTATTTAGCTAAATATTCGTTACAGTAACGATTTCACAGGACCTTACGCCGCAAGTGATGGATACAAACTGAGATAGGTATTGTATTATTTATTCCCCCTTGCACGCTTCTCTTTGACTTGCTCTTCACTGACTGAGCTGTTCCTACGCTTGGATTGACCTCCGCGACTCGTTTCGGGAATCGATGCAGTAACTCGGCTTGTTTGATTTAGGACACTCAGCAGATGATGATTAAAGCCAGTTCGCTTGAGCCCAACGCAAAGAATCTTAAAAACGCCTTCTGTGTACATCTGGTCTACCCATTCGTGTTGTGGGGCGCCCGAACGACGTTTTATGAGTTCGATTGTCTAAAGTAACCCAGAATTTTCAGAATGACTAAAGAGCAGTAGTAAAATCATACAAACCTCTTCAGGAACAAGTAGTTCTTCTCTGGCTTGCTTCAAGGTAACCATTTTCAATCCCGCGTATGCAAAGATACCGTAGTACTTCCAGACGCCTTCTTGTGTATGAAAACAGAAAACATCTGTCTGGAAGCCATTCTTTTGAGGAATTGAGGGATGCATATGGTATTTCGCAGTCGCATCATCCGTGTTGTACGTGTATGTAGGGTTCAAAGAAAGAAGATGGGACCCGGACGGATGGGACCACATCGTTCCGTCATCATCACGAAGACGCAGTGGGCTACGGTCTGGTCTTTTTCTAGAGTGTATCAGTTACAGGACGGTCGGTCAGGCTATCAGTTATGAATGAACTTACAGAAGACGTTGGGCCTGCTGCATTGATAAACAAGTTAGCTAACAAGCACCGAAGTCGTTCTCGGGAATACACTAGATCTCACTTTAGGTATTACCAGATCATGGGAATCGTTGGTAAGGTTCACAGTCTCTTCCTGGTGAAATGGTGCTTGTATATTATGTCTCATTTTTAAGAACGTTTTTGGACTAAAGTGATTTTCTTTCTGAGATCGGTCTGACAGCCGAATGTACGATGCAATAGCATTGAACATAGAATTTAGCTTGACTTCGGATTCCTGATATTTGAGTGTCATCTACGAGATGAAATATCGTATTAGATCTGTCCCATCGAAAATACACAAGAATCACGTACCGAGTCTATTTCTTGTTTCAGAGACATGTTCTTTTCCTTATACCTTTTCGCTCTGCGCGAATTATCCTAGATTATGGTATTGAGGTTACAGTATGACGCAGAATTGTAGATCAACGATACGCACTTGTGCTTGGTTGGCTAGTTCTTGTAGGCCGGAACGCTCTTCAAGAAGCTGGTCGCATTGAGCTTGTAGTTGTTCTATGATCTTGCGGAAAAAAATCTAGTACGAACTAGTTATCAAATCTAAAGCACGTACTACATCGGCAGAAGGAACCTCTTGGAATTCGAGTTTAACATTGCTACAAGCTGGAACTTCCGCTTCCGAGGGCACGCTGTCCTCATTTATCGTAGTCCATCGAGACGATGAAGTCCGTTTTACGGCTTCTTCAGCAGTATGATCTGGAACTGGCGTAGTAGGATTCATAGCAGCAACAGCAGCAGTAACCTGATACCCCCTGCGTTAGAGCCCAATTCTCATCACAGACTTCAGGCACTCACCTCGAGCTCCTTGATCTTATTTTCAGCCTTCATTAGATCCTTCATCAACATCCGAATAATATTCCTCGACACTTCCAATTCCTCCTTGAGATCAACTTCGGCCTCTGTCGACATGATGCGTTGAGAAAGGGGTCGCTATGTGAGTGGGAGTGGACGCGTAATAAAGGATTAGGTACAAACTATAAGAATAAGCTTTGCGACATTTAGCGATGTCACGGCATGTAGTAATAAGCACAGTACACATATGAAGAGTCACGATCAGGCCTTGAACAGTCTGGACGACATACAGATCAAATACTCGTTAGAAATTGAGATAGCTTCTATAGCATGTATACACCCTAAAAAATTCACATAAAACCCAATAAAATAACATATCAAAAGAGAAACAACTACTCTGTCGAATTGAGAACATTGATCTTGGACGCACTGTCTCCACCAAGCACACGACCCTTGATCAACGCAACACCACCTATCTCCACCCTCTTCATGGTCCGTAATGCATCGATCTCTCTCTGGGTCGTTTCGTTTCGCGAAGCCCTAGAGCCGTCTGGTAATTCCGGGAGATGCGGTTTGCGCAAATGAACAGGTCCGATCAGCGGATGGTTGTGCGATACCGAAGTTTGCTGAGAGAACTGGGTGAGGAGGGATATACGAGTGGATATGCTGACCGGGAGGGACGGGGATGGACTGATGATTGGTTTCTGTGCAGACATATTGTGGCTGGTCAGGTGAGGTGTGTCAGAGAGTGTATCTTATATCAGGATACAAAGACCGACCTCTCGTTCTCGTTCTCGTTCTCGTTCTCTTTATTACTAGACGACTTTCCTCGGTCGTCACATCCTAGACTTGGTACTTCTTCCACACAACCCATAGGCTCGTTCGATGAGCCGACAGTTTCAAGCTTGGCGACATCTCCAGGCAGAGCTGCGAGTTCTTCTGAGACTTCATTATCGTTAGAGACGATGTCGTTTGTCTAGATGAAATATATTCACATCATTCTGTTGTTGGAACGCGGTCAACAGACATACCTTCATTCGATCCTCTCGCGCCTGTAGAGTGTAAATCAGTTTCAAATCTTTTTGTCTTCAATAGAATCAACTCACCTGATTACTTCGTTCTTCAAGCACACTGGTGGTTGATGCGTTTGACTGACTCGCGGTACGCTTTGAAGCACTCCGGAACACACGCGAGCTGGTCTTGGCAGATTCTATTTCGACTTTACGAGTGGGAGCCCTTGCGCTCCTTCGCACTGAGTTTGGATTCTGACCAAGGGAGACCGATCTGGGGACACTCTATTTTTAGTACGTGCAGAGCTAATCCATTTGAAGATACTTACTTTTTATGAGTCTGAGCGGTCGGTTGTCGAAGAGGCACACAAGAGCTAACATCCGCTTCTCTCTCAATAACGCGTTTACGCATGCCAGCAGGAAGTGTAGAAATGTGCGTAGCTGACTTCTCAGGTCCGCTAGAAACCCGCGAAGCTCTCTTGTTCACTATACTCCCAGGTCGTCTAATCTTTGAACCAGCCATCTTCGAAACCATCATCAAATCCGGTTGCCCACTTAACTGTGATCTTGAACTCGTGCTTGTGGATGTAGGCGTGGGTGTGGCTGACAAACCATATCGTTCGAGTAGGATCAAGGGTTTCAGGGGTGTCGGTGTAGGCGGTGGTTGTAGTGATTGTGGGTGTTTATCGATACGTTTATCACCCAACACTTTCTCGCAGAGTAAAAGTCGTTTCAAGAAGCCGTTCTGGTTTGATGGGAGATCGCAAGGCCCCGTCGACCAAATTGCCGCGAGGTCGTCTTCGGTGCGTAGGCGGGGTTTAGGTCGGGCTTGTTTGGGAGGAGGGTTTCTTCTGGATCTGACTGCCGAAAGAGTGGTAGTAGCCGCGGTAGAGGTACCTTGAGTTAGTGAAGGTCGTGAGGAAGGACGAGTTGAGCGAGCAGGTTGGGATTTGGGAGGCTTGTGAAATGAGTTGGACGAAGGGACTAGAAACACCGGAGAGGAACCCATAGTCGTTGATTAGACTGTCTCGTTTGACAACCTTGAATGGGATCTAGAAAAGGAAAGGTTCATAGTCAAGTAACAACCATTGAGGGGTGGTCAGTTTGAATTGAAACTGAAGTTCGGTGGGCTGACACAACAAAGTCAGCCACAAAGCAAGGTGTCGCAGAACGGAGTCGGATGCCTCGAGTTCCACCTCGTACATTAGTACTTCAGTACCTCATGTCAGCCTCATTGCGCGCTCAGGTGAAGAAGTGAAGTTCTAAGAAGGTTTAGTTGATTCGACTCTCTAGTGTTTACAGTTGTTGTCCCATCACCGTCCACGAATGTCCGTATAGTCCAAAAAAAGTTAAGCGTAATTAGGACTAATGTGGTCCATGAAGCTAAAAGAATAACTCCTTAAGAGTACGGATGGTGTCAGCTGGGTTTGTGACAGAATGTCCAATAGTACGAGGGTCCGAGTAGATCTCGTAGTCATTTCCGCCCTAAAAACAGCAAGTCAACTGAGAACTCTACTTTACTTGATTATCACGGTCAGTGTACCTTGTATGTCTTGTCACCGAAGAAGTGGATCTCTTCGAATTTTTCATCCGCGACGTGTTGTAGGCAATACGTCTTGTCCCAGCCATTCGGGAAGATGTCAAATGAGATTTGACCGCCGATAGAATATGTCAGTCCGTAATCTGCGAACTTTTCGCGCAGGACGTTTACGAATGCCGTACGGACACCTGCTGTCTAAATGTGAGGTTTAGGAGCTTGGAGACACAAAGGTATGGCGACGTTGCAGAATATACCTTGTCATAAGCCTCAAACTCGTTACGTTCGACAGTACTGCGAAAATAGATATATAGATAAAGTAGAAGACGATTATGACCAGAAATAACTCACCTGGCGTTACGACCAATTGGGCTAACGTTGATCATCCCATTCCTGAATTCGATGAATGTTCCTCTGGATCCAACCATGCATCAGTACATCATCGGAGATAGTTGATAGTATTTATGACATAGCATATAACGACCACGTACCGCTTTATCGGGACGTCAAGATCGGCAAGGTAGTGCAGAATGAAGTTGACAAGTTTTTTGTATTTCTCTTCGCCGAGGAACTTGATGAATGACTGGGATGGGAGAGTTTTGCCAGTCTTGTATGCGGTTAGACCATTCTCAGCGAAGACATAATCAAAGTCCTCGATCACTGCATACAATGTAAGATTTACTGACACGACCTTAACAGGGCGGGAAACATACCTGAGCTGCCTGGTACAAGCAATTGCTCGGAGACTTTGACGAAATCCGAACCACCCACAACACCGATGACCACCTTCTTGCGGAGTTGTTGCAGAAGCTCACTCATCTCTTTAGATACGCCCTGGTATTGTCATGCACATGTAAGGCGCGTGTACATCAAATTCATAGCATCGAGAAAACATACCTGTCGAGCAGGAGTGAGCGTGCCGTCGACATCGAAAAGAACCAACTTTTTCTGAGGACGATCTGCGAAAGGTGAGGTGGACATGGTTAGTTGAAAAGGCGGTGATGATCGTTGTCGAGGTTCAAGCAGTTTGGTCGGTCATGATCAGTTCTCGAAACACGTCTTCGTCCACGTTTGTCCCGACTCGCATATTCTATACGGCCCTATATCTCCGCTCATCATTGGATGGTGACTTCGCGACAACACGTAGGAATTTGAAACAACCTTAGGGACAGTTTGGTATAAAGTGAACGTTATGATTAAAGTAGACTGTTTGATAAAGACTATAACGGGCGCCAATTATAATACCTGCTCCATACTAGTACGGAGACCACACATGCTTATATACTGGCAGTACATAAACTGGATGGAGCATAAGTTTGAATGTGCACCCTTCTTTCAGATTGGCAGCCTCTATTATAAGGATGATGTCAGCACCGAGCTACAGTCCCGGCCGCTGTTTCTTCCCAAACATCTTCCTAATAATACTGCTAATTGTCCCTTGTAATTCCAATATAAAGTTACACGAACTTGTACATGAGTCAAGACCTTCATTTAGATTTCTTTGACGATACAAAACTAATTTTTCTTCCGCTTCACACACCTCTCATGAGTCCCTTCGCTGGTTGGAGGGTTTTTACGCTTGGAAGGTCCTCCATATCGAGGGTCTTGTCCTGGAATTGGAATACGAACTGGTGGATTGTTTAGGTCCCGGGTATTTCGATTTAGAGCAGTTAGTAGTTTTGCGTTAAAACCAATCAGTTGATATCCAATGCACATAATTTTGAAGATGCCCTTCATGTACATCTGGTGAACCCATTCGTGCTCATTTCTTGACGAACCAGCAGGATGATGAATCGATTTGCGCTTGAGGAAATCGAGTGTCTGTAATAATGCATTTAGATCACTAGGTGTCATAATCTGAGTATAAAATGAGGCCCTACTTGTTCGGGTATGAGTAGTTCTTCCTCCGCTTGTTGAAGAGTGACGGCCTTTGCTCCTACACATAGATGTAGACCATAGTACTTCAAAATGCGAGTACGAGTGTGGAAATAGAAGAGGTCGTTTCTAAAGCCCTCTTTCTTTGGAATACATCTCTCAAACCGATCTTCAGAATTCACAGCATCCGGATGGTATGTAACCGTAGGTTCTAGAATAAGTAAATGAGATCCTGAAGGATGGCACCATAATCCTCCATCATCGCGAACGATAAATGGCGGACTTTTAGGGACTTTCCTGGAATGAATTGAGTGCGAAGATTTCTATCATGTCGTGACGTTAGACATACAGAAGATGTTGAAAGGCCTGAATTGATAGACATTTTACTCGTAGGTACTGTGTTCTAGGAGACCTGCAAAAGCTCACCTGGAGATTAGGAGCACATACTCCAGTGGATACTGTCAGAACCTTTTTTTCGCCCTGATAAGTATTGATATTATTACGATCTTCCATAAAAGCCACTGGATCAAATTGAGTCTGCTCCTGAACTCGTTCTGCGAATTGGACGTATGACATGATCGCAGCATCTCGCTCAGTCTCTAGCCTTGATTTTGTTTCGCTATATTCGACTTTCATCTACAGTATGTTGATTGCCATAACGGAACTGCAGACGAGTTCGGAGTGCTACATACCATGCCCATCTTTTCTTTCAAGGCCTTGTTTTTCGCTTTGTATTTCTTCAATCTATCAGCATTAGACTGGTGCGGTGGGTGAGTATAATATGCATACGAGAATTCAAGAAAACGCACTTGCGATTGATTAGCTAGTTCTTGTAAGCCTGCACGTTCTCGGAGAAGCTGGTCGCATTGAGATTGCAGCTGTTCTATGATCTTACAGAGGGATTGATGGTTGTAAATGGTTCCTAAACTCTGATAGTCAAACGAGTGCAACATACTACATCAGCCGACACATCCGATCCAGATTTGACGTCGTTAGGAGCTAGATCATCCTCAGTTCGCGTGCTAGCACGACGCTGTCGAGAGGATGAAGCCCGGCTTGCGACTCCTTCAGAAGCAGAAGTCGTCAAAGTAATAGCCTAACATCAACATGAGCTAAAGTCAGGCCTCGAATAACATCATGTCCAAGGTTGCAATGACCTACCCTAAGATCTTGGATCTCCTTTTCAGCTTGCGTCAGATCCTTCATAAGTACCCGAACCACATTCTTGGATAATTCCAGTTCGCTCCTGAGTGCCTCTATGGTTGACATGATGGGCGAGAGAGAAGAGAGAACCAGAGAGAACACCGTGAGTAGTACTTATGGGATTAGGTACTATCTATTTCCAAAAATAAGCTTCGCGTCGTTTAGTGATATCACAATATGTAATAGAAGCATTTCTGGTTGTGCTAGAACCTATGAAGGGTGATGTGGAGGATTTGGAGTACGACTCGAGGTCCGTCTGTACATATAGCACATAAACCTATCTGATAAAAGAGAAGACAGGAGAGTACGGACTCGAAATCGCTAGGATGAACCTACGTGATCGTATAGGCAATTCTGGTTTCGTTTGTTCATGTGCATGACCCATATATCGTCTCCTTCATACGAATTCCATTACAGGCGCAGATGAACATACATCCAGTAGCCCCCGACCCTCTACGAGTCGTTAAAGTGTCCACAGCATCCCTAAGTCATTTGTCCAAGTGGCAACACACTCCCTAAAAATCAGAAGAACATCTCCTTCACGATACGAAGCGTATCCTCAGGGTCAAGAACAGTGTGCCCAACAGTCCTAGGATCCTCGAAGAGCTCATAGTCGTTTCCACCCTACACAAACAAGTCAGTCATTGTCAATTAACCACCTCAATATAAATATATATCGTGTCTAACATACCTTCTGCGTCCTATCACCAAAGAAATGGACTTCTTCAAATCGCTCATCCTCGACGTGGCGGAGACAGTAGGTCTTGTCCCAGCCGTCTGGGAAGATATCGAAGGAAATTTGACCGCCGATGGAGAAGGTCAGACCGTAGTCTGCGAACTTTTCGTGCAAGATGTTCGCAAATGCTAGACGAACACCTGCTTCCTAATGACGAGTTAGGATGCTGGGAACGTAAGGGTATTGTGAGGTTAGGGAACATACCTTGTCATACGCTTGGAACTCGTTGCGTTCGGCAGTACTACGGATAAGTAGTTGAACAAAGAAGAGGATAATCATAATAAGAAAACACCCACGTCGCGTTACGGCCAATTGGGCTAACATTGATCATCCCATTCCTGAATTCGATGAATGTTCCTCTGGATACAACTGTGTATCAGTATATCATCGAAGGTAGGGATAGCATTTAGGACATAGCATGTAACGACCTACGCACCGCTTTATGGGGATGTCAAGATCAGCAATGTAGTGCAAGATGAAATTGACAAGTTTCTTGTATTTCTCTTCTCCGAGGAACTTGATGAATGACTGTGATGGAAGGGATTTACCCATTTTGTATGCCGTCAGACCATTCTCAGCAAAGACGTAGTCAAAGCTCTCTATCACTGCATATAACATGAGAATCATCACTTGTGACCCTGGTGAGAGAGGAAACAGACCTGAACTGCCAGGTACGGATAATTGTTCGGATACTTTGACGAAGTCTGAACCACTAACGACACCAATAATCACCTTTTTGCGCAGTTCTCGCAACAGTTCAGTCATTTCTCTAGATGCAGGCTGGAATCAGATTCATCAGAATCGTATAATGCTGCAATTAGGGAAGCTTACCTGTCGAGCAAGGGAGAGTGTGTTATCGATATCGAAGAGGACCAGCTTCTTCTGAGGACGATCTGCGAAAGGTGAGGAGGACATGGTTGTCGAATAGGCAATGATACTAGCAGTCAAGCTCTCAAGGCTCAAGTGTCTAACTCTGGGTTAGATATATACTCTGAGGTAGGTCGAAACACGTCTTGCTCCACGTTTGCCCCGACTCACGTCGCAACCACCTTGAACAAGTAGCCACGTATCTACCGTCATTGTTCTGCGGTTAGTTCGCAACAACACGTAGGCTATACGTAGGATACGGTGGTAAGGTGAAAATTGGAATTGGAAATGAATATTGCTCTCGTTCAACATGAGCGATTATAGCAAGCGCTTCAATCATAGTATGTCTGTGTTATAAGGTTCGCCTCTGTGTCAAAGCAACATGAGCAAACTCTTCTATATCTTCCATGCATCCATGCGAGAAACTTGTTTGACTTTTCTGCATGTGATGAAGGCGTGTTCACAGAGAAGCTCAGAGAAGACGTCGCGGTGGGAAACAGTTCCGAGACATTTGTGACACCTTGGTGATACTCGATCATGATGAAAACATAGTATATTCACCAGAAATATTCGACACTCGCCTTTTTGACAAAACCGGTCGGTCTCATACCACTTCGACAACCATACACGAGACGCAATCACCGTTACGAAGCCCGTAAAACAAGACATTATCGCAGCCAGTTCACAGCTATCATCACCGGCGGGCAAAGCGGCATTTCTCAAAATATCGCCAATCGTACCACTTTCACTTTCTTCCACAACTTGGTTACATCCTCGCCCTTACGCTGTTTCACACACAAAAACACATGACCATTAAGTGCTAACCCCGACAGCAATTGCATATAGAGTTTTAAAGTGCACAAACTACCTTCACCTCCCGGTCCTGACAGCGTTTCCTCACCATGGCTTGTTATACCCCCATAGACAACTTACCTCTCACTGGCGAAACACCATTCACAGACTTCTCGAGATGGAAGCTTACCTATACTGCTGATGGTGGACATATCTGGAAGTACTTGACAGACGAAGAGTTGGTTGAAACCCCTCAGACGACCGTAGAAAGGTTCTGGCTTGGACTTCCAATGGTACGTGTTACTACGTCATCCCCCAGTTCAATCGGTATATTCATCTGTCATTCGTGTTCAGGGCACAAAAGCTTTGCCAGCTGCCGATGACGGACTTTCTGCTGCGCGTAATGGTCTCAACTTCTTGAAGAAACTCCAAGTAGAAGATGGTCACTGGGCGGGTGCTTATAGTGGACCTATGTTCTTGCTGCCAGGGGTTGTCATTGGTTCCTACGTAACAGGCATGCCGTTCAAGGAGGAAGAACGCCTAGAAATTATCAGGTACCTGTTCAACCGCGCGCATCCGGTTCAAGGTGGCTGGGGACTGTATGTCAATTTACCCAACTCTACATTATCATTTTGTTAAACGTAACGTTCAAGTCATATCGAAGGACCCTCGACTGTTCTTGGTATAACTATCAACTACATGTCATTACGAATTCTAGGTGTTCCTGCCGAACATCCTATCATGGTTAAAGCTCGAGGTGCACTTCATAAACTCGGTGGAGCAACACATGCACCTCAGTGGGCTGTCTTCTGGATGTGTGTCATGAATGTATACGACTGGGAGGGATGCAACCCTATCCCTCCTGAGTTTTGGTACGTTTCTGATGAATATGTCGTAAAACTTGGTACTCATACATCTTTTTTGATGAATAGGGCTATGCCTGATTGGGTCCCGTTCCATCCGTGGCGATGGTGGATCCACTGTAGACAAGTCTATGTTCCTATGTCTTATTTATACGGTATCCGTTGGGCTACTCCCGAAAACGACCTAGTCCTGGCCTTACGACAGGTAAACAAAAAATACTCAACAACTACTCTATCAGGTCTCTGATTGGATTGTTTTAGGAACTTTACGTCGAGGATTTCTATCAAATTGACTGGCCCTCACAACGAAACAAAGTCGCCGCACTAGACCTCTACGTCCCCCACTCTCCCTTACTCAACTTTGCCAACGTCCTTCTCGGTGCCTACGAGAACTGTGCAATTCCCCCAATGCGCCGTATGGCCCTCGACGTCGTCTACAAACAAATCGTTTACGAGGATGACAACACGGGCTACCAAGATCTCGCCCCAGTTAACATGATGATGAACGCCGTCGTCCGATACGTTGTCGAAGGTCCAGAATCTGAAGCCCACAAACGTCGTATGGCAGTACGTGCAGATAGTATGTGGGTTTGTGAGGAAGGATTGTTCGTCGGTGGGACGAATGGATCGCAGTTGTGGGATATTGTGTTTATCACGCAGGCTATGGTGGAGAGCGAGTTGGGGATGGAGGAGGAGAATAGAGAGAGCTTGTTGAAAGCGTTGCAGTGGTTGGATATGTGTCAGATAAAACAGGACCCGCCGTTCATGAAGGAAGGGTATAGGCATCCTAGTAAGGGTGCTTGGCCGTTCTCGACGAGGTCTCAGGGGTATACGGTTAGTGACTGTACGGGCGAAGCTGTCAAATCCGTGATCTACATCCAGGAGCATGTTCCGTGAGTTGTTTCTGTTCCATTCGGTTTTTCCTAACTGTTTAACTGATAAATTGGAATTATTAAGGGGTATGCCGAAACTCGTCTCAGAACGTCGTCTCTGCGATGCGATTGACATTTTAATTGGTATGCAAAATGACGATGGTGGGTTCTCGAGCTATGAAAAGATTCGTGGCCCCTGGTGGGTCGAATGGCTCAACCCCGCTGAGATTTTCGGTATGTCCCTCTAAAAATAATCATCATTTTGATAGCTCCCATGTTGAATGTGCTCTCCTCCTAGGCGATATCATGATTGAGCACAGTTATCCCGAATGTACAACATCCGTCGTCACCGCCCTCGCCATTTTCACTAAATATTACCCACATTACCGCGCCAGCGACATCAAGTCAGTCTCTCTTCAGCTCTCTTGTTTCTCTCCCATTAACATTGTATGGTTGCTTATCTAGGCGTGTAACTCACCGAGCCGTAGAGTACCTTCACGAAGGTTCAGACACCCGAAGGTGTATGGTACGGTTCATGGGGTATCTGCCACACCTACGCAACCCAATTCGCATTGGAAAGTCTCTCGCTTGTCGGAGAAACGTACGCTACCAGTGAGCGAGTCCGACGTGCTTGTGATTTCCTTGTGAGCAAGCAAATGGAAGATGGTGGATGGGGTGAGAGTTGGGAGGTACGTTCACGTTTTTTCCACTCGATTGTCGTGCTCAAATTCAACAGTAACTAAGCGCATTCGAATAGTCCTGCGAACAGAAAAAATGGATCAACCATAAAAAGAGTCAAGTCGTTCAGACCTTCTTGGGCTGTTATGTCTCTCATGTACGGGAAATACCCTCATCCCGAACCTATCGAGCGCGGGATGCGACTAGTGATGTCCCGCCAGAGACCTGTATGTATCTAATGCCCTAGTTTGCGGATGACGATTGACACTCAACATTTTCTAGGACGGCTCATGGGCTCAAGAAGCTCTGGAAGGCATGTTCAACAAGACGGTCACCATCGCATACCCGAACTTCAAAATGTCATTCACGATTTGGATGCTTGGAAAGGCGCATCATTACCTTGCTGAAATGCGAGGAGAAAAATCGAATGGCCGTGCAAACGGACATACGGAGAAGAACGGACACGCAAACGGTCATGCGAAGACAAATGGAAATGGTCATACCAATGGTTACGCCAATGGTAATGGTCACTGAGCTGTTCACCAGACACTTTATTAGAGGGGTTTGGCGAGTCGGATACATGGACGCTTTAATCTACTTTACGATATACCCTTAGTTTTGAGTTCTCATAATGGGATAATACATCGGTGACATTGGAGTTGCACCTGAAAACTACTAGTATGTACAGCGGGTTGTTCAATCTCGCATTCGGGCTGGCACGAATCGTCGAAGGACAACTTCACGAACGGAATAGTGAGGTAAGCAAGCTGGGGATGAGAGGAGACTTGGAGATATTCGGGACTGAGAGGGGATGGTGACATATGCTAGGACGAGAGTCTGATGAAAGTAATCGTTTAGTGAACGGCAGAAGAGATTATGGGTTGCGATGGATATCTACCTTTTGGACTTGTGAATTGACTCGACTGATCGTGCTTAGCCAGCTCCAAGAAAATGGTGTTGAGCCGGGAAGTGTGAACGGAGATGTTTCTTGGTCTGCTGGGTCCTCATACACGGGGACGACCACTATTGCGAATCTATATCGGTTTAATGAGGTGTAGATTACGTTGGAGATATCTTATGACTCACTCTGCGTGGTGAAATACAGGGCCCCTTTTGTAAAGAAGATAATCGACACAGAATTTTATACCACCCTTGACTACCCAACCCAAAGATCGGAAGTGGTGGTATACAGCGTAATGAACCAAGAAAGGGTTATCAAAACGTTTCAGGAGATTACCATCCTCTGAGGGTATTGTCAAGTGTATTCGTTGGAAAGATGACCAAATGGTCTGAAGAGTCATAGGCTCGTTCTGACAGAATGTCAATTTATGAGTCATTTAGGGGAAAGTGAACATACCGTTAAGGGATCTAAGATTGTGAGACAATCCAAACCCCAACACAGGAAAAAGGCTTCCTGTAGTGTAAGTTGAAGATGCTCGACATCCTCCAAAGGTTCTTCGTCCTCCAAAACCGATGTATCTTGTTCTTCAGGATCATCAGGCGAAGAGTCTTCTGCCTCCTCCATGGAAGTTTGCGGCTTCCAAGTCGCTCCTGAGGGGATTGCGGGCAACGCTGCCTCTCTTCCTTCACGGAATGCAGCATCAGCTTCCGTTGCAGCGTCCGCCAGTGCTTTGGCACGGTCCAATTTGAACTGTTTCCGTTCTATTCGCCGTTTTTCTCGGACCTCCTCCGAGGTCATTTCTACACAGTGCAGTTAATATAAGTATAAAGAGTAGAGTGTTAAAACATACGGTTTCCTGCCATTTTTCGGATGTTTATTTGTCGAGCATGCCATGAAGGCTCACTGCGAGACAAGTCGCCTTTACCGAAGAAGCCCCGCCTCCAAAGGATCATAACGTCCTTTGGATTCGTGACCCATACCGACTTCGTGGCCACGTCAAAGACACCTTCACAGTGAGGATTGAGGACTTCGGTATTAAGTCCTTTGAAAACACCTAGTGCCTTAAATAATGACGGTGTGGATTCGACGGGGGAAAATACGAGTGGTAAGGAGTGACCGTATATCCGGTTGTTCTCGGATCTGCGAGCACCACCCTTTCCATGGCCACCTCCTCTTTTGTTACGATGCGACATATTTTGGATGTTCTAGGATTGACTTGAGTGTAGGAGTCAGAGAGGAAGATGCTGTTCCTACTTACCCAAAAGAGTCATACATACTTTACTCGATCGCGCTTTTAGGCGTCTTCGCGACTTGCCCACTACGACCAATATCATTCACATTACTTAACTCTCTATACTTCTAGACTACACTCATAATGTCTGAACGCAGGAGAGCCGAAATCGAGGCAAAGAAAGCCAAACTCGCCGAACTCCGTAAGGCCAGAGAGGAACGTCAGAAACTCGACAATGAACGGAAGAACTTAGAGGTGAATAACACCGTCCCCAAGTCACTCAACATAATACTCAACACTAACACTACCCTTTGAGAGATCCACGGGACCTTCAATAGCGCGTAAAGAAGTCGATGATCTTGTTGAATCTCTCATTCGACCATCGGGAGGTCGCAGGGGCTTCGATAGTGCAATTGACTCTCCTACATCTACACCTGGAACACCTGTGGCCATTTCTGGCTCACTTCCCGGGCCTTCGTCCCTTTCGTTATCTGGGTCCGGGAGGTTGAGTAGACAGAGTGATGCCCCTTCGGATCGTGTTAGTATGGGGACTTCGATGATGCAAGCTTTCAATGGTGGACTAGACACGGGAGTGGATCGGTACGTTGTTCTTGCGAATAATGATTTACTGTCTTAATATGCAACTGAAATATTGTTCGATATATCCACAGAGTCATGACACCAAGAGTGGTTGTAGATTTGGTGGACGTTGAACAAGAGCTGTTCGAGCTTCCACAAAAGGCGAGCACTCCATATGACTGACGGTGGTGCATATACTTATGAATATATATCAGGAGCGTGTCACATACAATAAAGAAGTCCAGACGATGCAGACAGAAACAGAGACGCAAACGCCTTCGGAAGATGACATTCGAGAACGTCTACTTCGTGAACGCGAAGCAGCAGAAGCAGAAGAGAGGGAGAAGCAGCTCGAAGAGGAGAGTTTGCTCTTGGATAAAGAGATTGAACAAGAGATTCGAGGTACGCCAGTCTGCAAAATTTGGTTGTTTGGTATTTAACTCTGGGTTCCTTTAGATATGACTGAAGAAGAGAGGCTTAGTATATTCACCGCTCCCGATTTCCTCGACTTCGTCGAACAGTCGACCAAGATTATCCAACGCGCTCTTAATGATAATTATGACTATACCCGAGATTACACCATCGGAACGGAAACAGGAGCGTAAGGATATTTATTTGCATGCCTCGTTTCCCCACTTACGGACCTACCTCATTTAGAGATGACTCTGAAGGACGGAGGGTTAAACGTGTCTGTGCGTTCTGGGATGAGCACCATTGCAAGAATCGGTCAATCACAGATGTTGATTGGTCGCCGAAAGTAAGACGAAAGCTCTACAAAGAGATAAATTATATTGACGATATTATTAGTACCCCGAACTCAGTTGTGCGTCATACAACAAAAACCCGGCAGCTATCAACGAACCTGATGGTATTGTTGCCGTATGGAATATGCACTTACTGGAACGACCAGAGTTCATCTTCCATTCCCAGGTATGTCTACTCGAAGCCTGGGTCTCGAATTGACTGTTGACTCTTAAAATAGTCTGATGTACTCTCAGTGACATTCTCGCCGTTCCACTCCAATTTGATTTTCGGCGGCACTTACTCTGGCCAAATTCTACTTTGGGATACTCGATCGAAACATCTTCCGGTTTTGAAAACACCACTGTCAGCTTCGGGACATACACATCCTGTTTACGCTATGCAAATGGTTGGAACGCAGAATGCGCACAATTTGATTACGAGCAGCACAGACGGCATGGTGTGCAGTTGGCTAGTCGACATGCTCGCACAACCACAGGTAGGAATATATAAATATTTCCTTTTTCTCATGAGATCCCGAATGAACTCGTAATTTTACCCAGGAAACATTGGAGCTTGTCCACGCAGGGCACAACAAGACCGGAGAGGTCGCCATCACATGCTTAGACTTCCCAGACAACGAAACGACCACATTCTGGGTTGGAACAGAAGAAGGGAAACGTGTACCAAGCCAACAGATACGACCGCGCTGGTGCCAAGGCTGGTTTGAATCAATATGATGTCTACAGAGGGCATTCTGGTCCCGTCATGGGATTGAATTTCCATCCTCTAATTGGGCCAGTTGACTTCTCTGATCTATTCTTGACGTGTTCTGTTGACTGGACTATCAAACTCTGGAGAGCCAAGTCGCTTTCGAAACCTTCCACGACAGTACATCACCTTGCCCCCATGTATTCATTCGAAGAGGCAGATGACTATGTGTATGATGTAAAATGGCATCCTGCACATCCAGCTCTCTTCGCGTCTGTCGATGGGTCTGGAAGGTTTGATGTATGGAACCTTAATATGGATACGGAGGTAAGCCAATAAGCCCATGATCTTGCCTTACTATGGTCGGTTGACCAAGACCAATACAGGTCCCTGTCGTCTCGACACAAGTAGGATCTGGAAGGGCTATCAATAAACTTCAATGGGACCACAAGGAGGGACGGCGTGCCGCACTTGGAGGAAGCGACGGGAAGCTGTACATCTATGATATCGGAGACATGGCACTGCCTAGAGAGTCGGAGTGGACGGATTTGCAGAGAACCATCGCGGGGGTCATGGGAGGCAATCATTCAAATGGCACGTTGGATGGGGATGCGGCGCGTATTGTGGCTGGTCGGTGATAGGTCCATTTTCGTTTTGCACAGTTCGTTGGGGTGCTTTCTTGTTTATATATACCCTTTCAATGGAGATATTCCCATTCCTGGGAACGTATGGATGCTGCTCGATGTGTGAATCATGAGATTGTCGGTATGGTTTTACGCGTCGCGCCTGAACGCTACCCGACGACAACGGTGCTCCGGGTTGTAGCGCACGTTGTGGGTGTATATAAGCAACAATTCATCAAGCTGGCGACGCGCTGGAAGGGAAATTGTTTGCGGAGGTAGGTCAGCAAGCGCGGATACGAACGGGGCTCCGGAGAGAGATCAGGTGATCGATGGCTTTCTTCCGCATTCATAACCCTCTCCCTACTTTCGCTGCCCGCAAGATTTCCTACCCCCGACTCCCTGCCCGTCTGCCAAGTATCTCCTCGCAAGTATCGCATCGCAAAATGTCCACTTTCAAACAGGTACATCCCGTGTCTCCAACTAGCACCGATTAAACTCACGTTGATCGACCATCATTGAATAGGAAGCCCACAAGTATGTCATTTCTCTTAGTTTTCTGAGCGCCGCCTCGTTTTACATGTGAATCTACAGATTATTAGTGTATGTTGCTGCTCAATCACATCCCTTGTTCAATTCATACTCATCACCCTGCATGAAGTATTCCCGGGCCCATAGAAGGTTCGTGATCTGCGTATCATCCGTCAAGCCGATCATTGACCATTTGGGGCCTTAGTCACCGATGAGGTTCGTAACCTTCAATTCGGTAATTAAACACTGTGATAACCCTTTGCGATAGGTCCTCTATGCAAATGCATATCCCTCGGTCGCCCACACGTCGCCAGACTTTATCCCCATCTTCGGAGACTCAATAAGGATGACAAGGCGTGTATCGAGCAAGCGTGTTATGGTCGTCATAATTTACCTTTGATTTCCAGGGACCTCCTGTACAGCAAAGATGCTCAAATATTCTTGATTTCTGGATCTGGAACACTCGGATGGGATCAGGTTTGTGCGGTTCACTGTCTGTTCCGGCTCCTTGCAAATCGATACGCGGATCCTCTGCCTTTCTGGGGCATGTATCTTCGACCGCACGTCTAGGACATATTGCGATGTCCTGAGGCTTTCTGAAGATTTCTGGGGCATTGCTTGACCCCAACCTCGTTATGATGTTCACTTGCGCTTGCGAAGCGTAAAATACACGTTCCGCGTGTCCTTTTGCAAATAGCCAAGGTAGGCGTTATTCGCAAACTACATCATCACACGCAGAGGCGTGACATTCGACACATAAAAGACGGAGTGAAGTTGCACATGCAATAGATGTGCAGCTTTTTACAGACTCAAATCGCAGAAAACAGCTCCGAGTGATTGTGCCAGAAGTGGCGCTCGGAGCCTGAATTTCGAGTTGGTACCTCTGGACGTCGCTTGCAAGGGCTTGTTCTTCGGAACAGCTATAGACTCAAGAAATGCGACAGTCATGATACATGTGAGATGATGTAGTTTGTCGACGTCTACCTCATCAGAAAATAAAATTGTCGTTATGATACTGAACGTCTCTGATATTAGGTAGCATCTAATCTTATTGAACCGGGCGAAGATGTTCTTGTACTCAACAGTGGCTACTTCGGTGATAGCTTCCGTGATTGGTATGTTAAAATGCCCATATATTCGAACCACAACTTCTTAATCTTCCCACCAGTCTAGAAGCGTATGGTGCCAAGGTGGATTCAATCGTGGCAGAATTTGGTGCAGCGGTTTCGAAATCGGAGATCGAGAAAGCCTTGAAGGCGAAAAAGTATAAAGCGGTTACTTTCACACATGTCGACACCTCGACCGGTGAGAATTGTTTGATACTCTGAAGGATCTTGCTAATTTTGTCTCTCAGGTGTGCTTTCCGATGCTAAAATGATCGGCGAGACGGTCAAGGCTATCTCGCCAGAAACACTAGTGAGTAAACATCATTATTTCGTCAATTATAGCGTCTAATCGTGCGCAAATAGGTCGTTCTCGACGGTGTGTGCTCCGTCGCAAGTGAAGAAATCCAGATGGATGCTTGGGGTATCGACGTCGTCCTCACAGCAAGTCAGAAGGGCCTCGGGGCGCCCCCAGGTCTTAGCATCGTCGCAGCCAGCCAGGCCGCTCTCGCGGTCGCACAAAGCCGCAAGACACCGGTAACGTCCTACTATGCCAGCTGGAAGAAATGGCTACCGATCATGAATGCGTATGAAACTGGCAAGCCGATGTACTTTGCTACACCACCCGTCAACCTCATCCGTGCGTATTACACCTCGCTGAAACAAATCACTCAAGTTGCGCCGTCGCTTGAGGAGAGATTCAAGCTGCACAAGGAGGCGAGCAGGAGAGTGAAGGATGCTGTTGCGGAACTTGGGCTGAAGGAGGTTCCGAAGGATCCTTATTATGCTGCGAACGGCATGTCAGCGGTATGTGGAATCTCAATCTACTCGATGCGACTGTACTTATGAACATTAGGTTTACCTTCCTGATGGTGTTGGTGTTGGCGATCTCGTCCCGCGGCTCTTGCAACGAGATGTTGTCATCACAGGTGGCTTGCACAAGGACTACAAAGGTTCGTGCTACGATATTTATTTTGCATAGCATGTGTATTGACTATGATGTAGAGAAATACTTCCGCATAGGGTACGTATTCAGGGCTGATCAGTGACGATTCCCCCAATTGAATATTGACAAATTCATTTCCAGACACATGGGCACGACAGTGGTGAATGCCGAACGCGGGGATCTAGACAAACTGGTCACCGCACTGAAAGAATCGATCCGGGAGGCCGTTGCGAGCAAGCAGTAAGGGTCTTTTTCCATCTTCTCTGTGATTCCCCCTTTTCCCTGCCGCACAATGTCCGCAAACGTGATAGAAAGATTCAATTGTAACACAAAAAAGACGTTATCCCTTTCGATTCTTGTATCATCATATATCCCCAACTCAGTCATGGTTTACATGTTATCCAATCGCAATTCCGTGTCCGATATGATATGAATAATCATCCGACCGAGAATGCCTTTCGCCATGCATGAAATCATGACTCGGACATATCCGTGTCGTCCCTCTATCCTTAAAAACCATAACATGACATGACATAAAGAACTTGGAACATGTGGGAGTTAATGTGGAACCACCCTTTTATAGATCATCCCTGCTCGATCGCGGTCAAGAACCTTATCGCCGCCCTGAAACCACTCCGAAAAGGCCCTCCGCTAGGCTATGAAGAGTTGCGGACCTACCAAAAGACGGAGACGTGCCGTGGATGGATGGGTGAGGTTACGGGCTTCCGACGGATTCGCGGAGTTGGAAGGGTGGGGGTGGTTAGGGGAGATAAGGAATGAGATAGGGGAGGGAGAGGAGATTCGGTACGCGTGGGCTCGGACGGGGGACGGAACACCTTTTCATTTTAGGTATCGATATCACGAGCCTTTTGAAGTTACGATGGTTGGATTTTCGTCACTATCACCAGTATACTATCACTACTACATACTAATCTCTTTCTTGGAACTATCAATCCATTGGTACAAGATATGGAATACCTACCGGCTTAGGCGTATGCTCGGATATCGATGTTAAAATTCAAGTCTTTGCATCGCTCTTCGTAGCTTGCGACTGGACTCTCTGGGATCTTGTTAATCCATATTCATTTTATACTATTCTCTTTGAAGCAATGTGATTGACTGCGATATCATCGGATTAAAATTAGTAGTCGGCTTGCTTACCATTTCAGGCCAAGGAACGTCTAAATAAGGCAAGCACTTCTGCCAGGTCATGACTTTGTTGTACTAACACTTTGAGTTTCATAAACGCTGTTTCATTAGTGCTTGCAAGTCAGCATACTCAGTATCCTCTATACTCTAAACGGGCGATGTAATTGGACGAATGAAAACTCTATGGCGCTCTTAGTTCTCTCTAGGCTTGATGCGACATCGCTTGATAACCTGAGCAAACGTAAACGGCCCGAAACCTAATTTTCAGAACTCGGACCCGTCCGCAAGCAGCTACTCGGGTACTCTCCTCTCTGTTCTCATTCTTCACATACGCCTGCTGTTCCAAAACTATGGAATCCATAGAGGACCTCAGAGAGGACCTGAAGGTGTCGAAGAATGTGATTCGTGTACTAATGAAAGAACTGCTAGAGACGCAGGACAAATTAAAAATCGCTGAGGTAAGGATTTGAGAATCGAGATGATTTTAGATAGCTGATAATTTTGATTATTAGAGCTCTACCTCTACCGCTGCGACTACTCCCCAGCTTACTCAGGCTACTACCCATCCGACAACTTCATTATCTCAACGTGGTGTAGCAATTGAGCGGGGACCGAACTCCAATATCTCGGCCTTGGAAGATGAGGAAAGCGACTTGGATGAAGACCAAACTTCCTCTTCTCAGATTGTAGGTTCTTGTAGTGCTTCTTCTACGTGATTTCATTGAACACTAAGAACCTTATGCTTCATATTCTAGACCATAAATCAACTACGAGCTCAACTAGCCTCCCTGAATGAAGAGCACGACAAAGTTGCTAAAGAACGTGATATACTACAAGAAAGAGCAAATCAAGTTGGACAGGTACGTTGAGTTGAGTTGCTCATATCTGCCGCATCTAATCATAGGTCATGATCATCCAGGACGACCATCATAGGGTGAAGAAGTACAAGGATAAGTACAAGTCCCTAAAAGAGAAAATAGATGCAGTATGTCATGTAGGTGAATTTTATGATCTTGATACTAAATTTAGATATCATAGGTAGAAACCGAACATCGCGAAGCTACGTCCAAGCTGGAGTGCGAACGTGACGCCGCCATTGCCTCCTCCAAACGACTATCAGATCAACTTGCGAAAAACAGTGATTTTGATCCTGCAACATTTATAAAGAAAGGTGATAACGCCAAGGAATATCGACACGAAGCAGGGATTGTCACAATAATCACTGACCCTTATGGTTTACTTATACCAAAGGTATGAGGTCACTGCCAATCATAAGCTCGTAGAAACTGAAATATACAAACTAGCATGTCCAACAGTTCTTGTAAGCAACCTTCTACGATCTGTGGGGCCTATTCTGACATCCTCTAAATTAGAACACCTCCTGGATGTGCTCCCATGCGCCTTCATGATGATGGAGGAATATGGTGTGATCCTCGTGGATCTTATTTCCTCGCTCTCGATCCTGCTTACATGTACGACCCAGAAAGTATGGGTACAGAAAACCTTTTCGCTGCCTTCGAACAGGAGGAGAAGGGTTTGAAGAGTGACTTGTTCTGTTTTCACTCCGCAGAAGGGGCATGGAAGTACTACGGTATCTTCATGTGTGTCGGGTCACAGACCATCACCTTTCAGCAAGCTAAAGAAGATTTGTTGATATCTGAGCAAGTACGTGCTATTTCGCTAACAAGATTTCGTGCTCGATCTGAATGGATGATTAGACACTTGATATTGTCAAAAGCCGCTCAATATGTTGCCGTGATAGTCCATCACACAATGAGCGAGAGTTGATCCACCAGATGTATATGAAAGGGATCTTCAAGATTTTGTGTACTGGGTTTCGGCGTATCGGTTATAACGAGAAACTGTTGACCGCCTTGAATGATCCAAGACCTCCTCCAGTTCCTATTCCTATTCCAGGACAGGAATCTGGAGGCCAATCCAAACGCAAGAACTCTCCCAGCTTGACCATTACATATTCTCAGGAACAGTACGCAAAGCGGAGGAAGGAGTAAAATGGTTCTGGTCAAAAACCGTCAGGTCTCGGTCCTTGTTCATGTTCTTGTTCTTGTTCTTGATAACATATCGGTATTGAAATTTCTTTTCTCTGATGCAGAGTATATCTACATATCCTTATGTCGCCAAAGCAAGAATTTATAGTAGATGTCAAGCTACTACCACTGGCAGTACAGCTTATTTGGCACGCTCGGGTCGGCGTCGGAGTAGCAAGGATTCAATTTGCGCGTGTAATAGTACACACTGCTTAGTATTGGCATTCTATCAAAACAGTATACTTTGATTATAACCCTCACTTTATACCAGACTGCCCATAACGGTGTTCCCTACGTGTCCGAGTCGCGAAGGCACTAGAGTAGAACGGTAGAAATAAGTAGGCGCCTTTCGCTCGCTTGGCAGGCTGGCACAGTGGGAATTCCAGCTTGCGGCTTCAGAACGTACCAGTAGGTAATAATTGATAACAGGGTCATTCGCAGCTGCACCCCTACTGTAGGGTGAACTATTGTCTTCATCCTAGGTAGAGACTATAGTTGAGCCTGTTCTGTGCCTGCATAACACCATGTCTCTTCCTTCTCCGCGTATATCACACATTTCTCGCACTTTTGAATGGCCAAATCACCTAGAAGACCTGACAAAATGTCTACACCTACGTCTCCCTGACATTCTGTCTTCCGATAGTATTGATCTCTCTGGAACTGATCTTGCTTCGGCAGTTGCTTCGAAGAGCCTGACCAGTTTGACAGTACCCGTCGATGGGTCCCACTCCGATGCCTTGTCTTCCATATCCAACTTGATTCAAGTCGTAATTACGACTCTACGCCAAATAAAACAAGTTCCCGATACGCTAAGAGTTCTTTGCAACCTTTTATTCGCTGCGCTGGGGAAGACCATATCGGAAAATATCAGCGTAATGTAAATCAACTTCCTCGTGAACTTTGAGGGAGTCGCACTAAACTCGTTCTTAGATTGAATACTACATTTTCCCTAGCTCGAACCGAAGATAATATCAATGCAATGGATAACGGTAAAGATACGTTGGACGGCTTTGCTTTGCTTTTTGCCTCCCTGCCGTTGTATGATGACAGCGACGTTTCATTGCTCGAGCAACAAGGTGCTGCAGACTCTGAATCTGAATCTGGCTCGTATATTCTTGGCTGCAAAGGACTGCAGACATCCGCCGATGTTCCTGTCTTCGTTGTAGCGGATCGCGACAACATTATACCACTGATGACAAGTACGGTGTATCAACGTTATGTGTTGTCTATTGATGAACCACTGGTGGGTCTCGAGCTTTCTGATTCAGGCTCGGTACGCGTCAACTTTGCGTGGCTGGAACAAGACGACGTTCAGCTTGTAAGTCATTCTGTCGTTGCTAGGATATGCTTGTTTACCGGGATCTAGGTTCACATTGTGCGCCCGATGCATGACCTTGAAGCGTCACCATGTTTGGGTGTATACGATCTAACAGATATGACTCATTCCCTTGCATTGTCGCAATTTATTATCAGTCTTCGTGCGCAATGCAGTACCATACTGTCGACGATTCGGAATACGCAGTATCGGAGCCTTTGCTGGAGACTCGACCATCGGTACATCAATTTGAGGAAGAATGACACAGCCACAGACGAGAACGTTAATATTCAGAGATGGCTTTCAGAGTGTTCTCCCGGACCCGAAGACAACGAAACTAATAGGTAAAATAGACCACATCTTATCTTATAGTGAATGTTCTCAATATAAGCTTGCATTCGGTTAGTGGTTTAGACGAGCCTCCTACCGAAGATTCGAGCATCTGGAGACTGCCGCCGCCGCCACCACCACCAAATCTTTTGATGAGGACAATGTACGTGCAATTATCCTTACCCGAGATACGATACGCTTACGATCACTAGAATCTCCCATGGCTTTTCTGCCCTCCCAGCATCAGCTTTTACCTGGCTTCTCGACAGACGAGTAGAAGAGATCCCCAATAGACCACCTCTCGCCGAAATGGAAGGTCGCAGTACTATTCAAAAAATGAAGGACTCTTACGATGGATACATGGAGACAGCCGTTATACCAGATTGGGACCGTGCGGTACGCATTTACACGTTTTATATCTAGTCAAGGTATATTTAAATCCTACAAGGAGACAGATTCGACGTTACTTGCCACTAGCCCATGCTTGAAGCCCCAGTTGGATAAGCTTCTCAGCATTCACCAGGAGAATCTTGATAAGCAACGAGATGGACAACGAATCAATGCTTTGGATGCTACCACAGTGTCAATACTCGAAAAGAAATTAGACATATTTCTCGCCATGTCTCTGTTTGATACACAAGACACCTGCTCTACGCGGTATGCACACCTACGGCAGATCTGGGACTTTTTTCTCTACTACTTCCTTGTGGAGAACCACGCTGCTGGCATCAGAAACGACGTTAGGTGAGATCCTTGATGATATGTTAGCCGCCTGCTGACCATGGCCAGATTTAATGTTCAGGTTCAGTTGTCTCGTAACCAATCAGTGGATAAACTAAGAGATGTCATTAGAGATGACGACCTCCACACCTTGCTCGACGATGTCAAACCCAAAATGACCCGGTTTGCCCTGGATACTAGGAAATTCCATTGCACTACATACGAATTGTTCAACTATAACGTTTCGTCAGATCTTCGAACTGATGCGGCATATAATCGCGGTATTTGGACTGTCTGGGAACTCAGATCAATGTTTCAACGGGACAACCACAACTTTATTAGTTTCCTTTGGACTCGCGCTGAATCTGAACCTACCAGTGGTCCATGTGAAATTGTTGCCCTGCGGCGGGTCCCCACTGAACTATTTGGAAGAGCGGCACCATTCCCACCCGATCAGATGTTTGTATGTGGTGCCGGGAACCATGCATCAGCTACGGTATGTTTGTTTTCTCTCCGTTTACATCAAATAAAATTAATGTAGGCCCGATGTCACAGCATCTAGGTAATAAATCGGCTACACAATCTGAGTACGTAGAACTCCCCTTCATTTTAGGTGTATTCCAACGTCCAGAAGATCAAGCCCTGACTGCATTCCGTCGTCTGTGTATATACATGACCTCGGCCGTCGACATGTATACTCACTTGTGTAAGCCCGGGGAGAATATTCCTGTCTGGGGCATATACATAAATGGCAAACAGGGTGACATATTGATGGCGCAGAGATGCTCGGAGAGCGATGTAGGTTTCCTCTATTCTGTCGCATTCATCTCTCTGATGTTTTCTTGACGCAAGCGGACATTCATAATACAGCGTGGTACACACTCATTCGATATCACGGATCCTTTCCAGGCCATGCAGTTTGCATCTTTCCTCCTTCGGATACGAGATTCTCCAGATAGTCAACCTTTCAACGCTAACCATGAAGACAAACTGGTTCCTTGGCCTCAATGGACAAGGGCCAGTCAAGAACGTATCCCTGAGGAATTCAAACTGACAATGCCGGAGGCTGTCGATGATCCAGATTGGGAGGCTGATATCTTTGAGCCTGAACCCCTATGTTATCCCGGTCACGATTCACGTCGTGAATGATTTTTTCAAGCATTCTTTTTTCAACATGGTTGTTGTATGTGTATGTGTAGTCTCCGTAGTTAGAGCACTGGCACATATACCGACCGTGACGAGAAATTACTAAACCCAGAATTCGTAAATAATTTCAAGTATAAGGGCACATAAATGTGAGCGCTCAGAACGAACCGAAAAATGTCGCAGTATAACCCTTGAACTTGAACATCGAGCTCTTGAACATCAAACCCTTCAACGTCGTTGAACATCGAACCATAACGTTCGAAGTTCTCTCATATTCTCTGTTTTATGTAAACAAATAGTGTTGTTCTATCTTGCCGACTATAGAATGGATTTTCACCCGCTCTCCCAAGCTGCTTCTACGCCAAATATCCCTGACAATCTTTATGAGGCTCTGATCAACCAGGATATCATAAAGGGGATCTGGGACTCATTGGAATCTTGGCTCGCAGCTTATGTATATTTCTTGTATCATCGAGGACAACTGTTGACCGTGCAACTCGAACCTACTGGACCTCTGTTGAGGTGCCCCACCGAAACAGAAACCAAATACCCCCATTCACGCATCATAGATCCCACTCCTCACGGTCGTTCATTTGCCCCATCGGTGCCGTTCTTCATTGATCACTAGTATTTCTAGGCAGGTGTAACGATGCTACTTCTGTAGGTACTATTTTAGTACTACCTCTAACGTCGACGTGGTTGATCTGACCTGTGGTAAATAATCTAAGAAAGCCGACGAGGCACAGCACAAGCTCGTACATCACGGTCTATCCCTCTCACATGTTCTAGCCAACGTTCGAATATATTCGTTTACAGCGGCATTTGCATCTAGGTACCAGTAGAGATCGTACCAGGGGAATACTGGAGAATGAGGGGATGGTATGTAGGCACGTTTGTCCAAGCTTAGATTTCATTGGTTTTACAATTTTCCGAGATCGGGATTATAGGCTGAACTCGGAAGCAGGATACGACTCTTAAGAGATCC
Organism: Cerrena zonata; assembly: GCA_038087015.1. Lineage (NCBI taxonomy): Eukaryota > Fungi > Basidiomycota > Agaricomycetes > Polyporales > Cerrenaceae > Cerrena > Cerrena zonata. The sequence goes on from JASBNA010000012.1 coordinate 925,061, forward strand.
TTGTTGATGCCAAGTTCTCTCTAGTTCTCCGATGTAAAGTGAGTCACGTTTTCTAATGTCTTGGATTTCCGTTGGGCTTGGCGCGTTCCGTAGCTACGCGTGCGCAAGATCAAAGTCAGAATTCATATCTTCGTGCCTCTTCATGCGCATGTTCTTCGACTTGGGTTAGACTTGGGTCCCGCTGCTTCTATAAAATGAGAAACCAACATTACGATACCTTGTTCCTACCTCCCTCTGAGCTAGAACGACCACCTCTGGCATGGCGATTCTGAGTACGATGATGAAGCGCTCATCCATACTACTTCTGCTTCCTGCCGTTCTGGTGTCTGCACAAACTTTCCAGCGTCTCGGAACGTGCCCTACACTCGGATGCGTTATTCCTCCAGATCAAACGGACTTCTTGGCTGGTCAACATTTCGATATTAGATTGGAAGTCCATGCACCCGTCAACGGAAGTGAAGCATTCAACGAAGGTGTACCAGATGATGCTTTCACATTCTGTATCGAAAAGGTTGGAAGCAAGAAAGGATGTGTGGACGCCGCAAAGTTCTTCGGTGTTAAAGAGCCGGCGTTGGAGAAATGGACTTTCGATTATTTCGAAGACCTTTTCGCTCAGGATGCAGGGTCCGCAAGTGTCGTGAATGTCGCATCCAAGGCATTCAGAGGTGTAAGTAGCTACTTTAATCTGAGAAGGACTCTTCTGGATGATCATCTAGCTTTCTTTACGTGAGCCGGGTGAATACCTCGCCAAACTCTCGTATTACGGAGGCATGCAAACTGTTGCACATTGGGCTGTTCCTAAACCTGTCACCAAACGAACCGCGAAGAATGTGATTTTCTTCATTGGAGATGGTTCGTGAATATTTGTGGCATCCTGCGTGACTTGTGTTGACGGCTTGCAGGAATGACCCAGAACATGATCACCGCCGCAAGGTTGATTGGACACAAGTCTATTAACGGAAGGTATCAGACCTTGATGCAAATGGACCAAATGGAAGTTTTAGGACAGTAAGCTGACGTTTATCTTCCCCCATGTTGCTCTTTTCTAACCTCACTTCTAGCCAAATGACCCACTCCATTGATTCGTTCATCACCGACTCTGCTAACTCTGCGAGCGCGTTGATGAGTGGCAAGAAATGTTCATCGGGCTCGTTGAACGTCTGGGGCGATAGTGTAAGTTTTATAAAACAAGTGTCTTCGCTCTTTTATTAACGAGCATTCGTAACAGACCCCTACCCCCTTTGACGACCCCAAGATGGAAACTATTGCTGAGCTTTTCAAACGCAAACGCGGCGGTCCCATCGGGATGGTATCTACCGCTCAAATTGCAGATGCTACACCCGCATCTCTTTGTGCTCATACCCGTGATCGTAAGCCGATGGATTTTTTATTTCTTTTTACTTTCTCATCATATTTTCTAGGTGGAACATACGCTGCTAATGTGTTCGAGTACTTACATTCCCCCCAGGATCTTAACTCGACTTTGGCCTGGCCGACAGGGTGTGGGGGTGTAGATGTCATCTTCGGGTAAGTGTATAACATTTTCTCATCTCGAATTGGGTCTAAGCACGTTCCTTATAGTGGAGGTGCGGAGCAATTCGTTGCAGGAAAAGGGTCATGGGAAGGAAAAGATTTCTACCAGGAGTTCGCCAAAGCCGGATACAACGTCGTTCAAAACAAGACACAGCTAGAGGGGCTCTCAGGATCGAAGAAAGCCCTTGGAATCTTCACCGTTTCTCATTTGTAAGTTTAAGACAAGTCCGATCTAGCGTTCTTATTGATTCAATTCAAATTCTGACAGATCGAAATGGTTGGATCGCCATGTTTATACTAACAACCTGTCCGGTCAAAAGAACTCGCCCACTGGAGATGGCTCGGATGCAACTGACCAGCCTGGATTGAAGGATATGACCCTGAAGGCTATCGAGATATTGCACGCACAAGCCAAGAAGAACAATACCGGATTTTTCTTGATGTACGTACTCGTTGAATTGAATAAGGAAATGATACTTATTATGATGATAGGTCCGAAGCTGCTAGCATCGATAAGGTATGTACATAGGTGTGGTGTTATGACGCATTTTTTTCTGAGCTTGATTCATTTTTAGATGATGCATGTGCTTGACTATGACCGTGCACTCGGAGAGTTGTTGGAGCTTGATGATACCATCCGAGCTACAATTCAATGTACGCATTCTCTGACTCCGCATCTATCACATCCTCACTCTCGTCTTTAGACTTGAAGGAAATTGGCGAAGAGGATGATACCCTCATTGTTGTCACCGCCGATCACGGACACGGTTTCGTATGTCTTTATCAGCCCTATTCTCAGCCAAAGGGGACTAAATCTTTCTCGATCAGGACGTCTTCGGTGGTGCTGACACCAAATATCTCGCTGAACAAGATACTGATAGGGCTAAGCGAAGGGCTGGTAAGTTCCGTTTGCTACATGTATGCTCAGTGACTCAATCAGGATACGTTTAGTTGGTATCTACGAACAGTCCGGATTGAGCGGATACCAAGTCGTCTCTGGATCACTTCCCAATAACAACACTGTTGTATTTGGTGACCAGGGACCCAACTTCCCAGTCACATGGAACCCTCGATATGCCTTCGCTGTGAGTACATTTCTCTTATTCGTTTCTGAGCGTTATCTTATTTTGTATGTGCTTGTAGGCGGGCTTTGGTGGTACCCCGGATCAGTATGTATCGCTATCTTTGCTATGTTTCGATTATATTGATCATTTGTTTCTTTAGTCGTGAAGGATACGTCGTCAATTCCGGAGGTATTCGTCAACCGACAGCTGAAGAGGAAGATGGGTTCGTAGCGAACCCTAACGATCAACCTAATGGATTCCATGCTAGTATGTCGCATTGACGGTCTATTCTGAATGTGGATTCTGACTATCGTTTAAGGCGGAACCCTTCCTCCTTCGAGTGGACAAGGAGTACATTCTCTGACAGGTATGTATTACTTGACATCCCATGCGTTGTGGTTTTAGTAAAACTTGCTTTCTAGATGTATCTGTCTTTGCAAATGGTCCTGGATCAGACGCGTTCAGAGGTGTTTGTAAGTACCAAAAATGATACTGTCTGTGTCAAAGGTTTCTCTGACATCTTTTCTAGATAACAATGTGGATATATTCTTCAAGATCGCCAATGCGCTCGGTTTGGCTGGGGGAGATTGATGCAGAAAGGTTATTTCATTCAATGTCCTATCCTCTTTAGTAATACGTACATATCGTTTGCAATAAATGTAGTCATGCAATTTTGGTATTCTTAATACTTACTACCAACTCTCCATCGAAAGGAAACTAATCTCGTGTAGATGAGAAAAATATCCTTTGCCGGTACTTGTATTTTCTCAAACGAAGTTAAGCAACTCGGAATCAACAGGCTCGGCTTCACCAAATTCCGATGGCGGTCAGTTTGTTTGCATTGCAGTTGTTGCTCAGAGTCCTAGAGGTTGCTCGCCTCTACACATTTAAACTGTATTCACCGCCATTCTTGCACTTTCCCAACATGTGCCAGAGCATTAAAATTTTTTCATATAGCCCTATGGATGATGTTGCCATAATACAAAATGAACGCATGAAGCAAGTAAGGGGTAAACGCGTTAAAGGATTTTTTAAGCAGCCTGTCCCTCGGCGACGGTGAGGAGATCACTGTCTCCAGGGTCGGAGATGGTCATGACACTAAAAGGAGAAAATAAAATCGACATTTAGCATATAGTCACGGGAGGGAGGAAATGCGAGAGGCGTACCCGACACGGAAGAGCTTTCCGGCAGCGGTACCAAGGGCGACGTTGGTACCGGCAAAGTGGTGGACGGAAGTCTTGGAGAGCATGGCGTAGTACTCCAACTCGGACTTGCGCAGAGGGGGGCAGTTACCCGCGATCAAGACAAGCTTAGCTGGAGGATTGGGTTGGGTTGTGAGGGAATGGGGTGTTATCCCAAGAGAAAGAGGACGTTTGGAAGAGAGCAAAGAGAACGAGATAGAGAGGGATTGTGAGGAAGGGGAGATAAAAAGAGATTCATCAGCACAAGGGACCTTCTCAGCCTCAAACGCTCCAGTCCCCGGGAGTAGAGCTTGTACGGAATGTTACTCACCCTTGCCATTGCGCATCTGCTTCAACGCAGACTTGTAGCCCAACGAGTATTTGCCCGACTTGACGACGAGGGCGAGACGGGAGGCGATCGACTCGGTCGACTTTGCCGCCTTGGACTTCTTGGTGGGGGCCATTAGTGATGGGTGGGGCTTTTTAGTGGGTAGAGAGGGTAGGCTAGACCTGAGCTTGACGGTCAGCGAGACGTTGAGGACGATGAGCACGGTGAGCACGGTTTACTTTTCTTGTGTGGATGGACGTTTGCAGGTGCGCTGTTAAGGTTCGAGCTCCGACGGAAGCTGCCGGGGAGTGGCCGCATTTGGCAAGCGTAGTCAGAGCCTGAGACTCTCCTGAGAGCGGCATGAGAGATGGGGGTGCCTTGCCGCCGCCTTCCGTTCACCCGATTCCGGGGTAAATCAGCTGAAATTCCAGGATAAATCATAGCGAGTGCTGGACGGAGTCATGAAGAATGAAGACGGTCTTGGAATTTCTGGACTGCAATCCTTACTCTTCCCGTTCCCTTTCTACACTCTAGAAGATCATATAGAAGAATAGACAAATAGAAAATGTCAACAGCCTACCAACCTTCCCACCCTGGATTGTTCACTGTCCAATTTGGCGAAGGAGATTTCAGTGCCTACCTCAAATCAAACAAGGTGTGTGTCCTTGTGGGATCCCGCAAGACAAATTCTAAGTATCATTCTATTACGTACTTGCTTTATATAGGCTTTCAAAGTCGGCGAAACGGTCGCCAGAATAGAGGGTACGACAAATGGTGTTACGAAGGCTTATACGTCTGTGCAATACGGAGTGAAGGAACATCTAGAGTTGAATTCCGATTTGCGATATGGTGTGTACATATTCAAATTCTACATTTACATCTTCTTTCTCAGGCTGTCAGACTGATCCGAATGACGCAGCTAATCATTCATGTGAACCTAACACTGCCTGGGACCTCTCCTCGCCCAATCCGGAGGAATGGCATATCCGGGCTCTGAAGAAGATCGAAGTTGGAGAAAGCAGTGAGTACCAAGTACTAAACCGAGCAGTCAAAAATAAATCTAACGTTCGCCCCAGTTACGTTCTTCTATCCCAGTACGGAATGGGACATGGACCAACCTTTTAACTGTCATTGTGGTGCCTCTGTGAGTACCGATGGTAATATTACCTCGACAAGCCGTGATTTGTGCGAATGGTCAGTTTGCTGACTTGCCCCCACTTGCGTGATCTAGGCGTGTTTGAGAAAAATTCAAGGGGCGAGATATCTCAGCCTGAAGGAGGTGGGAGGACGTGGGTTTGTTAATCCGTGGATTGTGCAATTGGCGGTTGAAAGAGATGCAAGGAATTAGGATTTGAGTAGCTTAGGGGGATAACGACGATATCCTCCGAAGGTGGACGGAACTCCGGATGTAAGGATGGAGGTGATTACAGTGGTCCGAGGCGTCTCGAATTGCTTTGTAAAAGAGGTGTGAATGATAACTCAGCTGGGTGGTTTCGCTCTGCCATGCACCAAGTGGAAGTGATCACAGGGACGCATTCTTAGAATAGCCTTGCGACTAGCTATAGGGAAAAACATATAGGGTAGCACGATATAAAGTCTTGAATATACCACTCGTAATATTTCACTGATCTAGATATATAAGAACCAATAGTCGGATGCGAAATAGCAATCGTCCGAACGCAGTGCTGAGTGACAAAACGGTGCCAAGGGAGTGGAGGAAGGAAAAATTGGATGAGATTGGATGATGAATGACTGACAGTAATTAAGCGCCCGGAAGTGCTCATCCTTGCCACGAAATTGCTCATCACCTGAATTCCGAATTCACGATGTCTATATTTTCGCGAGCACACAGGCTCGCTCAGCGACGACAAGGTGATCCTTCGACAAGGCGGAGGTCCTTGCTATTTCCAATTCCTTGCTGCCCGAGCTTTCTCTTGCCGAACGACAAGTCACGAACGGGTCCTGGAATTTTTGCTTGATTCCGCCTGGAATTCGAGCGCTCCTATTGGCTAAAGAGTAAGAACACTGTTCTTTCTCAAAGGTTTACAAGACGCCTTGGGTTTCTACGCTGTGAGTCGTTCGGTATTCGTTTGTTTCTGACAGTTTATGTTGACCATCAACGGTCTTGTAACAGGACGAAACTCTAACATCTAAGCGTTTAAACACATAAAGATGTCCTCTCTATCAGCCGTCGCACGGATAGCCTACCTCTCTTCGGACGTCCTCGTCGACTCCCAACCCCCACGAACGTCCACCTCTGCTTTCCAAAGCACCTACAACACCCTTTCCTCATATGGCGTGCATAAACCCACCATCCATACCCTTCCCTCTGGTGCAGATGCCAGTGCCCCCCTCCTCCGACACCGCAATGCGTCCCTCATCTCGTACACCACTTCCTCGAACCCTCAAATCCTCAACCGTCTCCTCCCCCACCTCTCTGAACTGTCTACTCTCCCTCTAGTCCTTCACGTCGCTGTCGGGGATGACCTCTCCGATGCCTTTGCGCTGCGATCGACTGTACCGTTTGTCATTTATTCAAGGACGGCTCAGCAAGCTCACGATCATGCGTTATTGGCTGCCAAGTTGGCGAGGGACGAGAAGAAGGCGGTGTTGCATATTTTCAAGCGCGATGCAGGGGATGAGGTCAAGGAAGTTGAGGAGGATCAGGTGCTGCCGTTTTTGTTGACAGAGAGAAAGGCGAGGATGAATGGACATAATGGACACACAAACGGTGTGAATGGGACTAATGGTTCGCCTAGGTCGGACGGCGGGACTATCATTGGACATACACATCAGGATCCCTCCTCGCCTTCTCCCCCGCGATCTCCCTCTCCCTCCGAACCCTCGACTCATACTCTCTACAAGGCATACGAAAATGCTGCGTTCACCACTATCGCTCTCATTCGTCGAGTTCTTCGCCCTCTCACTTCAAGCGGACCTTCGGATGCCCACACGGTCATTTTCACTATTGGTTCGGCCCATTTCGACTTCGAGGTCGATGGTGTCTCGTTTGTCGAGCTTTCCCTGTTGAGCCCCGTCGAGGCTCCTCAAATTCTCCACGCGATTCCTAAGACTGCGACCAGAGTTATCGTCCTCGAACAATTGCAACGATGGCAGACCAAGTGGACCCCGGTATTCCTCGACGTTCTCAGTGCGGTGCAGCAAGGTGATGCCGAACACCGTCCCGTAATCCAGAGTGGTGTCTACGGTGATGTCACCTCTGTTCAGGATGTCGATATTCTTAAGCTTCTCCAACATGCTTCCGAGGCGTCCCCTTCCATTCGTTTGCACCTTGGTGCTACGCCTAGTCCCTCGACTGCTGTTTCTTTACCGGTATTGCAGATCCCGAAACATGAACTGGCGTATCTTAGGTTGCTTAACCAGCTGTTTGGAGATCGTTTGCAGGTTTCCAATTCCCCCGAGCTCATTCAGACTCAAGGTGAACTCGCCACTTCCCCCGAATTCGCTCTCGGTCGTATTCGCGGCGAACTCGAAACTCGTGCTCAGCTCGTCTCTGCCGTTCAGGAACTCTTGCGTGACGAGAAGATCTCGCCTGAGCTCCATTCCCTTCTCACCCGATGGGTCCATGACAAGGACGATCTCAACAAGAGCCAAAAACTCTCCGAGAAGGTTATCGCTCTTTTGGAATCTGGAGAGGGTGCGAGACCCGCTGCTCAACTGGTCTACCAACTTCGTGCTCACCTCCCTGCACGCTCGCGTTGGATCGTTGGATCGGATGCTTGGTCTTATGATCTGGGTGCTTCGGGTCTTCACCATGCTATTGCTTCTCAGCTGAACGTCAATATTCTCATTCTCGACACTACGCCTTATACGGCACGTAATACTTCTGATCCTAACCGTCGGAAACAGGATGTCGGGTTGTATGCTATGAACCATGGAGATGTCTACGTAGCCAGTGTCGCTGTCTATTCTTCGTACTCCCAAGTTCTCCAGTCCCTCGCCGAAGCAGACAAGTTCAAGGGACCATCCGTCGTTTTGGCATACCTCCCTTACAAGGTGGAAGACACACCTGCTCTAGAGGTGCTGAAGGAAACTAAGTTGGCTGTCGACGCTGGGTACTGGCCCCTCTACCGATGGAACCCGGAGAAGGAGAACGAGGGCAAGGATCCATTCAGTCTGGATTCAGACTCGGTCAAGAACGATTTGCAGAAATTCTTGGATAGGCAGAACCATCTCTCACAACTCGTCAACGCGAAACCAATACTGGCGAGTGAGCTCGTGAGTAACTTGGGAGACACGTTGAAAGAGGCGAGGAAGCAGAAGGCACAACAGTCGTATGCGGAACTGTTGACGGCGATCGATGCTCCGCCGCTTACGGTGTTGTTTGCGTCTGATGGAGGCAAGGCGGAGAAGGTGGCGAGGAGGTTGGCTGTGAGAGGGAAGTTGAGGGGTCTGTCGGCGAGTGTGGCGGCGATGGATACCGTGTCGTTGGAGGATTTGAAGAAGGAGGAGTTTGTGGTTTTCGTCACTTCTGTTGCCGGACAGGGCGAGTTCCCGCAGAATGGAAGACAGCTTTGGAAGGCACTTGGTGCTGCTCAGGCAAAGGGCGAGAAACCTCTTTCGGACGTGAAGTTTTCGGTGTTTGGTATGGGTGATTCACATTATTGGCCGAGGGCGGAAGATGCGCATTATTATAACAAGGCCGGAAAGGATCTTTTTGCTCGTCTTGAACAAGTTGGTGCTCAGCGTGCGATCGACTTGGGTCTTGGAGATGATCAGGATGCCGACGGTCCTGAGACAGGATACAAACCCTGGGAAGCTCAAGTCTGGAAATTCCTTGGTGTCGACGCGGTCGAACTGCACGAAGCCGAGCCCGAGCCTATCACGAACGAACATATCAAAGTCGCCTCTCAGTACCTCCGCGGAACGATCTCTGAAGGACTCGCGGACCATTCCACAGGTGCACTCGCGCCTTCTGATACCCAACTGACGAAGTTCCATGGGATTTACCAGCAGGACGATCGGGATATTAGAGACGAACGACAAGCACAAGGAGTGGAACCGGCGTATTCGTTCATGATTCGAGTGAGGATGCCTGGAGGGGTTTGTTCGCCTGATCAGTGGTTGAAGATGGATCGGATTGCGGATGAACATGGGTGTGGGACGTTCAAGATTACGACGAGGCAGACGTTCCAGTTCCATGGTGTCATCAAGAAGCATTTGAAGCCGGCGATTAAGGATATCAATAGGGGCTTGTTGGATACGCTGGCTGCTTGTGGTGATGTCAACCGGTGCGTTTTCATGATGTTTTTGTTTTCTCTTATATCGCTGATAGGTCTCCTTCACAGAAACGTTATCGTCTCGGCTATCCCTTCGTTATCAAAGCTGCATGCGCAGGCCTATGAGTTCTCGAAGGACGTTAGTGCACACCTTCTTCCTCGCACGACTGCGTACCATGAGATCTGGCTCGATAAGAAACTCGTGGCTGGTGAGGCTTTGAAGGATGTCGAACCGCTCTACGGCGAGTTCTACCTCCCTCGAAAGGTGTGTTTCCCTCTCTATCTCATTCCGCTACATTCCCGTTACTTAGCAAGATTCGATCTCTAGTTCAAAATTGCTGTTGCCGTCCCGCCACACAATGATGTCGATCTCTTTGCGAACGATGTTGGGTTTATCGCTATCGTTGATGAGAAGGGCGAACTTGCTGGGTTCAATGTCACTGCTGGTGGCGGTATGGGTGTCACTCATGGAAATAAGAAGACTTACCCGAGATTGGGTGATGTTCTTGGGTTCTGTACTGTCGACCAGGGGAAGATCGTTGCTGAGAAGATCATGTTGGTTCAGCGTGATAACGGGAATCGTGCCGAGTAAGTCAAATTTCACTGAAACTCCACGTTGAATACGTGCTGATGGTGAAACTGTGATATCTTCTTTGTAGCCGTAAGAATGCCCGTCTGAAGTATACCATCGACCGCATGGGACTTGATGTCTTCAAATCGGAAGTCGAGAAACTCCTAGGATATAAACTCCCACCTCCGCGACCCTTCACATTCGACCGCAACATTGATGATTTCGGTTGGACGACCGGTGACGATGGGAAACATCACTTTACGTGTTTCATCGAGAACGGGCGTGTACAGGATGAACCTGGAAAGGATTTCAAGACATGTTTGAGGGAGATTGCGAAGATCCACAAAGGTGCTTTCAGGATGACGACGAATCAGCATTTGGTCATTACGGATATCCCGACGGAGAATTTGGAGGAGGTTAAGGATTTGTTGGCCAAGTTCAAGTTGGATAACCTCTCGCAGTCGGCGTTGAGGCAGTCGTCTTCGGCTTGTGTTGCGTTCCCTACTTGTGGTCTTGCGATGGCCGAGTCTGAACGTGTAAGTCGTATTATTTATTCTTGTTTTACCCTTCAGAAATGGCGTTCTGACGTTGGATTTGGATTTGTAGTACCTACCGATTTTGGTTGACAAGGTCGAGAAGATTTGCGAGAAGAATGGTCTGAGGAATGACTCGATCGTCATGCGTATGACTGGTTGTCCTAATGGTTGTGCCCGACCATATGTTGCGGAGATTGCTTTCGTTGGTAAAGCCCCTGGAACTTATATGATGCTCTTGGGTGGTGGCTATCACGGTCAACGACTCAACAAGCCTTACAGGGGTAAGCTAACTTATCTCTTGCCCAAATCAAAATTATGCGCATGGCACTGACATACCGTCTTTTCGCAGATTCTGTAACAGAGCCAGAGATCCTCGCTATTTTGGAACCCATGATCAAGCGATACGCTCTCGAGCGGTTAGACGGAGAACACTTTGGTGACTTTGTCATCCGTGCAGGATACATCGCACCGACACTGACAGGAGCGACGTGGTGGGATCAGTCAGGAGGAGAGGGTGTTCATGCCCAACCAGCGTAAAAACAAATAAGTTGAAAAGTAATTTGGTTTTGGGGCCTGTTTATGACTTTAGCATCTGTATCATACGTAATCGCATGTTCTGTCTTTTTGTTTATTTAGAGTATGTTTTTATTCATTCGTTCTGTCTTTCTCAAGCTGTCGTGTAGTGATTATGTGAATTATATTTAAGTGAATTACGATACGGATTAGTCTACAAAGGTATAGATGGTCCTGATCTCCGCCGAGTGTGGATAATCAGGGAAGATAGAGCTTGCTGACGGAAGAGGGGGATTTTAAGAACAATTCATCATAATGTTGGCAAGGTCATAGTCACGGCGAAGCCACCAAAATTTCTATCCGCTGAGGCACAAGTTGTCAGAAGGCATTGCCTTTTTTGGATGGTCTTGGATGGTTTGGGGCGTCTTTCAACTTCACCGAGTTTGCTTCATCCTCTCCCATATCGTCCGTGTCGATTCCCCCTTCTACGCGTAATCAGCAATCATGAGTGGATTTCGCGATTCTACCGTGGTCATGATCGACACAGGCCGCACAACAATACGTGCTGGTCACGGTCTGCATGACCTTCCTCAAAACTCCTTCAGTGGTATGCGTGCAATACCGGTTTCTCAGACAGTTAACTCTGAACGTATTTCTTTAGGAAATCTTCGCGCGTGTAGGTCTTCGCCGAGCAACACTTGACGCAGGCGAATGGAGAAGCCGAGAACGGAGACATACAACCCAAGGCCTCCTCTTCCAAAGCACCTGCCCTCAACGTCAAAGTGACAGACTACCTCGTTGGTACTCAACTCGACGAGGCAATCTCTACAAACCAAGATATTGTAGTATTCTGGCCTTTTGCGGAGGGTGTCATTGATGATTGGACACAGGCGGAAGCACTCTGGTATGTAGGTCTGCTCACGAACGGATTCCTCTCTGGTTGAGCGTATGGTGTCAGCTTCCTAGCATAACTAAACCCACGCGATACCTCTCACAGGAAATATATTCCTCTTCAATCAACTTCAACTACGTCGCGTTCAAATGGAATCCCCCGTCCTCCTGTCGATACAACCAGAACTCTCGCGAGATGAGCATGAACATCTGTGCCAGCTCTTTTTCGAACGCTTCAATGTAGCTGGATTCGCTATCGTTCAGCGACCTATAGCTCAATTCTACGCCGCTATTACCGGAAATGACCTCAGTGGTGTCGTTGTGGACATTGGTCAAGATTACACGGACATTACGCCCATTGTCGATGGGTTTATGGCACCGCGCGCGAGGGATACACAGTCCTACGGTATCAGACACTGCGAACGATACCTCGCCTATCTCCTTCGGTCAAACCAAGGTGTCATGAATACATTGTTCCCGACAAGTGGTGAAACCTTCACTCCCGATGCGCAGGAAACCACATTGGTCAACTTGGCCCGAACGATCTGGGAACAAGGACTTGTCAAGGTCCTCGCAGAGGGCGAAGCAGCTGATATCGAAGAAGAAGGCGTAACAGATATCGCTGCGGTTCTCGTCGCCGGAAAGGAGAAGGCCGTAATCGAATCTGGCATGAAGAAACGTCAGAACGCGAAAGCGACAGCAGCAGAGCAAGCCCGTGCTCGAGAAATAGAGGCGCTCGACTTGATCACTGTCGACTTCCAAGGTCATAGTTTGACACTGGGGAAAGAGCGGCATCGATTCTGCGAGCCGCTGTTTGATCCTACGTTGTTAATGAATATCGGGGCCTATGATGATGGTATGATGCCTTTGGCAGCGGCTGTGGGACATTCGGTAAGTAAGGTGGATGTGGATAATAGGCAGTATGTTTGGCAGGGGCTGCTTGTTACAGGTGATATTACGAACCATATCAAAGGTCTGTTTTGAATTGTTCCCCCTTTTTTCCTTACGTCCATTGAATGTGGGTCGTAGGAATGGGACAGGCTTTGCAAGCCCGTCTATCGCCATTTATTCTTAGCGCAGCAGACCAAGCGAACGAGGTACAGCCTCGTAGTATACGCGTGATCAGGGTACCAGATTACTTTGCGGAATATCGGGACAAAGGGAGACGGTCTCGCCTCCTTCCTAGGTACTAGTATTGTCGCAAAGGTATGTCTCCTCTTTTTTTGCATAAACATTCTGGGAGTATTACTCAAATGTGCCGTTTTCCTTAGCTTGTGTTTACGGATTCGTCAGGGAAGAACTTCGTTTCCAAATCGGATTATGCTGAACGTGGTCCAAAAGTAGTACTTGATATGTCTCCTGCTTTGCTCTAATGTATATTTGTATTGTTATATCATCACTTTTCTTCCCGGTTTTGTGGACTAGCTGATACATGTTGCCTCTATAGATATCCGCATCACTTTCTTTGAACTTGACCTTGTGAATAACTCCCGATAACGCCGGAAGCGATTGTCGTTTCCAGTGTGTTTTCAAATCATCCGTAATATGGGTCAAGACCGATGCCGTGCACAACTGTGTCGTTTGCGTGGACTGAATACAAGTTCTGTATTGGTACAGCACCCTCCTGGTGACTGAGAAAGATAGGTGTTCCGTAACCTAGGTTCTATAATCAATACCCAACAAACATATGTAACGCGTAGCAATCAGACCATAAGTCCTGTATTAGTTCGGTTAACCAGTACGTCAAGATAAGTGTATCAGGAAATAGAAGCGTGATATAATATTGTCCTTCCGAGTCCAGCCTCTGTAGTTAGAACATACATATGAAGGTTCAGTGTCCATAAAGTAAGTACGAAGAGACTACTTAGAGAAGTATATGCGAGACATCACCAGTGACACACCAGGGCCCGGCCTGGCGGTCTACCACCTCCTGTGTCTCTTCGTCGGACTACAATAGTAGTCATCTTGGTAATATCCATAGGGATTAGGCCGCTCCTTTCGCTTTTCCTGACGATACTCGTTAACAAGTTCATCCAGGGGCTTGTGCTGATGCCAGGTCTTGAGGCCTGTTAGCGAGATGAAGGTTGTTTGCCACTTTCGTGTATGCCGTGCAATAGACGGTAAGGATACCTTGGTTGTACATTTCCTCGATATGGGTTTTCGTGCTTTGTGGGACCCTGTTCAGGAGATCGGATCGTACGAGCAACGAGATTGCTCAATATCTATATAAGCTAACCGTCAGCCCTGTAGTGATTACAATTTGAGACAATGGGATTATAAACTCACACCCGGTGGAAGCTCGAGATACTGCTTGATCTGATTCAACTTCATGATGATGCGACCACTATACTGGTAGACACCATAATATCGCCACCAGTTGTCTCGCCCCCAGAAGAAATCGGCCTTCGTGGGATCGTGTAGATGTTTGGGCCCGAATCCAGCTTCACCTTCGCCTCGCGCATTTGGATTATAAATGAGGACAGGGTCAATCGCGATAAAGGATAATCCTACTTTCATACATTCTGACGCATCAAAATACACCGGTGTCCGCGATGTCCTGCAAGACAGCAATCGTCAGTGAATCAATTGGAGCGGGAAAGGATGGAAGCGTACAGATATGGGACATCATTCTGTTCAACAGAAGACACACAATTAGTTGACCCATTAGTCGATTTCGCACTTCAAATGCGATTCTCACCGAAGGTATCTTCCAGTTCTCAACGGCAGAATATAAACCAGGCATGTCCTCCCAAGGAGGTACTTTTACCCCTCGATTACGGTGCATGAATTCTCTAAGATCGAGTCGTGGGGACCGTACGCCTCTCTAGAATCCTGATAGCATTCGATATTGCTGTGCCGAGATCGTCACCCGACGTGGTCCAAGCTATGTTCAGTTTCTCCATAATCTAAATGACAATACTAATAGGTGAGGAATATCAGAGAGGGAGCTAGTCTACCATACCTGCGCTTCATCTTCGATGATCGGATCTGCACTTGTAGAAGGCTTTGGAATTGTGTCTGTAGAAGGCCCTGGAGTTGCGCTCGTAGAAGGCTTTGGAATTACGCGTGTAAAAGGCCTTAGAATTGGTCCTGTAGAAGGTCCCGGAATTGGGTGTGTATGAGGCTTTAGAACCGGCCTTGTAGAAGACCTCGGAGTTGGGTGTGTAGAATTTGAAGTTATGACATCAGGATCTTGTGACACTTGATTCCGAACGAGGTTCTCGATGAATATGCAATGATTGATTCTCTGTCTCTGGACAATGCGTCAAGATGATGGGCATTGAACGTGTTATTGAATGACTGTAGACATACCTTCAGCTGCGCGATGAGTCGATCTCGCTCTTCTTTCATTGAGTTGAGTTGTTCTGCGTCGTCAATAATCTAAATTTCCTTAGGAGTTGAAGGACATGCAATAGACAATATGTTCCACCGTACCTTGTTTTTCAAGATATCGATCACATTGTGAAGTTGTTCATGATCGCTTTTGATATCAGCGATGTAATCACTCTCCTCCTAGATAACCCAATGGGAATCAGAAAAGGTATGTTCCGTACATCATCAAGAAAGTAAAATATACACTTACCTGCTTTCGAGTCTCGCGCAACTCTTGTAGTTCTCCTTTAAGGGTCTTGAGTCTTTGTTTTCGCCTGCGAGCTTTATCTCGATAAGATTCAGCGTCGCTCTCGCTCAGCTTGCGAGCCATGATGTAGTCAAGAGAAGGTCAGAGTACAAGAAGACTTGAAGGTGCAGCGATTTTGAAATACCACATTCCAAGCGACGCTTAACCTTCGGCAAAGCGAGCGTGATGACGGTGACGATGACGCTTCGAGTTTCTGCGATATCTGAAGGAGATGAGTAGAGATCGTCCTAGTTGATACTCAAACTAGTGAGTCTGGAATCGTATTGGTGTCGTGGTACTTAGCACTTTAAGTTTCCACTGGGTACTGCATCTTTATATTCAATCTCTACACTGTACAGAGCTAGTCAGAACTATGGAGAACATGTTTCTCTTGTTAAATCTGAAATAGATAAATGTTAATATAACTATACGCAACCGGACGTACCTGTTCAAGCTTGAGTCTGCCACAGCTTGAGGATCATGATGATGTCAACAACACCGATCTTATCTTATCTCATAGCGGATGCCTCGATCTCTATTCAACGGTATCCTGTTTTGGACGCGGAACATTGAGTCGGATGGTGACTGTGCGGCCGACCAGATCCTAGTGTCGATCTGACTCTTTCACCCCAACTCGTGCTTGATAACAGTGGGGTGAGGAGCAGCAGAAGGAACCGGGTATGTAGATAGCCAGGTAGAGCACGACACGGGAAAATCGATCTGTAGGGGCTTCGACTACGAAGCGATGAGACATTGGGTGCAGTGGTGCCATTCTGTAGCATTCCATGACATTGTCCACCAAGAAGAGGGCGTGGGCCCAGCCTAGAAACGTCCCGTCACGAGCTGCTGCGTGAGTAATGAAAATTGAATTGTCTCGAGGGGATTTACATAGTCCGAGGCCTTTTTCTGATTTTGGAGGAGAGGGTTTTGGAAATAGAAAAGGAAGGAAAAGCCGGATCCGGCGATCCACTTTCCTTCCTTGGATATTCCTGCATTGTTGCCGTTGCGGAAGGGACTGGGTCACATCTTTAGGCGAGAGCTTAAGGACCATGTGCATGTGCTTGATAGGGATAGAGAGCAAATAGAGGGTGATCAAGTGGATCGGGGAAACTGTTGGGCACACGAGCATGTGTAGTGACTGTGTAGTGGTGAATCAAGGTATATATATCAAGTACATATGAGTGTATATGAGTGGTATAGGCTTGTCGATGCTTATACTGCTCATCTGCTCATATGGTGGTATCAACGGTAACGAGGATCCGGACGCAGTTGGAGAGCGGTGCAGGTAGATGAATTTATGCAGACCCATTTTCCTCGAGGCTGGATCACGCACGGTCTGGGGATGTGTGAGTGATGCGATAAGTGGTGAGCGCAGCGTAGTGAACACGTAGGGCTTGCGAATGCGTTTGCTCAAGCACAACAGATGACTCTTACCATGATTTCGGCACTCTTGCGAATACAACGTTCGTCGGCAAATGGGGATTTCTAGACTCGCTTTCCAGCCTGAGGTCGTGTGCAGAGTGTGAAAGAAGACAAGTAGCGTTTAATATCGATGAGGGACAGCTTCTGTGTATCCCATCGGTCGTTCCTAGAGTACTGTATATGTAGCAATCTCCTCGTGTCGCCCACCTATCGATGAGTTGATTGAATACGTCTGGATGAGGTACAGAACCTCGTGGTGATCCCATGACGGGGCTGGCGAGTCTGTTTTGAGAGATGACGAGAGCCGAGTTGCGGGAAAGTGGTCTCGAGCAATAAAACATATTTTTCAGACATCGTGTGCGGGGGCTGTCGCTGTCGACGGTGGCGGGTCGATGAACGACGACGGTTACTATATTTGCTTGAGGAAAAAGCGGAAGGGTGAGGGATTGATCCCGTTGTTGGCAACATTTGGGTGTAAATGTTGCGGCTCCCAGGGAATTGCATCTTGCCTCCTGCCCTCATCTGCCCTCCTAGTGGCCGTCAGCCACTACATATACTCCGCCAATCTGGATTATCAGCCCCCCAACAAATGTTTGTCTACCTCCCGCAATGGCAAAAAAGAGTTTTACATCAGGTACGTTGTCGTTTAGCTCGCTTCGTCCCCACACCCACTTCTCGCTTGCTCGCTTTACAAAAGTCCTTTTCGCTTGCATATAATCGTCTTTGCGACTTGAAAACGGTAGATGGGTCCCTAGACTCTGTAATCGAAGAGAGGAAGGATGCCGAGGACATAGGCGGAACTCTAATGGGGCGTTGAGCGACCTTCACATAACCCTACTTGCTTGATCGCAAGCATAACTTGTGCTTGCTTGCCAAGAGCTCTACGACCCATCTACCGTTTTATAACTAGCTATTAGACAATTGCTTCTCACTATTCTTCATGACCACGAGGCTAAACTCCCGAACGCAGATCACCAGAAGCAGTCCTTTACCTCCATCTCTCATCCTCTCCCCCGCATCGCAGACGCCGTCGAAAACCTCTCACTAGACGAAGACGACGATATATGTCCTGTTTGCGAGAGCGAGTGCACCTGTCGCAACAAGTCGATCACCACCCCAACAACCACCGTCCATACGACGACGACGCCCATTTCCCTGTTTACACCCTCTCCCTCGAGTATCACTCCTGCGATCCAAAATGCGCATACACACCCGTTAAAGATCAAACTTACACTCCCTCCGCATCTCAAATCTCGTCGCTTGCCCCCAGAGACCGGTGGAAATGTCGCCTCTCAGATTCCTCCTCGCCGTCGTGGTCGACCTTCCAAAGCTGCTGCTGCCTGCTCGAGATGCTGCATTACGGACTCAGGTTTCAGGTAACGCCTACTCAGGGTCTGCATCCGCCTCTAGCCAAAGACAGAAAGGGAAAGCACCGGCTAAACCCAAGAAACCCAGATTAGCGGGGACGTTCGTGAGCAATCATGCTTCTAGCTCGCGGATGGTTGTTCCCCCCTGCTCCCGACCGATGATAGTGACTTTGACGACGGGGTTGATACCTCGTCGTTCCCTACTTTTATTTCTGCTTTGTCTTTAGAACACTCTAGCTCGTCCGAGTCCGATTCGTCTATCACGTCCCTCGATTCTGATGGTGTAGTCGAATCGGATGAAGATGATGGCCCGCCCCTTCGTTCACTCAGACATAATAAGACTCGTACCAAAAAGGAACCCTTAGGCGGGGAGAACCAAAAGCGACCTCACACCAACAACTGGGAAATAAAATCTCGCATGCGAAGTGAAGGACCTGAAGACCCTATTATGGAGGTTGACAGCGAGGGTCATAGTAGTTCTGACGGAGGTGCGGACGACGAAGACGAGGCTGGAGATATAGAGGAAGATGAGGACGAGGACGAGGAGGATGCAGAGGTGGTGGCAGACGCGGATGTCGAGGGTGAAGGGTTATTGGCTAGTGCGGGTGAACCAGATGAGATTGATGAGGACGAGAGTCTTACTGGTGACGGAAAGTTGGGTGTCAGCTTCGGAGGAGTGCCTACAGGTTGGAGTGAAGAGGATGATGAAGAGTCGTCATTCGACGCCGATTTGTTCTTTGCAAATCTCGAGGAGTCGTCCGACTCTGATGATTCCCCTCATGTTCTCCATGATGCCGCAGACTCTGACACATTGTCTGCAGATGAGCGAGATGCACTGCTCCTAATGGACGTCGACTCGTCGACTCATATTCGTCGATCCAACAGTGACCTCGAATTCGGTGTTTCTCTCCACGGCCTGTCTTTCGGTTGGGAAGGCATTCTGTCTCGTACAGATCCCACATCTCTCGATGTTGATCTCGGCGTGACTACCGAATATGACGTCGACATGACAGCCTCTTCCGACGTCGAATCAACCGGAGACGATACTACCACCATACTTGAAGATCCCGGGATCATCCTCGATGAGACCGATGGCGAGACCACTGAGGACGAACTTGTCGACGCCAACGGACTCCCCAATCCGCGTGCTATGATGCTCTTCCAGTGGCCGACTACTGTCCCGGTCACGAACCAATCCATCAACCCCATGAGTACCATGAGCTCAAGCACATCGTCGAGTCACTCGGGAACAAACTTTTCACCACCTCTGGATGCTTCTCCTAGCTGTTCGCATAGCGCTTGCGTCATTTTCTGCTGCCCAACGAGGATCGTCACCTCCGACCCCGGCTGATATCCTCTCAGGAAAGATCTCCGCCGCAAGCGATTTGGAGGAACATCTTCATGGATACTCCCCCGACTTTAACTTGAGGACACCGACGAAGAGGGGTGGGGTATGCATGGGGAAGTTTGTTACTCCGGCTGAGAGGGGAGGCAAGTTTGCTGTGGTGGATGGAAGTGGAATGGAGACGGCTACGCCGTTCCCGCGGATTAGATCGTTGCGGAGGGAGATCGAGAGGGAGAGGTCGAAGGATAGTCCATCTGAATCTGTAGGTTATTTCTTTCTCCTTTTTCGTGGGATGCTAACATGTGTCGAACAGGACCCTAATGTTACTGGACAGGATGTGCCTCCGAGCGACAGTATCATGCCATCGTCTTCTGATGAAGTTGCTCCCCGCACTCATTCTGAATCCTCGCCAGATACGTTTGATCTTGACGATGTCTTGGAACCCTCTTTCTTGGATCTTGAACCTGTCACTCCAGAACGCAATACCACTATGAGTGCTCCAGCTACTATCTCGTTGTGGAATGCTTCTTCCTCTTCTAGTGTCCTGCCTCTACCTCAGAACGACCTCAGCCGATGGGACCGGATCCCTGTGGCCACTTTCCGACGAACACGCGAGTCAGCTTTCACTGAATATCCCGGCTCAGATACGAGTGTCGGTGGAATGGGAACACCCATGAGCCATTCTCTGTTGAAAGGTCGCGATAAAGCCCCTTCGAAGTCTTCCGAAAAACGATCCAAAGGCAAGCGTGCTCAAAAGCTTGTCATCTCGCCTGTACTGCTCCCCCTTCGTGATGGAGACGGTCTCTTGACCGACGCTCACTTTGCTCCCACCAACGAACCTCCACCGAACCAGAATCATCAGAACAAAAGTAGAAAAGAACGCAAAGAGAATAATGCAAAAAGGAAAGCGATGGGGAAATATACTTCCCGTCGGTCTCAGCAGCAGCAACAAGGACATCAACACCATCATCACCATGGCCATTTCCCGAATATGAAGTCGAGAGGGAGTGGGTCTATGCAGCGCACAAATTTCTTTGCTGGATCGAGTTCGAGCGTGCCCCATCTCAGTTTGTAAAAATAATTCCTCTCTCCACTCGATCTCGATACTTTTTGTGGACTCCCCCCACTTTATTTCTTTTTTCGAGCCTGAGTACGCTCCCCATTCGTTTCTTGGCTGCCATTTTCGGCTTGTAATCATAATAATATTCCCAATGTCCTATTTTTCCATGCTCGGTTCTCTTTTCCTCTTGGTGTGCCAATCTTGCATCTCATCTTTCCTCCTCCTCCCCTCTCTTGGTCGTGCATGAAAATGTGCACAAAATTACACGCGACACTGTATACTTTTACGTCGCTAATTTCTTTTCTCTCTTCGTTCTCAAGTCATCCCCCTCTTTCCATATCCCATCATCCCATCCCATTATCCCATGTCTCCTGCTTGTTTGCTGCTCACCATCGGTCTTCAGTTTTCTGGCTAATTTATCCCTCAATCGTGTTGTCGACGTTGTTTGTACTTACTCTCACTGCATCCCACTCCCACTCCTCTCTCACTCTCTCCCATCCATCCCACGTTATGACCCGCAATGTCCTCATTTCTTTCTTCGTCTCTTTGTCTTTGTTTCCATCACTCGGTGAATGTGCCCATCTGACCCCCTTACTCCCTCCTGTATCTACTGCAATTGAATGATGATATGTTTTGTCGACTGTGATACACGTAGACTCGGGTTCGGGACGCGTGGGCGCCGCCATGGGACTCCTCTCCTCCTCACCATCACCCAGAAATGGTTCGTGTCCTTATCTTCGAGTCGCCCGTTGTCAGTGCTAATACTTGCAGTCTAGGGTTCCTGAAATGCATACCACCGACCCCAGTGTCCTAGCATTGAGTAAACCTAATGCTTCGGGTGGACTTCTGAGCGGACAGACTTTCAAATTACAGACGTCATCTTCTAAAATTCTATAGTTCTTGAGCTAAGTATTTCATTCATTCATTTCAATTTCATTAGAGAGCAAGGTTGGTCGCTCAAATGATGTAATTTCAAATGAATCATGAGGGTACGAACTTACTGTTGACGGTCGTCGTCAATGTTTCAATCTAGTGGGCGTCCCTATATGCCGTAGCTGCTATAAATGTTGCACTCAAAGCGGCATTGCGTTGCAATCCCCCTTGTTCAGGAATGTACAACTTCACCAATTTCACTGGTACTCAAGACGAATCACCAAGTGGTTCAGTGATGATACAAATGCCCGAGATACAGCCCATAACCGCAAATCGAGGTGAGTTCAGCGTTAGTCTGATGCGTGTATGCTCTAATGATGTCTATATCCTCACAGCTCCCGACAGAGAGTACGACCAAACGCACTCGCATCAACATCGAGAGGAATTTACATCTGTGAGTGTTTTCTGCTTGGTCGCTTCTAACCATGTAAGTCTGATGTGTGAGGTAATAGCCACCGAGAACGGAGGAAGTGTCGCGCGTGCAGATTGACTCAGAACATACGGGATGGGCTAGGTTATCCGACCTTTATCATAAATACGACAAAACTAGGATCCAAGACGTGAAGGAAGACGTCGACACCTTACTCGTATTTGTTAGTAGTATCCATCCTAACCTCTGCACAGAGCTAATTCTTCCAATACACAGACCGGTCTTTTCTCTGCTGTGCTATCTGCATTCGTCATCGAGTCGTACACGACGTTACAACAGCAACCCCAAGATCTTACCAACCAGATTCTCTTACAGATCTTGTCACAGCTACACACTCTTTCCGTTCGAGGAAATCCGAGCGATTTTATCCCACCATCACATTTCAGCGTCGAGCCATCTTTCGTCGTTTCTCATTCTTCCGTCCGCATCAATACTTTATGGTCATTGAGCCTCATTCTTACCCTCATCACTGCTTCTCTTGGGATTCTTGTTAAACAATGGCTCCACGAATTCATGGCCCAAGAGCCTTTGGAACCCAAGAAGCGATTAAAAATTCGGCTTCTTCGTGAAGAGGGTGTCCAGACGTGGGGAGTGTTCGAGCTTGCAGCATGTCTTCCGCTTCTCCTCCAGACAACACTTTTTCTATTCTTCATTGGCCTGAGCGAATTCCTCCGGAATCTGAATGCAATAGTTGGATGGGCAACAACGGGGATGATGTTTGCGTGGTTGGGTTTCTTCATATTCGCAACATTCGCTCCAATATTTTCCTCCCGATGTCCTTACAAAACTCCCATTCTCACACACATCTTCAGCACTTTGAGGGTAAAACTTACGCGCCAGGCGATCAGAGGCCTGAACCGACTCCCTGTTAGTTGGCGGGCACGACCTACCAGTCCTGGATTTACCCCACGATTTCTCCGGGTCGTCACTGGTAGTGTCATCAAGTGGTTCCATCACTCAAAGTTCTTCGAGGAGAAGGCGGTGGGCGAGGAGAAGACCTTGGACATGGCAGTTCTTTCACATTCGCTGCATGTCCTGCAAGGCGAGCAGCTTCAAGATACCCTGGTTCAATGTTTGCGAAGTTGTGAACTTCCTTACATCGATCAGTATATCAGGTTCTTGATGGAAGGGACCAAAGATAGACCGCAATTCTGCTGGCTTCCTCGTCTCTCCCGAGAGAGGAGAGGATTGTGTCTCGAATTTATTTCAGCATGCTCGGTGATGATGGGCACGATTATATTCTCAAGCTCAAGACGGCTGACTTGCCAGGACTACACGAAAGTCTCTCATTCACATCTGAGCATCTGTTTTCTATCATTTGGGAATTCAGCAACCTCCGAAGAAGGTATACTTGAAGCTAGTCCAACATCACGAGAACACTGCAACAATAGCGTTGCTTTCACTCTATCGTGCCGCATTCAGGACGATCAGCTCAGAAGACAGACGTAAACATATTTGGACGCATTCTGCTTTACGTTCAGATATTTATTTGCGCGAATCCTCATGTAAGCTCTATTCCTCTCGAAATGACTATGGTATATTATTTAATACCCCAGTGTTCAACAGCTGTAGATGTCATAACGAACCTAGTTGTAGCGACCAAAACTCTCTTGGGGGTGCTGTGGAAGCCCATTAGATCCTCCGAGACATTGATTCACGATAACCTGGGACCACCCTCGCTTACTCGTTGCATCGACGAGATTCGCACTCGTTGTCCATATGAGCTGGCTGCAGATCCGATTATTCTTACCTTTGTATTCTCTCACCTATGCTGGCTCGCCAGTGATGCTGACATACACAGTCAACAAAATGTACTCCTTGAGCTCATGGATGAGCTCACCGATGCATTAGAGATTCGAGATTCGATTGTCTCTATTGACGATCCCCACCTTCACCTGCTCGAGAGTGCCTATATCTCATTTCAGAACCTTGGTTTTATTAATGAACGCCTGCAAGCAAAAATACGGGAGTTGCATCCTCAACTTACTGTTGGCAGATTCGATAGATTACAGACGAGTGATGATTTATGAATGGTGATGTCCTGCTGATTTATACTTTAGTATTCTACTAATATTCTCACTTGGTACAGCTCAGCTACGATTAGTCTCGGAAATTATTATTGTTACGAATACACTTTACGCAACGGTAGAGATATACACGCCAGTTAATGAAATAAGGATTGGATGTCACCAGTGAAGAATATAGGCATCCGGATGCAACTTGAGAATTGTCTCCATCAACCGGTCATTTACCAGATCCAGTTCTACAAAAGCCTTGTAAGCATCTGTGAGGCAGCGCGTATGGGTGAAATCCATTTCTTCAGGATCCTTCTTCTCCATGATATCCGCAAGCTCGTTCATCAGCGACATGATGACATGTCTTTGATTCTGTCTGTCAGCTTTACTAGTAAGCCAACAAAACTGGGAAAAGACAAATGTTATAGCGATAATGTCGGCATCTAGTTCGGAGCGAGAGGAGCTCCGAGCTTCTTCAATGTGTGCAAGAGTCGTACATTCATCCGATTCATCGAGAAATAATGGGCCGGAGCTTTGGGGAGGACTCCACAGCACCCGTAGGAGAGTTCTCATTGCACAGTCCAGGTTCGTCACGACCTCAATAGCTATTACAACCAGTTAGTTTGTGAAACAAGCTAGCAAGAAGTACGAAAACCGACCAGAGGTAGCTTGAGGACAGCCTGAACGGAGGGGAGAAGGACGCCATACCAAGGCACCCGAGATCCTAATTCTGCACGTTGCACGATACATGGATAACAGGGCTAGAACGGTGGTGTCCATGCCACGCTGAGCAAGGGTGAGCATTGCTGGTCTTAGCGAGGTGAGAAAGGCTTGATTGTGATAAGAATTGGACATAATAAGATGGGTGGCGAAGGTAAGATTCTGATGTAGTTCTTGAAAATTGGTACGGACGTTAACATTTGTGTCAAGCTTGGAGATCGTGTTGTCTTTGTCGCTGAGCACATTGAGATATATCCGGGAGACTGTGCTATCTTCCTCACGGTGTGGAGGTGGAAGCCAGTATGAGATTCCCTCTGGTCTTAGTTTCCGGGCCATAGACATCACGTATGCATTTACTTCGTCCTGCTTGCAATCCCGAGCGCACTGTATGGTTGTCCCTTGTAATTGTTCGCCTCGTAGGACATCATTGGAGTAGGCTAAGATTGCCATATCCGACTTGGTCTCTTTTCCGATTGCCTCTTCTTCTAAATTCTCCAATCGCTCTAACCATCGACGAGACCTTAAACAAAGACGTTGAATGATGGTGTGCGATCCATCAAGGGACTTGTAATATTGCAGATTGCTTGCGAGTCGGGACCGCGCTAACTGAATGGGTGTGAATCGTATTGCAGAAAGCAAGTCCTTAAGACTGGGTGTCTTATACGGGCATTGCGAAGAGAATATAGGTGCCAATGTTGTGAAGATGAAGATAGCGAGCCAGGCAATCATCAACCCAGTCGTCGACCACCCAACCACTGGGTTGAGCTCGCGGAGGAATTCGCTCAACCCGGTGAAGAATAGAAGAAGCGATAACTGGAGAAGGAGAGGTAGGAAAGCAGCGATCTCGAACACTCGCCACTTTCTCATACCTTCATCTCGGAAAATACGTATCTTCACCTGTTCTTGTGAATCCTGAGTATCACGAGCCAAGAACTCATGAATCCACTGTTTCACGAGGATACTGAACGATGCCGTGATTAGAGAGGTTACAAGACTCCATGACCACAATGCAGCGATGCGGACGGCAGAAGACGAAGGCTGAAAGGGTTCGGCGGTGATTGGAAGGGTAGTCGAGTTGATAAAATCACCGGTAACAGAGAGACTCGATAGCTGTTGAGATATATGAGCTAGAATCTGATTAGTATTATCTTCTGGTTGTTGTTGTAAAGCAGTGTATGCCACAACGACAAATCCCGATAATACGGCAGAGAAAAGACCAG
Organism: Cerrena zonata; assembly: GCA_038087015.1. NCBI lineage: Eukaryota > Fungi > Basidiomycota > Agaricomycetes > Polyporales > Cerrenaceae > Cerrena > Cerrena zonata. Next base: position 951,049 of record JASBNA010000012.1, read on the forward strand.
TCTGTCATAATATATTCAGAAATCTTCCCAAACGACTCAAATGATGTAATACCTACAAATACAAGAAGGGTGTCAATGTCTTCCTTCACGTCTTGGATCCTCACTTGGTCGTATTTGTGAAAGAGGTCCGATAACCTTGCCCATCCAGTACGTTCTGGTTCGATCCGCATGCATCGTTCTGCATTCTGAGGTATTACGGTCAGAGTGAGTATAGCTGATGATTTTGAATAGATTAAACGCACATGTGTGGTCGAATGTTGTTCGGTGAAATGCTTTTCGTGACCGGTAGGAGAACCAGGGAACGTTTCGGCGGCTGGTCTTTCGCTCCTTTCACGAAAGCAAGTTGAAGATACACTGCGAGAAGAACATGCAGTATGCACTCCCAGAGTTGTTTCATCTGCAGTGGCCCAGGTGAAGGACCTATCACATTGGACGCCGATCTCGTTAACAGCACTAGGCGGAGAGGTCATGAGTGTATGGGGTTAGGTCGATGAGTGTTACAATTACTGAAGAGATCCACTCCTTACCTAGCTTATCATCTACCCACTATATATATGCACACTGAGGACAGAGACGAAGCGTTTAGTATGATATGTTAATAAAACTTCAATCTCATTTATCACGTCCCGGCGACGTCATTCCTAGCTTTGCTGTGGGAACGGGATGCTGTACATGTAGTTTGTATGCACATACCATCAGTGATAATTTAAAGTAAACGGACGTTATCTGACCTAGACTGGGTCCGGTGAGTGAGGACCGATCTGCGAAGTCGATGCAAGAAGAGTAGATACCATAGCGACACGATGATCATTAGAAAAATATGATAGGTAGTAGGTATAGTAAAAGACTATGAAGTGATTAATGACATCTGGGTGTCATATATTCATAGAACAAGCTGTACAGAAGAGTCTAACATGGAAGTTGCTTTCATAATATTCGATTCTTTTTTTGGTACTAGTACCATCATGATCTCTCTGGAAGACTTCTTGCCTCTTTTCGCATTTAACATCGATACAATAATGGAGTTGACATGCAAGTTGAACTACTAGGTCTCGAGGAATCTCCTCGCGAGTGCGATCCGATCTGCGGTACAAGTTCCCCAGGGCACGAAAAGTCTCATCGAAGAACTGTACAACGAAGGGGTTCCGACTGTTTATTGCACAGCGTATCGTAAATATGGGTACAAGTATGAGCTCGCTAAAAGGCTCCGGACATGGCAGCAATACCATCCCCGATTTGAAAGTCGACAACGAAAGCGTAAAGAGTAACCCGTTACTTCCGAGTGACCGAGTCAGAGGATCATTCCCGGAAGTCGAAGAAATTTAAGTATACTACTTATGAATCGATTATCTCCTGGTTGTGATGTTTTTGTCGAGCTTTACCCGTTGTCATAGACTCGGAACATGTATCTAAATATACAGCGAGTGTCACGGTATGACAGTAACTTGAACGACAGCTCGGGCGTTCCGTGTTGAGACTCGGATATGTCAGAAATGAATAAGTACAACGGGCGCTTGAGTACATACCATTTCCTCGCTCATACACCCAGCAACCCAGACCAAACTTTCGATATCATCTCAGGTCAGAACATAATCCCGTATCTTCAAAACAGCAACTGCCTTCAGTGAACTATTATGTCTTCGGAAAACTGGCCCCCTGCGTTGAAGTACGCGACTCTCTTCAGAACTTCCGTGGCCTAGCCTACTAACTTTGGTGATCGTTTCAGGGAATGGGTGGCTCGTTGTCTAGGCCAAATGACTGATTCTAATAGAGAAGAGGCTTCGGCTGAACTTAGAAAGGTAATATCTGACTCGTTTATGGACAAGACTCTTTGGACTACCGATTGGAATGGTGTACAATTGCAAAGGTATCTTTCGACACACCGGTCATTTCAATTGGCTTCCTCCTTACTCATGTATACATCAAAGCCTTATTCCAAAACCTGCACCATCATTAAATACGTTTAATGGTCTCAAACGCAAGCAGTACGTCCTCTAATGGCAGCCGCTCCTGGTTTTCACTAATGTTTAACCCCTGTACCCTAGTGGTGGTTTCGACAGTACAGCCTCGACCTCAAACAAGAAGACAAAGAAAGAGAAAAGCTACAATAACAAGACATCTAGCCACAACTCAGTAGATCTCAACGACCAAGCTGCACTCAACCGTCGAGCAGCTCGATTCCAGCGAGAACATGAACTCGAGCGTCAGAAGCAGAATGGTGCTCCCTCTGTCGCCCTAGCCCATCGTCAGTTCGCTCATCTATCTATCTCTCGGTCAAATACCCCATCATCATCATCATCTTGGTTTGGAGATGAGCCTGAAGGAGATCCTGTATGTGCTTTTTTCTTTGATTTGTGGATTTGTGGTTGGTGTGCTGAGAGCTTGTTGCCAGAATGTACCTAATTGGGACAAGCACACTATTGTTGGGACGTCTCAGGAGGTCTTTAAGGATTACCTCCGCTTAACATCTGTAGGTTTTCGTTCATGTTTGGTGGAGTCTCGGTGTTGATGATTGCACAATGCCAGGACCCCAAACCTGAACAAATTCGACCATACACTGTTCTCCAGCGCACGTTAGAAGCACTCAAGAAACGCTGGCGAGAAAAAGCAAACTACAATTGGATATGCAGTCAATTCAAGAGTCTAAGACAGGACCTGACTGTGCGTTTCACTTTCTCGTGTAATTCAGCAGCAGACAACATTAGCATTTTACCTCTCGTATTTGTGTGTGTTTAGGTTCAACGGATAAAGAACGAATTTACCGTCAACGTGTATGAAATTCATGCACGTATGGCGCTAGAGGTCGTAAGTTGTATTTCTTTGTTCCGTGTGGTCGGGGTTGAAGGGGATTGGCTAGGGTGATATGGTCGAGTACAACCAATGCCAGGCAATGCTTCGAAACCTGTATGATCTTGGTATTCAAGGAAAGATGGCGGAATTTACAGCATACCGAATTCTCATGCTGCTACATGGACGGAATCGTAGCGGTATGCTACTTTGTCTTCTCATTTGTTATGCTAGCTGCTTATGGGTGCTGTTGACGTTTGTAGATTTGAATTTATACGTAGGTCAGCTAACCCCCTCATTAAAGTCAGATCCCTCAGTGAAGCATGCTCTCGGCGTCCAACGTGCATTGGCCATGGGCAACTATCATTCATTATTTGACTTGTACATGAATGCACCGAACATGGGAGCGTACATTATGGATCACTTTATTGATAGAGAACGGTGTCGTGCGCTCATTATTATGACGAAGGCGTATGTCTACTTTTCTGTAGTCAAACTTTCATCCATTGACATCTTCGTTACTCTTACAGGTACAGAGCACTTCCTCTCGCATTCATGCAAAACGAACTTGCCTTTGATGGCCTGCCCGAAGCACGCAAGTTCATCACAGACCACAACGCGGCCCATTTCACTAACCCAAACGATCCCGAAGCGAAACTCATCTTGGACTGCAAACCCGTGGCTGCAGTTCTCAACCAGATATTTGAAGAGAAATACCGCAAAGTGCAGATCAAGGGTGCGGTATAGTGTTATACTTTTGGTGCGTTGTTGGTGAGGGTGGATGATGGACGTTGCTTCTATTATTATCCGAATCTAAATTAACCTCCAACCTTGCGCTGCTATTCTTTCGTTCTCGAGCGTTGTGTATTACTGTACAGCTCGCATTATTGCATATATTTATATACTGCACCTTGAATTGAATTGTAATGAAATGGGATGAAATGTGAGGCGGTGAGAGTAGGCGCGGTGACGAAATAGGGAGGAATGACCAGAATAGGCACCCGCAGCTCCCTTCCTTTGCTCAACCACGTCCATTTATGCTGCATTGAACTGTGAACTTTGAGTCCTATTCTTGGAATAGCGAACAAGTGACTCGCATCACAAACAACCGACGTGTCTCCTCTCTTGCCTATCACTGAGCACAACTCTAACACGGTTCACTCTTGAACATACCAGCTCGGATACTCGGTTTACCTCTTTCCGTCCCTCGACCACTTTACTTGATACGACATGGATCCTTACGAGACAGAGAACCCTTTTGAGGAGGAAGCCGACCGTGTTCAGTCTGAAGAATCGTCTTCCTATAGAGTTAACCTCTCGGCACCTTCTTCGCCCCCTGCTCAGTCATCCAGGATACCTTCGTCACCCCCTTTGGGCTCAGCTTCGAGACCAACTTTCCCGTCCTCTGGCTCTCATAGGACACCTCAGTCGTATAAGAATGATTATTGTTGTGCGAGGGACCAGTGGCTTCACTCAGGGGAGGACGTAGAGATCACGGTGAGTTATGCTTTATGGTGGTGATTGCATTCGGGGCTAAGGGGTGTATGTATGAAGATTACAGATGCTATCAAGACTACTGCTAATTCGTCCTCGGCGTATATTACCTATGCTATCAAGTCTGGAGTGCGTATACACACTTGAACTTGTCGTCCCGTGTAGGTTGGGGGGCTAATGACTTCATGACTGTAGATGGCTACCGCTCACCACAGGTACTCCGAATTCGAATCATTACGGACAAATTTGACGAAACTATACCCGACGTTGATCATCCCTCCTATCCCTTCCAAGCAGTCGATTGGCGAATATGCTATTAAGCAAGCAAAGGCAAAGGAAGATGCTGCTATGATCGCAAGGCGTAAACGGATGCTCCAGACGTTCCTTAATAGGATTGGTAGGCATCCTATATTGTCGAATGAGCATGTCTTTCATCGGTTCTTGGATGGAGAGGTATCATGGGTACGTCGAATAGCTCCATGATACGGCTAGTCGATGAACTGATGTGGATTTGGTAGACGGAGGTCTTGCATTCACCTCCGATATCTCAACTGCCAACGAATATCCTCAAGGCACCTTCGCACAACCCGACAGACCAGAATGTAGTCGCTGCTTATGCTGCACTGCCAAATCCTTCGGCCACACACGCCCTTCGAAGACCGGATCAGCGGTTCCTGGACTCGGAGGTGTTTACTAACAAGTTCGCTGCGCATCTTAGTGGTCCGATGGAGAAGGTGACGCGGAGGGCTATGAAACGGTGGTCAGGTACGTTGTCAATGTTTCGACTGCTTCTGAAGTTGCGGCGGTTGACTCGCTTGTGTGATTGTAGATTATTCGCATGATCATGCAGAGCTGGGTGCTGCTCTTAATGGGTTTAGTTTGAATGAGACTGGTCCTCTTTCGTCTGCTATCGAGAAGACGGGTCAGGCTGTGGATGCTACTTACATGTCGACGACAGGACTAGTGAGTTGTAGTGTTTAACCTTTGCGAGTCGTATCCTATAACGTCTTGGTTTCAGCTACAAGAGCTAGAACAGAATTGGGCCGAACCGCTCAACGAGTACTCCCAATTCGCGTCTATCATCAAGAAACTCCTGGTATATCGCCATCAGAAACACGTCCAATACGAGATGACACAAGAGAACCTCGAAGCCAAACGTGAGCAACTCGAAGAACTCGAGAAGAGCGAACAAGCAGCTCGCAGACTCGAAGAAGCTCTTGGGCGGGGACGTACCGGTGCTGAAGGGTCTCGCGTAAACGGTACTGGTGAAGATACCACAGGAACGAGTCCTCCGGGGGCAGGGTTGAGCGGAGGAGAACCTAGTAGAGGAGAGAGAGGAGATAATGGGTACCTTCCTCCTCATCCTGGACCGAACCCGGTGAGGAGACGGGCTCCGGGGATGGGATTTTTGAGTGCGTTGAGTTACACGCTTCATGGGATGATGGATGTGGACCCTGTCACTGCTCGGCGGAATGCGATTAGTAAATCCCGAGAACAGATTTCGCTCGTGAGTGTTTCTTCATTTGATTTCGAGCTTTTTTGTTGTTGTTCTTTGCGTTATGAGTATTCTTATTACTCTATATGTGTCTGATGATGATGTGTATGCTAATGTCGATTGTTCTTCTTTTCCTCTCCTCCCCCATTTTTGGACGAATCCCGCAGTTGGAAGATGCGCTGCATTTGTCGGCACAGGATTTGAAGTATTCTAGCTCGACGATTCAGGCGGATTTGGATCGCTTCCAGAGGCAGAAGGTCGCGGATATCCGAGAGATGGCTATTAGTATGGCGACGAGTCATCGGGATTGGTGTAAGAAGGTACGCACTTCCATTCGTTCATTGTTTGGCATATTGCATTTAGGTGACTGAACTCTTTTCGTTGTTATTTCAAATTTGCCAATCCTAATCTTGTCATCACCGTCGTCATCCAATGTTCTTTGACAATTATTCAGAACCTCGAAGCTTGGGAGGAAGCAAAGCGGGAGGTGGACAAGATTCCCGATCATCCTAATCGTGTGCCGGAGGAGAATGGGGATAATGCCTCTGTGGGCGTCGTAAACGTTAATGGATCGAGGGATTCGCCTTCGACTGTTGACGGACATTGAGGGCAGTTTGTGGGTGGACCAGCTGGTGGTTTTGGTCACGAGCGGTTGATTAGCATGGTTCTTGGTTTTCTGTCTTTCTTGCTCGTTCGCTTCACTGTTTATTCTCCATACCGAGTCTTTTCACATTTTCTTTTACAGTTTGGAATCACCATAATGAACCTTTTGTACAAGTTGATTTCCAGGAACATGTTTGGGTCTGCCATGATTACGAGTCAAGATATATTGCACGTGTGAAATAAAGTAGAAGTTTCTAGATGAGGTGTGACATAGCCAGAGATGTGGATAGCATTATTATAGGGAAGCTACACATCGGAAGTGTGGAAGGAATCCGAAAGAAGGATGGCAGTCCAATTGAACAGGCATCATTGAGGACCGATCGCGGGATGTACTCACAGCAACATGTGAACATCCTACGAGAAGTCACAAGCAAGCTATGACGTGTACAAATGGGGGAGCATACGGTGAAAGAGGCCGAAGGAGGGGTCATGCAAAAGTATGACGCCAGGCCTTATGATTGGGATTTACCCTCTTTATCATCCTCGTTCTGCTGCTGTTCGAGTTCCGCAGCTTTGAGCTTCTGGCCCAGGATTTTTGCGCTTACCTAGAAAGAAGCAGACGCGGAAGGGGAAATCAAAGCGAGATGTCAGTTCAGCGGCACTTGGACGAAACAAAAAAACAATAGAGAGAGGAGAGGAGATGTTCACATTGCGGATGTGCATCGCGGCACGGTCGACTCCGAAGTCGTTACTGCGTTTGTATTGGGCCAGTGCGTCTTCTAAACGCCCACCTAGAGAGAGTTTTTTATTATTAATGGCGTGAAGTGATTGATGAACGATTGAGCCAAGGTTTGAGGAACGAGGAAGGGTCGATAACAATAAGGTGAGATTAGATGTAGGGGATCGTCTGTTGGACGTATAAAGCACAAGACGTACATGCTTCGAGCACGGCGGCTAGATTGAAGGCAATCTCGGGATCTTCGGGGGCTAGCGAAGCCGCGATTCTGGAGATGAGGGGAGGTGTGTGTGTGCGGATAGAGCATGGGTGGGGGGAGGTTAGAAAAAGGAAAGGATGGAGAAAAAAGGAAATGCCGATCAGCGAGGTTGGGAGCGGTTGGATCGGAAGGGACGAACTGGAGATGATGTAAAGCCAGGTCCGGGCGACTGACGGGAGAAACAATGTATGCACTAGCGAGGTCTACACACGAGATCGGTGAATATGGAGATGATGACAGTTGGGGAGACAATTGGTACGGACTGGTGTGAGCGTCAGGGCTTGATGGCTGGAGTGCAATAGACTCTTTCCAAGCGTTGATGGCGTTGTCGAATTCCTCTAGGAAAGATGTAAAATGAGATGTGTGTGATTTGCAGTGACAGAATTGTAGACGCGTACTGAGATGGTAATGAGTGACACCGAGGTTGAAAAGAGAGCTAGCAGTTTTCTTGACGTCGACGCTGCGTTGATAGAGAGCCTGAGGAGTGTGTCAGAGAGAGCTGTCGGGCGGGCTATGAATGAAGAGAGGAAGAGACCTTGGCGGCCTGCACGTCGCCTTCTTCTAATTTTAGAGTGCCCTGTTCGAGACATTCGAGGGCTTCGACCTCTGCAGGATCTGATGCGGTAGAGTGTGGGGTTGTGGAAGTTGCCCAGCCTGATGATTTGGCGAGGAGAACAATAAGAGGAGGTCATGAGTAAGAGTTGGCGAACTCACGTTTAGATGGGCTCGAGAAAGCCGCGGGGATCTGCGGTCTGCATCGTGCAATACGCTGATGCAGACGAGGAGCGGTCCTTGATATCCCGCGAGCTATTGTGCTCGAACCTAATCTCAACATACCAAACATTGCGGTCAATGTTTTGTTTTTACGGAGACAAACGCTGGCGGAGGGTTCAGTCTGACGTTGCGAACCTGCGAAGCGCTTTCCTTTTCTGGACAGTCGCTTTTTGAAGCAAGGCGCCCATACTGTATTTCGTTCCGCCACCACCCTCGCACTCATCCTCCGCACACCAAAAGTCGTCGAGCTCAGCTCAAAAGACAGCCTCCAGACACCATGCAGTCCGACTCGGCACCCACACAGGACCCCTCCGCTGTTCTTAGGAATGCGACATTTGCACAGAGCCCAGCTGGCTCATCGTCACCGGACGCACCCGTCACAGCGAATGACTTGCTTCTCGGTGCTTACGACCCCGCCAAACTGCATCCCATGGCAGGCCTGGAGGATAAACTAGACTACCTCCTTCTGGAAGACGACATGACGAGCGATCTGCCCGGCTCGGGAACCGCCATTCCTTCCAGAGGATGGAGTGACGACCTATGTTATGGTACCGGTACCATGTATCTCTCTGGTGCGTACCTATCTTTCCTTTTCATCCTATTTCATCTTCCTATTCCCGTTAGTCCCTGGCTCTTTCTTGCTCATTTTGCCGCTCTTTTTTGTCTTGCTCCATCTCGTCGCTCTCACACCTTATCTCTCTCATGTCCTCTCTTATTGTGTTCGCTTCATCACATGGCTCATCTTTTTCTCTTCCAGGCCTCGCCCTTGGCGGAATATGGGGTCTTCGTGAGGGTGCACGTCGGCCCTTGGCTGTGTCCAACGCTCGCTTGCGGATCAACAGCATCCTCAATTCAGTCACTCGAAGAGGAACCTTCATTGGAAACTCGGCCGGTGTCCTAGGTTAGTCAAATCTCGCTCCTTCCATCCCACTCGATTCCATTCTCATCATTTACATTACATCACAACCCCCTTGCATATCAACTCATCACCGTTCGACACAATATTAGCCCTCGTTTACAATGGCATTAATTCCACCATCGATGCCGTTCGGGAAAAACATGATACGGCGGGTAGTATGGCTGCAGGCTTTCTGACAGGTGCTCTTTACCGGTCAACAGGTCAGTACCAATTTTTCGTCATCGTGCCGCGTGCATCTTCTCAATATTCGCGTTCCTTTCTTCCTATAGCCGGCGTGCGACCTGCCATTGCAGCGGGTGCGTTTGTTTCGGGACTAGCTGGCGTATGGGGCTACGTCAAGCGGAGGGTTTAGAGATTCCGATTTACACATCACCACTCCTGTACAATATCTTAATAACTCTACCTATTCTTAATATCCTTTTGTGAGTCTCATTCCATCACACTCGTCCGATGTGATATTGCAACCGACCAAAGGCCCCCCAGTTGCTCGTGACCTCTGTCCGAGCTTTTGTTTCGTTATCAGGGTGCAAACTAGCAGACCTGTCTGCCTCTAAAACCATCTACCCGCACCGTCTGTTCATCCACGCGTGCCCGAATCAGAATTTCAGATATTCGACTATTCATTTCGAGGCTTATAGTTTCCACCGACTTGGTTAAGCTCGGAGCTGATACCGTTCTATATATTTTTCAGGTCCGTTTAGGTCATCGTTCTTCTGTACATCATAGATGTCAACAGATTCGTGAACTTTGCACGCGTGGCTCCCGGGTGGGTACAGTTCCGAGGTGCTTTTCTTTTGCTTTTTCGAGGTAACAATTCGGTGTTGGGGGTGTTTAGCTCCGTTTAATCGGATCGGTCGGTCGGGCGAGTGGGATCGTTCAGATCTCAACTGGAAGCGAAACACAACTTTATATGTCATCAAGGGCAGGTCTTGACATGGGTCTAGTGTCACGTTTTCCCCGTCCATTCCCTTTTACTCTCTCACTTCTTTCTCCCCGGTCCACCCAAACCCCCTTTTTTGTCCTCTAAGCTCGAATGTCAAACCCCACCCGATTCCGCGCCACGTCCCATGCATCCCCAAGCATCCCATAATCTTCCATACCCCCTCATAACCAGACCAGATCATATTCCATTACACCATCATCATAATCCCGTCATACGTCTTTTCTTTCGACATCTTCTGACCCTCTCTTCGTTGACCCCCCTTGGCCCGGACTCTATATAACCTTACCAAAGCTCAAACCATGTTTCGCTACCTCCGCTCCTTCGAGGTCGCTGAGCCTTGTTTTTTTTGTTGTCCTCGGGTCCATTCCGCTCTATTCATCGCCACCTTCCTCTCTCTCTTCATTCGTGCTTGGTCTTCTCTGCTATTCGTCTATTCATACTGAGCTTCCTCCTTCCTATCTTGCCCACTCCGATTCCTATTCAATCCACATTTCTTCCCGTCCTTCTCTTTCCCAGTTTATTGTCCTCCGTCACCCCTCACCCTATCATTTGTCTTTCTCTCCCCGAATCGTCATAGGTCTTCCTTTCCCCACCATTGTCATCGCTTTTTGTCTTTGCGCAAGTGGGCGATCTCTCACCTTTTCATGTCTTGTCATGGTGTGGAAACACTCGTGAAGAGGTCCTGGGATACCGATATCGACAACGACGAGTGCCCGCAACCGGTTGGCAGAACGATGACGATGAGACGACAAAAGCATAAAGAGCACAAATCGGCTGCTTTGCCTATCTATCGTGTTCGGTATCATCGAGCGGTGGGTGTTTGTTTATTTGGATTTGGGGACGGTGATTCAATTTTTTGGTTTTCTTCCCGTCGTTTGTGGGTTGTAGCATCCTCCGCAATGTTTGTTGACGACATCTCCGCTCATGCGTTCCGAAGAGGACAAGAAACCAGGCAGGGTGGGTACCCGATTTAAATTATTTTTTTGAAATTCATCCGAGAGAGAGCGATTCGAATTGCGTAAAAATATCCTTTTGAACTTGCGTTCTCTAAATTTTCGTTTTTCTCTTGTGTTGGATAGGAAATTTCTCGTCCGAGAAATCATAGGAGCTCGACACATCGTACTTCGATTCAACGTCGAAGCCGCGCTAGAAGTCCTCTTGCGGTTCAGGAAGAGTCGAGTCCGTTGGTCGATTCCCCTTCGCTCCCGCTCAAGTCTGAAAAGTACGTCTCCCCTCTCGTCTCTCCCTCTCTCCCTCTCATTCACTCATTCGCACACTCTCGCTTGTGAATTTTTTGTCGAATGCATATTTTCGATCTCGATAGATCCTACCGACTGGAAATTGTCCAACATCCGATAAAATGTGCGGAATTCGGGACGTCGCCGTTGACCCGACTTCCACTCTCCCCACCGGTGATTGTGCAATTACATTTGCGCGGAGGAGGCGAGATTGAAGAGTGAGTGTACGTCCTTTGATTAGGGTCTTTTTCTTTTTCTCTCCCCTTTTTGTGTTTGTGAAGTTCCCGGCCATTGTTGATTTCCGTTAGCGAAGTGGAATTACCGTTCTTGGTCGCGCAGTTGGCGCTATACAGTGCCGATGGAAATAATGCCGTGGATCATCCCCATCCTCACCCGCAAGCACGAACCCCCCACCCCAACAACACCAACACAACAACATCGGAGTGGGGAATGCCCTACCACTGGACATCAACTCGATCAGCAGATGTTGTATGGCAGTTTGGTCGCGTCGCCCCAGTTTTTGAGGAATTATCAGGGAAAGCAGGGGGTGTATTTTTTGTTCCCGGATGTGAGTGTGAGGTGGAAGGGGCAGTATCGGTTGGGGGTGTCGTTGTTGAGAATACCAGGGCAAGTGTGATTTTTCTTTTCTGTGTTTGTTTTTATGAATTGATGGAAAGGTTTTATTTTATTTTATTTTGGGATACTCTTTCTTTTCGGGTTTTGGATGTGGTATTTTGGGGTTTTTGTTTTTGTAGGTTGGAGACTTTGGCGATTTCGGAACCGACACCACCAGGTCATCGACATGGAAGTTCGGGAAATGTACTCGCGAGAGCTCAGACGTATCCCTTTGACGTCGTCTCGCGGAGCGAATACACCGCACCCGGTAAGAAAAGCTGGCTTCTGCACAGTGATTCGGCAGAATTCCCAGTCCAAATCCACCTGGCTTGGATTATGGCATGTGTATCGTGGCTAGACGGTGTCCATTATGCTATAGATGTTCACATCTATATCTATATCGATGACTATGCCACATGCGAGCCAGAGGGTATTTGGAAATGGAGCTATCTGTTGATCACTGTGTCTGCCCCATTCTCATCTCCATACGATCATCGTGGACTCACATGCCTCCCTTTTTTCTTTCTCCTCCACTCCTGTGGTGGATTGTGGGTGTAGCGCAGACGCCGTTGACGCAGTATTTCATCCAGCAGGGTGCTCGAATGTACGCTTTTGCCTCTTCTGTGTCTCGTGCGCGGTTTCCGAGCTGACTGACTGACTCTGTTTTGTTGTTGTTGATGATGTGGTGTTTTTTGGGGGTGGGGGTAATAAAGGACTGCGACTTCTTCGATTCGGGTTATGTCTCCTACCATTCGATATAGTTAGATTTTTTATGCCGCGTTTTTGAATTCCGGTTTTTGTCTTTTTCTTTTCGTTATTTGCTTTCTCTCTCAAGTGTCTTCGTATTTGCCTTATTTGGTATTCGGTTCACCTTCTTACGATTTTCTTGTTTCTTGTCTTGGCGCGTTTGTTGTTACCTACCCTAGTTTCTAGACCCCGTGTTTTCTTCGTGTTTGTGTTTTTTCGAAATTCGCTTATATAGACATGGCGCCATCCTTTACTGGCATAACCTTTCGTTCTTACTGCTACGTTTGAATGTTTGGACTTTCTTCGTTAAAAGTTTTCATATTGTATAATAAACTGTATCTTGAAAATGTGTCATTACTTCCTACGTCATCATCGCCAGGGTCTATTTTCGAGTGTCAGGGTATTCGGGATAGCGATTCGGGCAGAGCGGTGTAGCAGTACACTGCCATGTATCTGACCATCGGCCTCGACCCGCAACTAAACCAGTGTTCAAGTGAGAGATAATGGCGAATGGTTGAATAGCAAAGGGGTGGGGTCTGCGGAGGGATATGCGTGGCTGTGCAGAATGCCGAGGAGTTCTGCGATTTGCCGGGAATGGCAAGCTGCGGAAGGACCGCCTGCCTCGTTTCTCTGAGCTCTTCTCGTCTTCTCGCTTTATATTCCCGGACCCTCAGTTAGGTTTCAACTTGCACTTGCTTCACACCCTCATCTCCTCCTCCTCATCCCAAATGTCTAACAAAGATTACTACGGTGGCGGCCAACCTGGCTACTATCCCCCACAAGGTAAGCTACTAGACGGGCGGCATTGGGTGCCTTGTTGGTGACATGTTGTGTTTGTGTGTTTATTGTGGTTGCCGTTACGTCTCTCTAGGTCCTCCTCCTGGTCAAGGCGGTTACTATCCCCAGGAACCTCAGCAGGCGTATGGTGGATATGGTGGCCAGCCTGGTTATGGCCAACCACCCCCCGGTCCTTATGGAGGGGCGCCTTATGGTGGCCAGTATCAACCTCAACCGCCCCCTCAGACGGTTTATGTGTGCGTGTGACTGTTCGTTGTTACGTCGTGTTTTGGGACTGATTCTTTGTGTGTATGGTAGCCAACAGCAGGATAAGGGTAGCGGGGGTGGAGGCTGTTTGGCCTGTCTTGCGGGAGCGTGTCTGTGTTGTTGCGCAGAGGGTGAGTTGTCCCGAGTTGTGCGGAGATAGTGTGCTAACATAAGACTCGTTCGTTTTTGCAGAGATTTGCTGCGACTGTCTCTTCTAAGACGTCCTTGATGCACCGTCTGTGTTCCATTCTGCAAGTCAATCACGGTTGCTAGTGTTTCTCCTTTTTCCTTTTCCTTCCGGTTACCCCCATTATGCTCTTCACGGACTACGAGATTCTGTCGAGTCGGCCCATTTGTATAATTTCTCGCACTGGATATCCGATATCGTATTGTAATGCCCTGGTTTCTATACATGACATGAGTTTTCTATCTGTGATGAGGTCATGGCGAGTTAATAGCTGTTAATAGCGAGTTAATAGAAAGACTACTAGTGAGTCTAAGTCTTGTTGAACGGAGGTCTGTGATTGGCCTGCCGCGTCCGGGATCACCCGGTGTCACGGGCAGTCACGTCACGGGGGCCATTGGGATTTGGACTGTACTCTTCCCGCTGCACAACACATCGTCGACGCTCTCTTCCTCCTCCCTCCTCTCATCAACAAAATGCTCTTCAGACTCCCTGCGAGCTCCCTGAAGAGTGTGCACTCGCTCAAGGATGTCGCTGCAAACTCGTCGCGTCTCGTAGCACGCAGAACGGTGCGTTTGCACTTCCGTTTGCCAAAGCAAACCCTCCGACTGGCTGGTCCTGATCCCCACTCTCTTTCTTAGCCCGTTCGGTTTGCCTCGTCAAGCTCTGCATCGTCTACCGTAAAGGTGTGTACTCCATGCGTCGAATGCGGAGGTTTTGACAGTCTGACGTTGCTTTGTAGTCGGTGCTTGATTCTCGTGCAGCGCTGGCCTCTGCCGCTATTGCTACTGTCGGTTCCATTGCTTGGTACACCCACCTCTACGGCACCCTTCCTTTTGTTGGTCAAGTCCACGCCAACTCGCCCGCTGAGGAGGGCTTGCATCCTCCACAATATCCTTGGTCCCACAACGGCTGGTTGGATTCTTACGATCACGCTAGGTGCGTCTAGACCTTCCGAAAAAAACGCTCAAACGTTCCGATTCTCATTCGCATTCCGTCTTCTGTGTTCCTTATTGAATTCAATAGCATTCGTCGTGGATACCAGGTCTACCGTGAAGTCTGTGCCGCATGTCACTCCCTTGACCGTATTGCCTGGCGTAACCTCGTCGGTGTCTCGCACACTGCGGACGAAGCCAAGGCTATGGCTGAAGAAGTCGAGTATGAAGATGGCCCTAATGATCAGGGAGAGATGTTCCAACGTCCAGGAAAACTCTCGGATTATTTGCCTCCTCCGTACCCCAATGAAGAGGCGGCTAGGGCTAGCAATCAGGGTGCCCTTCCGCCGGATTTGAGTTTGATCACAAAGGCTCGTCATAGTGGACCGGTATGTGTTTTGTTTGTGTAGTATGGTGTTTGGAGGTTGATGGTTGGGTGGTGGTGGTGGTGTTTGTGCGGATAGGACTATGTGTTTGCGCTTTTGACTGGGTATCGTGACCCCCCGGCTGGTTTCGAGATTCGTGAAGGCATGAACTACAACCCATACTTCCCTGGTAATGCCATTTCCATGGCTCGTGTTCTCTTCGACGAGCTCGTCGAGTACGAAGACGGTACGTCTCTCTTTTTACCTACTTTATTGCGTCATACGCGGTGGAATTCTGAATTGGTGTTATGACGTTATTTCAGGTACACCCGCCACCACCTCGCAATTGGCCAAGGACGTCGTCACCTTCCTCAACTGGGCTGCTGAACCCGAACACGACGAGCGCAAGAAGGCCGGTATCAAGGCTGTCATTCTGTTCTCCAGTTTGACTCTCATCAGTTTGTATGTGAAGCGCTTCAAGTGGTCGGTCATCAAAAACAGGAAGATCTGTGAGTAGCTGTGTATATGCGGGTTTAAATGGTGATACGGATGCTGATTGATGGTTTTTTTGTGTTTGTGTAGTCTACAACCCTCCGGTGGATAAGACTCATTAGAATTTTAGCGTACCTTCCTTCTATTCTATCCACTTTCTACCCATTCCTTATATATCCGCACCTAAATATCGCACTAGTGGGAACCAGATAGTCCGACAGCCAGATAGATTGATGATGGGGTAATGACATACCCTTGGCTGTTCTTCCAGTGGGTGGGACTTGTCAGTTTATCTGAAGTTGGTTGGTTGGTGAGGATGTTTTACTTTTTGTGTGGTAGAATTTGTAGATTACTTGGGGTCTAATCTGATGTGAGAGGGTGTGGAAAATTAGGGTGTGATTTTGGTTGTTTGAGAGCTTGTGAGGTTTGGTTTATATGGGATACTAGTGTGGGGATCACACTATACAATTTTAAGGGCTCATTTAGTGGCTTGTGAGATGTGGGCTCAGAGATGTCAAGCTATCTAAGGTGTGTGTCAAATTCACTGGTGTAATTGGTGGTGCATATTAGTCTCTGTAATTCTTTTTCAAACTTTGGCTGCTTTCCCACTTATCATTCAAATATCATAGTATGCACTAAGCCAACTTTCACACTTTCTTGAATGGAAAATTCTACCAAGATCATCTACTTCCTTTTTGCATATCCTATGGTCATTGGTTAGGCATCCTGAAACTTACAGGTCTTACAACACACACAAATCCTCAGGCTATATGTCCTCATTTTTTTATACAAGGAGAGGTTAATCATATACAGTGACCAGTCCTTCATCATTAGTGGATTAGATAGCAATTTACTCACGCCATCTCAACCATCAGCAGAAGGGTGAAACCCAGTGAGCAGTGCCTCTAGTGGGATATACTGAGTGATAACATAGTATATCAGTGTGAGGTAGATGCCAATGCATATAGCTACATATACTCCAACCTATGCATTGCTCCTTGTAACTTGTTTTTGACTTCCTTTCACCATTGTTATCTGATCACAGTGCCTTTTTTGTAATGCTAAACTTGTTTTGGCCCTCTTATCCCCTTTACTTCATCATGCTATCTCTGCCCTATGGTATAAGACTCATACTGTATACTACTCTCATCACATTGAAGTCAATATATGTCACAAGTTATTCAAAACAACACCACTAGTGGCAGTTCTACAATGGATTACTATTGTGACTGTGAAAGATACTATCAAGAAATACAATTTTAATACATACAAGAGTCAGCAAGAATACATATTACCAACACAAACCATATCAGAAAGTGTGGCTTTCAGAGTCTTTCACTACTTTTGTGAACAAACCAGGGCCTTCAAGTTCTCAATCCACTTCTCATACTTGCAAATGACAAGCTCAGTCCAATTACTATATGGCCCCAGGGTGCTGCAGGAGGCCAATAGCATAGTGACCATACATAGACAAGTGAAAGTGGGACTGGCATTGGGAGGGAGGTCAGTATAGCTTGATTGCCTTTATGTCATTCTCTAACCCTTCTCATATGAGCCAGCAAGTACTGTCTGGAGTAATGAAACTCTACATGTTCCAAGCATTTGCCTACCTACTCTAGATTCACAGCTAGATGTGAATCAAAGTGCAGAGGAACATTCACAGGCCAGTTTGGAGACAGGATGGCTTCCAGGTACAGAAACTGGTAGCATATTGGATGTCAATAAACCCAACATCAAAAATACTACATTGGTAAATCATCTGCATGATGTTCAGCCTTCTGATGCAGATGATAATGGAATACCTGATGTTGAGCCAACTCTTGAAGACCTCAAGATTGCAAAGGCATTCATTGATGCCCTCCAAACTGCTAGACTTGATGATAGTAAGATGTCATCTGAGGATTGTGCTTGGCTTCATAACCCTCCTAATGGTCCCCCTCCCGATCTCTCTGATCCACTCTTATGCCTTTCCATCAACATGTATCTTGCAACCAAGAATGCCTCTGAAACAACCTACTACAGCATATGTGAGCTATCTGTCACTGCTACCCTGAAGCACATTCTCTCACTTGAACAAGTGAAGCAGCACATTGCAGAATTGACTGGCATATTTCTGATTATGGAAGATATGTGTATTAACTTATGTATTGCATTTACCAGCCCTTTCAAAGAATTAGAACACTGTCCCATATGCCAAGAAGATCATTATGACCAGAAGCAGCTTGCTGCCACATAAGGGAAAGAGAAAAGCCCCCAACAAACATTCACCACCTTTCCAATTGCATCCCAGGTCCAGGCCTTTATATGATCACCCAAAAATGTCATAGAAGTGTCACTGGGTATAATACAGAACTTTTAGGCATAAAAAAGCAGAAAAGATTTTAGAAAAAATTCCAGCTTTTTTTACTAAACTCTGCACTCTAAAAAAATCATAAAAAGATTCAGAATAGTTGTAAAATCTTTTGCAGTTAAAGAAGATGGAAGGACTCAGAATCTTTGGTCTCATAAAATTCTCTATCACTGAATAAACTAGTCTGTTAGCCTAGAAATTAACTTGTTAACTTATCAAGTTACTTACTAATAGTATAATATAGCTATAAGTCAACTAGTAAGTAGGTCAATGGGCCTGTGGGTTAAGTGATAGAACTGTTTCTGAGACCAAAGATTCTAAATCTTTTTATCTTCTTTAACTGCAAAAGATTTTACAAGTATTCTGAATTCCTTTTGATTTTTTAGAGTGCAAAGTCTAGTAAAAAAGCTGAGATTTTTTTCTAAAATCTTTCCTTGCTTTTTGATACCTAAAATTTCTGTATTATACCCAGTGCACTATCATATTTTCATCCTGTGAGTTGAGAAAGAATATGGCCAATCAGATCATGGTAGAAACCCTAAATAATTATTAGCTACATTCAATGTAGATTGTCAAATATGAAAATAACTACCTTATAAGTGGGATCATTATGATTCAAGGTAAGGAGGCTTGTGAGATCGACATGCCAGCATTGATCTTGCGAAATATGATAAGGGTTATCAAGTGAATGCGAGGGGGGAAGGGGATTGTCTTCTATGAAGCCAACCTTGAGAGTAGTTGATTTAGCACCACACATAGCATGAGTAATTTTTTGATGTTTATAACTCCTTGCTAATGACTCCTTGGCAAGAGTGATGTCCTTCATGCAATCAGCAATTTACTTTATGAGGTATTGGCATTGCTTGTGCTTCACAATCTGTACAGTAGAACTGTTCTTTGAAGTATGAGAGAAAAAAGCCTTGGGCCGCTTGTGTTCCAATTTGCCCTTGAAAATAATGATAGATATAAGGCTTCAATGAGAAAAATTAATTGGACTAACTCACCATCTGTGTAGTAAAATTGTCTGTAGTTCCAAGAGCATGAATAGTCTTCAGGTAATTGGGGAGAGCGTGCATTTTGTAGGTATTGAGGTTGAAAGCTACATTGTGTGCCTGTCCAGTGCCTGTACACTGAGAAACAATTCCCTTCGCTGCCAAACAAGCTGTATGGTGACCATAAGCATTGATCTTGTGAGAGAGCTCTTTTGTGATGTACTTCGAGCATACAGTTTTCTTGAATTCTTAAAGCAGGTTGCACATTTCTGTTGTCAAGTGTTCAAAATTGCAAAGAGTTGCCTCAGTATGTAAACAAAGTTTCACAAGGCTGTGCAACTCTCTGAGTGTGTAAAGAAGATCCAGGATAACCTTGTTTTTGCATTTGGGAAAGAGTTCCTCTATCACGGGAATAATGCACTAAGTAATTTATCAGAAGAGATGACAGAAATAAATATGCTAGCATACATATCTGCAGAAGATCCTTGTAGTCCCTTGCTGTGATCTGCTTTTGAGAGGAAACATTGAGATGGAAACATCTGATAATGTCTGCACCAAACATCGCCACATTGCAGAATCTTTAAAAAAAATAAGTAGATTTCTCGCTTTGTAGATCATTTGAGATATACCTTGAGTCAAACTCTTGAAGTTTATCTTCACCCAAAGTGACTAGCAAACACAAGAGGTGCACAAATATTGCCTTCTATATGCCAAGCTCAAACTCATGCATGAAATTGGGTGCATATAGTTTATAGTGGTTGAAACCATGCTCTGCTAGATAAATAGAAAATGCACTCTGCTATTAATAAGTTGGCATCAGTAGTGAGAAAGAAATTAATGAGTGAAAATTGAGACATACTCTGATTGGTAACAAGGACTTTGAATTGAGTTTATTTTTCACCGCTGCAGACCAAATACCTAAATCTTTTACAAATATCCATCTTCTTGAAACCTCTATAAGTTGTTGAATTGCTGGAGAGTCAATTCACATGTATACCATGTGACTGGTCATGTCATGTTTGAGATCAAGACAGTAAATTTTTGACTTTTGGCAATAGCACCATATGCAAGAGCAGCATGCTAGCTGCCTTATGCATGCAATGAGGCATCTTTAAAAAATATATTTCAGTAAAGAATGCAGAAGAAATATTTAAAAAAACACACTTCTCAGAGTAATCTGCCAAGTATACAAGAAAGCGAGGGAAAACACACCTTCTGACATCATCCCCATAGCAAATAATGACCCTATGTACATATGCACACATGAAACCATCATCTAGAAGAAAAATCCATATGACTTGCATTAAAGCAACTTTGCAATAATGCAAAATATCAGCAGAGAAAGGGATACCAAATATATGTTGATACCAGTCCTGAAAACAGTTGGATAACTGTAAATAGCATATGTAAGTTATAGAAAGAATGAGAATGTAATGTTAAAAAAATACCATTAGGAAATATGCAAAGTGATAAGATGTGAAGCAACTCGGCTGTCCTCATTCATACTTGGTCTAGTTGCCAAAAGTTGTATAGCCCAGCCAGAGGAAAGCCTCTCTAAAGCTCACTAGCCTCGTTGAGTTGGAGTAGCTACTACTGGGCTAAAAATCAGATTCTAGGCCTAATAAAAAAGTGAAAAATCAGTCATAAAATGTAATGATTTTCAAGTAACTTTTCAGTCAAAAAATAAAATAAAATTCAAAGTTTTTATAATATTCTGTATATGCAAAAAATAAATCTAAAACTTACGTTTTTATTACAAAAAAAATGTGTCTTTAGTGGAAATTCACAGTTTTGAGCTCTATATTCTATAAAGATCTTGTTTAATTCTTGTATTTACAAAATGCTATCAGAAATTTGTATTTTATTTTATTTTTTTGACTAGAAAGTTACTTGAAAATCATTACATTTTCTAACTAAATTTTTACCTTTTTATTAGATCTAGAATCTGGTTTCTGGCCCAGTGTATATATAGCAGTGATAACATATTTGAGGTCTGTTAGGTTGCCAGGCTCACGAGGCTGTGAGTTAATCTTTATATGTTTGTCAATTATTGTGTCCGAGTTGAATATTTCACTATATATTTGTTCAGGTTCTAGCACAATGAGGTCACTGCCTGCTTGCTCTGCCCTCAGAGCATGCTTGCTCAGTTTGACGAGGACTGGAAAAAGTAAGTAAGATATATTCGCATTCTGTCTTGCTACTGATATGATTCAGATTTGTGGAGAATGTGAAGATGGGCGAGATAGAAATAGACAACCATAACTACCCGTCCTTCATGTGAGATCAGAGAATGTTGTGGTCCCTAGGAGGTTTCAAGTCAGGTTTTGTTGAGGGCCACTTCTTCTTGCCATGAGTATATCATATTTGTGTATCATATTTTGAACAAATCTTATCTAAACTCATTCTATATTGCAGTGCTTCTGAAGCATCTTCACTGGTCCTCATACTGGCAAGAACCCTGACCATAGCCTGCAATTAGGCAAGTCTTGCTTTATGCAAGCTTATGGTATGAGCTTGGTAACATCAGCTATGATTGGATATATCTCTGCACTGGTAAGCTTTTTCCCCCTCAAAAATATTTACTGACTGCATTTTACCTTGAAGATTCATTTCGCACTCAACTTGCAAGATCAGTGGAAATAGAAAGAAGGTGATTTCAACAGCACTGAGTTTGCAAAGGCAGTCACAAGGCAATTCCACTCAAACTTGAAATCAAAACAGAAATGAGCAAGTGAAACCATAGAGTGGTGGAACTTGTAAGTGTTTATGTTTGATATCTTGTGTCATAAATTGACATTTATATTTTATTATGAGGTATAGGCAAGTATTGAGCATCAAACCTGCTGCCTTCTATCAACGTGCCGCCAACTCTGTCATGGCTTTGATGGATGAGGAGTTTGAGTGCAATGATCTCACTCTTGAAGCAGAGGCCGAGGCTTAGAGATTGTAAGCATTTATTGTTTTCTTTTTGTCCTACTATTCACTAATATTCTATGCTAGTTTCATTTCTTTCATATATTTTTGTCTCCCTAGAACTGACTGACTTGCATACTCCCTTCTCATACATAGACAACTTGCTCACTTACTGTTGCTAATCTTGATGCTGCCTACTATATGCTTTTGCTCTGAGTCTGCTTCCTAGCTTGCGTTATTTTTTTTACTCGCAGGTCTCTCTGTGCATCTCTGCCTTGTCCGCTCCCTCCATTCGCCCTTCAGCGTTCCTTCCCTCTCATCTACTAACTGTCTTAGTTACTTGGAACTTGTAGTATGTTCTCATGCTGACTTTCTTTGTTCATTATTCATTTGCATCATGTTCTTTGTCTGCTCATATTATTGCTGCTTATATGTTTTTTTTGATATTTACTTTATTTGCAAATGAAATTTCATTCTAAATACCATTATGAGTATGAAATGAATAATACAAAGAGAATAAAATGCATATGTACTATGAGGTGACTGCTTCAATATAATACATCATCCTCAGCACAATAAATCACCTTATCACAATGCTGATGGAGAATAAAATAATATACATCATTTTACAACAAAGTTGATAGGCTACATTATATTACCCCATCTTATGACAGTTTCAATGAATGTTCTATCCTATTTATATACTATGTTTTTATTTCCAAATTGATTTATTGTGCTCATAAAATTATATTATATTGCCACAAGGTGAAATCTTAATAAATCACAATGTCAAATTGATATGTTATAGAAAATATATTTTATTATGTACAAGGTGATCTATTATATTATATCAGTTCCCCACATTCTGTTGATTTCCGTAATGGTCCTACCACTGGCTTGTACTACCTCCAATCCTCCTCATAATGTTATACAAGGACTTGAAGGAACTTCTGTATATCCATTGATAGATCTCACAGATATTTCTGCTTATATCCAAATACTTTTGGGTATCAAACTTGGGAAATAGGCCAATGCTAGCAGGACACAATCCCTTTGGTGATCTTTTTATCCCTGAGAATATTTGTACTAGTTGATAACCCAGACAGTAGCTATAGAAAAAAAACCACAATATTGCTGTTAAGATATGATCACCATTTGCTGATAATAATTCCATCTTGAGAGAAGGCATGTTCACTTGAGACTAAGAATGTCATTATAGAAAGATAGTCTCTTGTGATAATAGCTATTAGCTTGCATTTAACTAATAAAAGCAAAAAAAGAATTTAGGAAAAATCCTTAAATATGATACTCAGATTACTCACATCTTACTAGTGAACCACCTGTTAAATTGAGATAGCTGTTGAACTCTTTAAGCTATGACTTAAATAGATTGAAAAGCAGTATTTATCTTCAGACTTATTGTTATTAGATATCTCATATAATAGCTTGTCCTTCTTGGTTAGTTGCTTATACACTGTTAACACAGTCTGAGCCTTTTTGTTATAGATGTATATGTAATATTTTGTATATTAGAGAAAAGAGATGTCAAAATATATTATCTTTTTTAACTAGAAAAATACTTATAATAGACTTCATTAGTATATGAGTTTTTTTGTAAATGAGCAAACTAATATTATTGAAAATGAGCATCTTTTATCTCTGGGTAGTGAGCTGGCATTACAACAAAGCATCAGATATATTATTAAGTGGAAAGATTGATAATGACATATAAATTGATGCTACATATATATTAGAGTTATCTGTCTAAACATAATACTTTGCAATCTTATTAATGCCTACCTAAAGAGTAACAATAAAATGAAAATATTCTGCCTTCTTTGCTTGAGCTAGCTAGAGTCTATGAAGACATTTTAAAGCAAGAATAATATTGTAGAAATATAGCTCAATCTTGAATAAAAAGGCTTACTGTTCTCAATCTGTATAAAAGAGAAGACAAAGAAAAAAGAACACTCTGTTTTACTCAGTTTCAATAAGCATGAGATTATCAAGCTTTTATCAGTTTGTTAGTTTACTTACTTGAAAAGTAAGCTCATCAATAAACTTATCAACAAACTAAAAGAAGTCAGAAAATATTAAGATATCAAAAAAAGATTGATTGTACCTTCTATTTCTCTTTAGAATAGTAGAATATAATATAAGTAGATAACTATCAGACTTCCATATCAAGCACTATCAATTATAATATTTTTATATCTAAATTTACCTATATTATATGATATTTCTTCTTACATTATGGGGATGAGAGAGCCTAAACAAGTTATTCAAAGCTTATATTAGTATATAAACCCTGAAAGAATATAACTAGAATACTTACTTTTGCTGCAATAGTATAGATAAGTCCCACTTCATTATGTATAGATTTACAATTATCTGAGAAAATATTGTCTATAAGTATATGCTTATTAGGGTCAGCAAGATCAAAATAGGGTATCTTGCTATATGTCTTGAATAGTGTCTAAGTTGAAAGATTGATAATATGTACAAGACAGCTATAACAAGTTTTTTAATGAGTAATATAGAATATATAATGATGTATAAGCTAATATACTTTATACAACTATCTATAACATTCCACTCCTTTTCCAGCCTAATCCTCAACTGAAGTACAAACTTATAAAGCATTATATCATTATAACTTGCATTGTTATATGTGACTTTATAAATCTGTTAATTTGAGAGTGAGCAAATGACTTACTACAAACATGAGAGCAGAAGCTTACCTTATAGGTGATCCTCAATTGGTCAATATACATTATCATATGTATTATTTATCTGGATGAAACCTAGAAAAGCACTTTGCAATTCTCACCCTTATAGTGTGACTTTGATCTAATGGCTAATCACAGCTAAGTAGCTATCTGCATTACTTGCTTGCTAAGCATTGCAAGTAAGGTTAATATCACATTTAATAGTATCCACCCTAAAGATTATATCAGTATTTTTGAACATATTTTGTTTTGTATAACTTACATTTAGTTTTTGCTTTAGAGATTTCATTTGTTTATAAAACATCTTTATGATAGTTTGCTGACAGATCTTATGAGAAGGTATCTCTATATTATTAGTAGCTACTATTGCAACTTCAATTATCTCTTTATACTTTAAACATTCTGTCATACTAAGAGGCTATTCTTCAGATTAATATAAAGTACTATAAGTAAAGAAATATAAAAATATATCTGGTCAGTAGCAATCAGCTCCTTGACTACAATTTTATAGAAACATTGAGTAGTCATACTTGATTTTGCATTTAGCAGGTGGCAGTTTTTGTTGACATCCATTTTGTATTGCTAAGCAATCTTTCACTTCTATACATCTTTAGAGAATTTGGATACAAAGTAGTTCTCAATAACTTACTTATGATACTTACTCTATCAATTGAGATCAGACTGTATGATAAGCATAAAACTTGAAATAAATAAATATACAATATAATAAGTCTCTAAATAATAATAAAATGTAGAGATATCAGCTATTAGATATTGTAGTTCTTTTATTTCGCTACATAATATTAGTAACAGATAATATCTGAGTTAATAAAAACACTTATAGGCAAAGTTTATATACTCTATAGTCTTCTGACTATCTGAGGATGATATCTTTTGTAACTAAGGTCCAAAAAAGTGGTTGATATTAAGGCTAGGCTGACTTGAGTTTAAAAGATCAGTTTTAATAGGCTGAACATTTATATCTTTAAAAAATCTCTTCTCATTGACAAAAGTCGTATTTCTTCTTCTTTTGTTTGCTGCTAAATAAGTGATTTAATTATTATTAGAAGTTTGATAAAGTAATATTATAATGAAAACTCATCTTGCCTCTTTTGAGATATCTTTTCCTTTCACACCTTTAGAGTTGAGATAACTTTTAATTCAGCTTTATTTGCATTATCTTCAGATCTAGATTTATCATCCTCAGAATATGATGAGTTTCTAAACTTATCTTCTATCATACTTAGTTTTCATTTTTCTATAATAAGTATCAGTTATCAGTATCAATTTGAGTTTATTTTGTAGAAAAATATATGAGAGTGAACAATCTCTATATTGTTATCAGATTTGGAATCATCAGAGTCATTGTCTAAGATAATTGCTATTGAAAAGCTTAGAAGAATAGGAGCTAGAGAGCTTTGTGAAGCTAAAACTAAAGTTGAAGAGATTGCTGTTAAAATATAAGAAGAGACAGCTACAGTGAGAGGAGAAGACTTTAATTGGTGAATACTATTGGTAGATATAGCTAGTTGTGCCATCTCTCTATATATAAGAAATCAAGTTTCATGCTAATATATTAGCTCAAGCTTTCTATATTTATTTGAATTACATAATTTCTCAGTTGGTTTGCAATAGTAAACTGGATGTATAGATATATTGGTAAGAGAGGTAGGTTTATTTCTTGAACTACAGATTATAGCAGTGTATTTTATAGCTAACTGAGATAAAAAGAGATATTGCCATCTTGAAAATTAGATCAAAGCTGAGAATGTGAATTGATAATGGAAACAATATCTTAAAAATGGATATCAATAGGGTGCATGTGGTCGATAGTCGGTAGGATATGTATGGTCAGTAATTGATCAAAACTTTAATTTGAGCCTAAGCTTGATAGCTTGCAAAGGCCAGGCTAAGATCAAAGCCTAGCCAATAAGCTCTTATGAGCCATACAGAAGGCTAGGCTTAGTCAGGCCTATAGTAGGTCAGGCTTGAAGACTTGAAAGACTCAAGCCTTAGCTTACATATCACTACCTTAGATATCACCCTTTAGATTTATAAAGTAGAAATTACAGATTGAATCAAATAAGAATGTTATAATAGTGAAGGGTAAGAGATAGGGACAAATGAAAAGCACCACTAAATAGAGCTGAAGAAATGATGCATAGTAGCAATAGAAAGGAGGTGATTTAGATAGAAACTGGGAGAGATATAAGGCCAACAAGATATGTTTTAGGAGAAAAAAGTGGACTGTGGTATGTTTTTGAACCATATTGGTAGTGATATAGACACCATTGAATAGAGCTCTGAAAATGGAGCCTAGTAGCAAAAGAAAGCATGTGGTTTGGATAGAAACTGGGGGAGCTATGGGGAAAAGAACATATAGAGGATATGTTTCGACAGAACACTGCTATATATGGTATGTTTTCTATACTACATAAGTGAAAACATGGGTTATGTTCTCAGATTTCACTTTGCTGACAGATGCTTAATATTGGCTATTGTATAAGCATATTAGTCTATATATGGGTATATTACAAACAAATATAAATAAATAATGACATAGTTAACTAGGTGCTTTGGGGTTATTGCTTTAGGCGCTTAGTCAACTACATTATTATTTATTTATATTTGTTTATAATATACCCATATATAGACTAATATGCTTATACAATAGCCAATATTAAGCATCTGTCAGCAAAGTGAAATCTGAGAACATAACCCATGTTTTCGCTTATGTAGTATAGAAAACATACCATATATAGCAGTGTTCTGTCGAAACATATCCTCTATATGTTCTTTTCCCCATAGCTCCCCCAGTTTCTATCCAAACCACATGCTTTCTTTTGCTACTAGGCTCCATTTTCAGAGCTCTATTCAATGGTGTCTATATCACTACCAATATGGTTCAAAAACATACCACAGTCCACTTTTTTCTCCTAAAACATATCTTGTTGGCCTTATATCTCTCCCAGTTTCTATCCAAATCATCTACTTTCTTTTGCTAATAGCCTCCATTTCTCAACCTCTATCTATTGAGACTCTCTATATAATCATCAAGTGACCTCATATTGCTACTGTCACATTCACACTATTACCTAAGCAAATAAGTATAAATTTGATTTGATTATTATTCAATCTCTCTCTCCCCCCATATCATCCATTCAAGTGCTGGTATTACTTGCACTTAGATAGTTACACTATTTTCTTCTATTTAGGACTACATGTCTTAAGAAAGAAAATAGTCTTATGCCAACTTCTGGTAGGTCTATTTGAGGTGAGTCAGTTTTACACATCTGTCAAGTTATGCAGTGTCTATATAGAGACATTACATAAGCAAGCAAAGCCAAATCATGGTGTTGTGAGCTAGGCATCTTGGGACACAACACTTAGAGACCTTGTTTACTACATCTGTTTTGGCTTATTGCATATAGACAGTATAGACTGATATGCTTATATAATAGCTGAAATAAGCACCCCTTGCAAATTGAAATTTGAGAACAAGGTATGTTTTGATTATGTAATACAGAAAACATATTATATATGGCAAGTCTCTGTCAAAATATATACTCATATATTGTTTTCTCTATAGCTCTCCTAATTTCCATCCAAACTATATACTTTTTATGGCTACCAGGTGTCATTTTCTAAGCTCTATCTGATGGTATATACACCATTTCTAATAATATTGAAAGTGAGTCTCTGTTTCACTTTTTCTCCAAAAACACATATTGTTTAACATATCTCTCTGTCAATTCTGACCAGATCATCTTTTTTCTACTTCTACTATGCTCTATTTCTTAGGCTCTACTCATTAACATTATTTATACAACAATTGAGTGAGATTAGTTTGCTACAATTTTACATCTTTGTGATTACTAGGGCTCATAGGGTCAACCACACTCTAAGGTTCAACAAGCACCCAGTTTTCCCACACTCAATCCAAATCTCAATTTTGCTCATATCTCAACATTCTCTCTATCAACTTATTTTGCTCTTAGAAGTTGACTTATAGTACAAACTTTGAGTTGTTCTATAGTCAAGTTTTGAGA
The DNA here is from genome assembly GCA_038087015.1 of Cerrena zonata. Taxonomy (NCBI): domain Eukaryota; kingdom Fungi; phylum Basidiomycota; class Agaricomycetes; order Polyporales; family Cerrenaceae; genus Cerrena; species Cerrena zonata. The sequence continues at coordinate 979,712 of JASBNA010000012.1, forward strand.
GCAAAAGATGCAGTGGTTGTGAAGATATAAGATAAACAAAATTCCCTCTAAACTCTAGATCAGGACTAGGTAGTAGTTTTGCATTACAGTACAAGCACCTCAGCAAAGTTCAGACAAGAAAAACAATATCTTTGTACCTCAGAAATTGTAATTGTCAATAATACTATCTGAGAAGTTCTGAATAGCCTGAGTGAAAAAATAAAATTAGTCAAATTCCAGCCAAAAATACTCAGATATTCTCAGAGCTCCTTAGGCCATCTTAGACTGTCTCAGGGCATCTCAGATGATTACGGACTTTGCTGATGAAGAAGAGGAATACAAGGAATGCTGTCTGGGAGAAAAAAAAGCCCAAACATAAAAAGAATTCAGTTTCCCATTCTTTTTCCCATCCCTCATACTTTAATCTCTCTCTGTCTACCACATTCTTTCTCTTCAACTTCTGACATGTATCCTCTTTCCTATCATCTCACTTGCTCTTACTTATAAACTTGCTCCTTAATCATAGACCTACCTCATCAAAAAAGTCATTGTCCCACTATTATATAATAGTCTTAGCTCATGTATTCCTCAAGTCTCTCCTACTTATCTTCTCAAAAGGCAACTAGTAATGAACCAAACACCATTGAGTAGAAACCCACTGTCAGATTTGTCATATATATTTAAACCATGGGTTGATAATATGACTATACAATATAAGGCCTTTTACTCTCATTAGTATCTCAAATACTATAGCCTTGTAGAGAAGTCAATTTAGAGATAGCATCAGAATACATACTGCAGAAAGTGAACTAATTGAGGAGGAGATTGTGCAGTAGTACAAGGCATACACTTCTTCACATTTCACTGAGTGAAAAGATCTCAAATGCTGTCTGGACAAGTTGCATTAAGAATCTCTTTACACCTCTGACCACCAATGCTAGCAACCTTGAGCATCTTCCTAATGTTCCAGTTAGGAGTTTTATTATGTATCATCATACAAGGGTAGTTGAGAAATATATATACTTTGTTGATATTAGATAGATCATGATTTCTAGGAATATTTATACCCTGAGTATTGATTGTATATAGTATAGAATACCTATGTTGCACTATGTCAGCACACAGCTTGATAAGATATTGCTTTACAGACTTCATAATAGATCTGAAATCTATGTTAGAACAACTGCTGATTTTCTGTTCATCATATTTTTGGAGAACTTGTTCTTCTACCCTTTAATCTGACCATTAATAAAGGTCCCTATAATATTGCTTAGTTGCTGACAGAAGAGTATTAGTTTTTATTTTACTTTACAGATTTCTCTTATTTGGTGACTTACCATCCTCACAAAAAGTCAAAATGCAAGAGCATTTGGGTGACTGGTGTTCATATAATAGCTTCAATATATGTCTGAATTTATGCAAGATTACACCTTGCTCCTTAGGGATTATAGTTATTATAGACAACTTGATACAATTGAAGTTTATAGTAGCCTCATTGTCAGGAATGCCTATGTACTCCCAACTATTATAGATCCAGCTTTTAGTGAGGCCAACAAAACTGATACAAATTGTTCCGCCACACTCAATCTTTCTAAACTTGATGTTGGTGTACCAGGTCCACTCTTTCATAGTACAATCAACTTTGGATTGTTGAATATTGTTTCTATCTATATAGGAGTAAGTGATAATCTATAAGGAGTTAGCCTCAGGTAAAGATATTAAAGGTAAATTGTATAGAATTATTGTCTCAGAGATATTTGGACTGAGTTACAGTGGTATGACAAGGATCATTTTCCTCTACTTTTTCTCCTATCTTTGAAAAATGATTAGAGAGATCAGAGAGTAATATGATAGTAGCATAGAACAAGAAGTTAGGTTTGAGCAGCAGAATCTTGAACCAAAAACAGAATAGTTGGACTACTAGTACTCAGGTAGAATTCTGTAGATATATAAAGCTATCATAAATATACTGTTTATAAGAGGTGATGTAATGACACTGTTTCTGTGGTGGAACCATAAATTTTGGGTTGTTGCATACCTAGACATAAGTTATGATTTTAAGGATGACTATATGTCCACTGTTAGAACAGGCCATATGTCCAGTTTAATTGTTTGGTTTTTGCTGTCTTTGATTATCTGCACTATTACCTGCTCAAATTGTAACTTATTAGCTGACTTCTTTTAGAAATTCTATTTTAAAGCCACTATACATGCTTTTATCAACTTGAGACTTTGTGTCCAGATCATATCCTCTTTATTTACAGAGTTTCTCACAATGTAGTGAATGTATATATGGCATAGGTCATCATCATGTATTAAAAGAGATTGCTTTTGGAAGTCTCAATTGCTATCATAAGTATATACATCTGAGGTTCTAGTATTTCTCAACAAATCTTCTTTAAGATATGTCTGCTAATCACTTCATACTCTCATTGCTTATAAAACTTTATGCTAAATGTGATCTTATATATAGCTGTGAAAAAGGTAGGTTTACCATATCATGAAGGCTCTGAGAGTTTGCTTCCATCCTTATTTTATCATAGACATGGTACTTGAATAGATCCCTGGAGGTGACCTTTACAGTTACGTAGAAACTTATAGGGCACCCTGTAAATGTTTTATACTTTGGCATTGAGAGAGGGTATACTTTGCCCTGTTCTATTGTCAACTGATGAGAAGATGAATATCAATCTACAATCATCAAATTAACACAGTGGTATCATGTGCTTGTGCCTACTTTAGCTATGTAGATATAAGTCTTTCCTTTTGATCACTGTTTATTGACCTTCCTGATATCTCCTGAAGTATGTCCATATGAATAAATAGAATAGCTAACAGAGATTTGAAGTTAGATAACATCCTTCTATCTAGTCATCAGGAAACATTACATCTCTCTGAGAGTGCCAGTTCAGAGACTGTTAGAGGCTTCAGATATGGTTTCTGATGTCTTAGAGTACAAGGACTCAGAAGGATTGAAAATCAATATATATATCTTCAATGCATAGTATCAGAAGATTTTGATATCCAAAACTTTTCCATTCTTCAGAATATTCAGTATTCAGGGTATAGCACTCTGGTCCTTCTCAGGCTGGCAGACTCTATCAGAAAAGCTCATATCTCAAACCTCAGGTTACAAGGGGTAAATATTAATATTAATAGTGGCTCTATTGTAACTGGTCAAAATGAATTAGAAATGAATGTAATTATATGAAACTCTGCAACTGTGATTCAACCTATCGTAGGTCTATTCACTTTCCCTGACAGACAACTGCTTATAGTGGTTGAACATAGCAGCATATCCACCCCAGGTACTACTACTTGTATTCAAATATGCATTGTTAATATTGGTTCAATTTTGAGGCCTTGACAAATTGAGCTCCAGTAGTGAGGATTGCTTTGAAATCTTCTGGAACATCTGCAGCAGAAGCACTTTACATCTTTTCAGTGGTCACATTACTATAATTTTCTACTAAGAACTGATTTGTAGCATTAAAGAAAATACCAGTCTCCCACATAGTGAATGCACATTTGACTTATGTGATGGTTAGCAACAGAATAAAACACTAAGGGAGCATCATAAAGCTCACCACTATTGCTGTGAGTACCACAGCAGCTTCAGGAAGTTCATTAGTTCCATCTGTCTGTTTGGTCCCTTGAATACTTCTGAGATGCATGACAAGGGTCTTCAATATAAATTCCCATTAAAAGGCTTCATAAGGCTTCTATAATAATATAGTAATATTAAGCAGAGACTTCTCAAGATTTGGAGATTGGTTTAGTGCCAAAATGGACTGTATTGTATCTTATCACCCAACATAGTAGGTTCAGCCCAGTATGCAGCACCAATCTCATACTCCATTGTGTCCTTAATGTACATCTTGACTTTTGCAATGGTACCAGATAAGCTGAGATATAATTTTACCACATTTTTGGCCTTATTTCCCAATGATTTTTGCTATATGTAAATTGCCTGCTCTACTAAGGAAGAATAAGTCAATACAGTAGACAATAGAATACAGGAGTAAGAATATACCACATTAAATACTTTGCTTCTCTTAGTTATATTGTAAAACTCCTTGTGGTAGATAGTATAGTATATTCTTACTCCTGTATTCTATTGTCTACTATATTGACTTATTCTTCCTAGGTGAGAAAAAACCTACCCTGATAATTGGTTCTACTTTAGATCTAAATTAGATCTAATTTTTATCATATTTTTAATAGTACTAATATATCTAATTACCCACATATTTTGTGCTAATTTTGATAAGTTCTCTAATTGTAGACTAAGATTTTATCTAATTTTCCTAATGTTAGAGTAGATTTGGTCTAGTTTTGATAATTAGTCTAGCCAAAAACAGAGTTTCATCTAATTTTACTAATATTAGATAGCTTGATCTTATTGGAACATAGTTTCTATCTAATAGTTCTGATATCTCTAATCAAACAATGGTTTTCTTCTAATTGAATGTAAGTATTTATCTAATATTGTTAATCTATCTAACTAGAAACATATTTCTCTCTAATTCTTCTAGTTCTGAGATATATATACCTATACCAGTACTAACCCTGTTTTAATGTAGTATGTAAATATCAACTCTAACCCACTGTCATTATTGCTACTGGTTTCCAAAATATCAGCTAAAAATATCTATTTTTTCAAGTTTTATAGAGTATTTACTTAATTAATTATATAATATTGATATATACAAGCCTCAGATCTATACTCCCCTCAAAATTCTGATCTGAATGATATATAATATATCTCTAATCTATAAGAAATAATAGAGAAATCTTGAATATTCAAAACTGGATAACTTAGAGATTATCTCTTACTAAATTGATTATAGATTGTGATCCAGCACTCCAATCAGCTCTGTTGAAGCTGCACTGGAAAGCTCAGATCAGGGCTTTTGAATGCACCCTCACATACCTTGTTATATCATCCCTAGGACTTTGAGCATTGTCTACAAGATACTATATCTTCCTTTATCTTTTCCTCCCTATCTCCCTTAGCTGTAATTGGTTTCTCTTGATCCTAGGCTCATTCTGATACACTTCATAGCTGCTATGCTTTTTCTTCTATCATATTGCTACTTTCTCATACTTTTGGAGGATTTACTGGTATGTTTTGCTTACTTCTCCAGGCACATTGCTTAATTTTATTATATGTTCCAGATCCACCTAATCTTTTTCTTCTCTATCCCAGTCTGCATACTCAATGCTTGCAGCAACTACTTAGCTCACTTTTCCCTTCTTCTCAGCTCACCAGTATGAATAGCTATTATCCCTGGACCTCTCATCTCCTCTTATCTCCTTGGATACTTTTAGAATATTCTCACATCATTCTCCTTTATTTTTATTCATCTCCTCATAATTACTTAGCTTGTATACCCTTATCTAGTAGCTATACTCTCATGACCACTATCCTCATTTTTTTTAGGTAGTCCTTTCCCTCTATCTCACTTCTCACTTTAGTTACTGCTTTCTCTTCTTATTGTTTCCTCCACTCTCCTTCCTTCTCACTGAGGTCCCCTTTTCTATTATTTCCAGTTAGTACTTAAGGACTGCCTGTAATGTAATAATACCCTAGACTGAATCTATATGGATTTACCCCTGTAACTCTTGACCCTTTGCTTGCTTGACTCAGCTAGCTTCATCTGTACTTGAGGCTTGCTAGAGTTTGCAAACTCAAACCTCAGAGAACTGTACTGAATGATTAGAGTGAACTCTCATCTTAGGTTTAGGATAACCCAGTCCTTATTCCTACTCAACCCCTTTGACCTCAACCTTGACTACATTATATTAGCTCTACCATATAACAAATCTCTCTTCTTTGCACTCTTTCTCTAGTACTTTCATCATCCAACCTTGATGGTAAATAGTTAAGCTGCTATGTTTAAGTAGTTCTAGCCTCTGATCTTGTCTCTGTCTCTTTATATAAGCACTTTGTTGTCTTGATAGCTATTATCTTATTTGTTATTTCAAGTTATATCTACTTTATATTTTTAATAGTAATAGAATATTTTTCTCAATATTAGATAAAACTATAGTGTGAATTAGATAAAAATAAAGTCTAAGTTACATCTAATTTAGATCAAATTAGATATAATTATGTATAAGATATAAGATTATGAAAAAGAGGTTCTTGTAACTCTGCTGGGCTACATCCTCCACTGACACATTCCCGATCTGGCTACTTCTATTCTACCCATCTCTTACCTCAGCACATAATCTACTATATAGTCTTCCCTCCCTCCTTTGTTAACACTAGCTCACACTCATGCTCGCTACTGCTTAATGAAGATATCTTGTGTCTATCACTAGGCTGGAAACCTAATTTTAGGCTCAAAAAAAGGTGGAAAATCAGTCATAAAATATAATGATTTTTAAACAACTTTTCCAGCCAAAAAAATGAAATCAAACTCAAAGTTCTTAGAACATTTTGTGAATACAAGAATTCAACAAAAAATTGAGAAAATATGAAGCATAAAACTGTGAGTTCCCACTCACAACACAGTTTTTCTATCCTAAAAACTTAAAGTTTAATATTTATTTTTTGAATGCACAGAATGTTATAAGAACTTTGAATTTTATTTTGTTTTTTTGGCTGGAAAAGTTGTTTAAAAATCATTATATTTTATGACTGATTTTCCACCTTTTTTTGAGCCTAAAATTAGGTTTACAGCCCAGTGTATTCATCTCTGTCTGAACTAGTGAAGCCATCCTTACACTTTTTTTGAATACTCACAGCTTCATTGTTTGCACTGTTGTCAGTGTTGTTCACGCCTGCCAACCTTGTAAACTACCCCACACTATTCTCCTGTTTCTCACACTGTCACCTACAATCCATAGTCAATTAGCTATTGCCGCTGGGCTCCTGCCTCCTCTGAACACCTTCAGTATGCTCGCTAACATACCTGCCAGCACTGAGCTCTCACCAGCGACTGCTCTCATGACTCCTCTGTCCTCCGTCCCATCACTTGAGAGTTTTGATAATATCGAGTTCAACATTCCTTTGCTGCTGTCTCCCACATTCTCCAAATCATCTTCGGATTCTGACCACAGCTTTTTCATCACACCCACTATGTCCACTGACAATGCTAAGGTCTTGGCTTCTCCCAAGAACATTCTCATCCTCATAGTGGGCAAGATTCAACTGGATGCACTTACTGATTAGATCCATAAGTGCTGTCAGTACTTTAAGACCAATAGGAAGTTACTTCCTGAAGACCATGTTGCTAGCGCTACTGTGGGTTTGCAGGACCCCTTGGTGCAGGACTGGTACTATAACTCCTCCGATGTTTTCGACAGTCTTACTTTTGAAGAGTTTACATTGGTTTTGAAGAAGCACTGGTTAAAAGCTGGCTGGGAAGATGATATTGTAATATTTATCATCTGCGCCTGTCAGTTGGAATGAGAGCTGTTCAAGGATTGGGTCATCATCCTCAAGAAGAAGAACACATTATTGAAGGGCACCAATGCTCATTTTGATGATGGTCATTTGCATTCACAGATTGCTGTGAACACAGTTGATAATGTATGTCAAGCTGTGAATCTGGAACACATCAGATCTATTGGAGATTTCAAGGAGTGGAAAGAAGCTCTGACTCGTGTCAATGTCCAACGTGTGAAGGATCACACACATATTGAAGCTCATTTCACTTCCCTGCTTGCCTCGCATGTACTCCTTCCTCTTGTGTTAAACTTCGTGTTTTGGTGATGTTCCACCTTATCTATTCTATCTTTTGACTTCATAAACGGACTCTGTAGACACTCAGCTTCCAGTAGCACTTTTCCCCTTCGCTCTAGCTTCAGTATTTAGTGCTCCACCCAATGCAGGGTGGACTTGTGTTTCATTTCGCTTTTCTTCACTTATTGCCGAGCCTTCAGCGCTTAACTCGGCTATAGCCGGGTTCTCCTTCCTATCTAGTATACCTGGTCACTTTCAGGGCTCTCTAACTGCTCTCATTGTGTTCCAGGCAAGTATTGTAATTACCTCTCAATCCAACTGCTCTCATTGTGTTCCAGAGCATTTGTGTGTCCCCCAGGTCGATCTATTCCCTGGTTTAAGTCACCCTTTAACAAATTGGATGATGGGGATCTTTGAATAAATCTGACTATGAGATGCAAGAGGACATCATTATTACACAAATTCCCTATGTGCTATGCATATCTTCTCAAGAATATATCCAGTATCTACTCGGTATACTTGTGAGAGCTAACCTGCACAGATTGTGACAATGTATGTGTTGATGTCAGCACAATCATAGAATACTATTAGACAAATATTCATACATATATCTGACTACTCTACTGCTATAGTCTGTGCACACTTCACCTCTAAGTTACGTGCTGCCTTATTTTGCACATGAGTTGCAGCGGCCTTTTCCACTGTTTGACAACATTTTATGGGTCCCAATATTTGAAGTTGACCTGCAAGGGATTCGTGTAGCACGGCATGGTCAGCAATAAGAGGACACAGTTTTGTCAGCTCGCGAGAGAGTGAGGAGCGAAGAAGGGCAGCATTGTGATGGGCATATGTATTAATAAAAAAGCGTTGTAATAGTTCATACATAAGCATCTGATGTATTTGAGTTGCCTCTGATCATTCTTGTTGCACCTGTTGGGTGTGCAACCTGCACCCACCAGACCGACAGCCATGCTGTGCATTGAAAACAAACAAAATATTCTGTACAAGAGTCTATCAATAAAAATATACTTGAGATGGCATGAATGAGCTACCTTAGTGTCAACTATTGACACAGTATCGAGACGGTTTTTGCTACTTCTTGGACGTGTGAGGATAGGCATTCCAAGTCTACTATCATTCTCATTCTCAACCATAAATGTCTCAATGAGAATGGTTTCATCAAGGGAGTCTCTTGGCACTTCTGGTATCAGGATCTGGGAAATTCTGCCGACATGGATAGAACTATCACTGACAGACTATTCAAGCTATTTTTAGTGCACAATATAGTCATGGAAGACAATAAATATTACCTGAGGATCATGAAAGAAGACTCAAGATCCTTCCCTAAAAATATCTCAGGAACAAGATATCACAGACTTCCCTTTGATCCATTTACCACAATGCTCAGAAATTTCTAGAGGAAGTCTTGCATCTTGTAGGTGAGAATGCCATTCCTGTGCTGCTGAAGCTTGCTTTGAACATCATTTGACAGTCCCTTCATCAAGGATCTGTCAGTTTTCATGCTCGTGTGAGTTCAACCATGTAGGCACATACCTGGGATGAGCGGCACCTGCTCAACTCAACTAAGGTGTCATTGTAGTTCTTGGTGGGTACGCAAAAAGTTCCACACCTCTTTCCCTCCTTGAACATATGTCCCTTCCTTCTTCCACCACCCCCTGCTTACTTAATGCTTGAATTGTTCCATGTGTGCTATCGCCTCTGCGATGTCATGGCTTGGGGCTTGGTGGTTGGAAAACATGCTACATAATCAGAAGATTGCATTCCAGCACTCAAATATCTCAGTTGTGAACCCAGGGATGGGACTATTATTGCGAACATTTTGAGCAAGGTAAGTCAGGATGTGGAACTTAGCTTTATCCAGCACACATCGAGGATTGATCTTTGCCCATGTATCAAGCAAATTGTTGATTAACATTGTTAGATCACTCTACGATGTAAGCTTGGAGTAAGTAAACACATATTGCTATTGCGGTTGATGCTCACTTACTAAATATTCATCAATGTTAGCAATAGAACCATAATACATAAGGGCTCCAAGTTCTCCAGTCGCTTGCCATAGTTCTAGATGGGTTTTTGATTCAAGCTCACCATAAAGATGGAAGATTCCAACCTGCTGTAAGGCATAAAAATGTTTGCCGATCAGTCCATTCTTATATTTGACCATATATATTCCCCTTACAGGATACATATTCAAGCCATTGATAGAAGATGCCTCAATGCGAGCAGCAAATATTTGTTTTTGCTTTTCATTCCAGTCAGTAGTCATCTTATGCCATGCTTACTTTCCTGGACCAAGTAACCATGTATGCAGGCTTTCAACTGGTATGTATATCAAGGTCTAAACATATATAAATATGTTGCTCGTGATCTCAACAAAATTCTGATCACTTACCATCAAACCCCAAAAGAACACTGTAGTGATCACCTTGATGGAAAGCAGTACGTAGTGCTGTTGTTCTGGCAAGTAAGTAATTATTCTCTTATGTTATCAATTGCATGAGCTCACATGAATCCACTGATAAAGCATTATACCTATTTTCTGGCTGCTTGAAGACTTACTCCCGAAGCTTGGTGGAGATTTCTTCTGAGATATTTTTCCTAATTGCTGCTCGATCATCGCATGTCCAGGTTTTTTAATTGAGATGCAGATCTCATGTCTGTTGACTGGTGAGACATATAGCAATTAGATCTTTCTTCTTCTGAATAATCTTGGCAATCCAGTGTTGTGCTATTGAATCTTTAATCCCGCTTGCAGTCTGCACTAACTTGACTGCAGTCTTGGTGCTTGTGATTGCAAGTTCGTATTGAGATTTGATCTCAGTGATCGTCTCATTCATTTCAATTATGAAATTATATTACTTATAGAATACATGGTCTTATATGTTAAAGGGTGACTTAAACCAGGGAATAGATTGACCTGGGGGACACATAAATGCTCTGGAACACAATGAGAGCAGTTAGAGTGAGAGGGAATTACAATACTTGCCTGGAACACAATGAGAGCAGTTAGAGAGCTCTGAAAGCGACCAGGTATACTAGATAGGAAGGAGAACCCGGCTATAGCCGAGTTAAGCACTGAAGGCTCGGCAATAAGCAAAGAAAAGTGAAATGAAATACAAGTCCACCCTGCATTGGGTGGAGCACTAAATACTGAAGCTAGAGTGAAGGGGAAAAGTGCTACTGGAAGCTGAGTGTCTACAGAGTCCGTTTATGAAGTCAAAAGATAGAATAGATAAGGTAGAACATCACCAAAACATGAAGTTTAACAGGCAAGGATGGTTAAGGAGGACCAGCGCTGCCAGAAGATGGGGCTTCAACCAAGCCAAAGTTCAGGTCCAAGACATCAAGAGCTTGACAAGGAAGGTACAGAACCTCAGTAGACCAAGCAAAACTGGTTATGATATCAACTTACCGATGTCTTCACCTTGCTTAGGAGACTTAGAAATCCATAATGCTGTAGAGACGAATTATCAGCCTCAGAATGGTGATAGTTCAGGTTCGGATGGGAGTGATTACTCACCTGGCAGTGATGGAGAGTCAGAGGTGTCGGCAAATGATGACTTCGAGTCTGACTCTGATTTGCAGCCTGAGGATGGTAAGAGGAAGAAGAAAAAGCAGTCGAGTTGAGGTGGCTGCACAAATGGAGGCATCCTTGGGGAAGTGCAAGTTGTCATCCACAAGTGCTACAGATAAAAATGAACCTGTGTACATTGATAGTTCTCTTTCCCGAAATCTGACAAGCGAGGGAGTCTCACTCTATTTCTAGAAGGAAGTGCCAGATTGTCAAGAAACCAAAGGGCAGTTAGTGAGGGGTTGAACCCAGATTGGCTTGTCAAGTTGAACTGTCAACATGCTTGGAAAGGTGACAATGCAAGTACCTACTCACAGGCTCCCAGTGATACAGCATTGCTACCACCTACCAGCAATTACTACTCTGGAGATGATGGAATACATACGGCCTCCTTCGCCAATGATAGTGAAGATGAAATGACCCCACCACTTCAGAAGATGCTGTTGAAGGCTTCAAAGCAATGTGAAGTTGTCATATCCTGGGTGTCAAAGGATTCAGACAAGCAACAGGGTAAGTAAAGGCTTCCCTTGTATAGGAAAATAAGTGCTAAATATTTAATACATACCTGTAGCTTTGGGAATTACTGACACCAGCACTAAGAACCATCTTGGAGATGGATTTGCTAAGATGCATGCAGTCAGTATTAACATTGACTCTGAAAGCCCATATACACTGATTCCAGTGTTGGTTCAGAACCATCAGATTGCTAGCATAGGTATTGTGAATCAAGGAGGAAGTACAGGTCCTACATTGAAAGCCATGCGAAGAGCAAAACTGGCCTCCAGTGCAAGCCACAAGGTAAAGATCAGTGATCTCCCTGAGGACATGCATGAGGCATTCACGAAAATCCTTGTTCCACTTATTTGTGAATTTGTTGGTACACTATCTGCCTGGACGTCACTTACAATTGAACAAATACAAGTGGTATTTGATCGTGCTCTCCCAGGGTATGGCTATGTGATCACAAAAGGTGATGATATCTACACATTGGTAAGTCACCTTCAAATGTCAACTTATCCAGTACTGCCACCATTCCAATGACTTACCATTCTTAGATCAATTACCATGTAACAGACTGGCAGTCCGCTATTGGTACAAATAGGATGGCCACCATACAGAGGATGCTCCAGGAGCACAGTGATGTGCTGTCAACCCTCGAAGATGTGCAACAGTTCATTGAATACAATCTAGGTGACGGTAAGAAAGAGGTGCCATTTGTTACAACCGACCCTGGTTATAACTTATGAGTACCCAAGTAGAGCCGAGACTACACAAGACAAGGTAGCATTATGAGATGTATAGACTGGTAGCAATGGGTAGATCAAGCTTGGCTTGACCTGTACAAAGGGTGACTACTTATACTAACTAAGATGGTCCATGCACTAAGGCAGTGCATGCTAACTATAGATACGGAAGGCAGACAGAATGGCAGAAGCACGGCAGAAGGCAAGAAGCAGAAGTTAAACTAATAATAGGAAGGAGGAAGCTGAGAAGCTCCGGTGATAGCAGGCATATGTGGGAAGCACTATAACTACAAAAGGATTAAGGCAATAGAAGCGAGGGGGAATCCCTGAGGAATCCCTTAAGTCCAACCCTAACCTAGGGGCTGACTGGGTGGCAAAGTATAGTCTGTAACACTGTTCCACTGGACTAAATACTCTGCAAAGGGAAAGGAGGTAAATGGTCCATCAATTGATACTTGATTCAATATGCTGACAACAATGAAGGGAATGTAGGAGAATGGCATAATCCTATATGCACTTTCAGCACATATAGGCATGATTTCTGCTATCCTCAAGCAGAAGTGGGACAAGCATCCTCCTTGTGGTGCACTAATCCTTGCCATTCAATTGGTATGTAACTTTCTGGGCTTTACTGTGACGATTCCTGAGGTACGAAGGTATCGTTTTTCTTGTCCAAACTTTGCTGGGGTGCTTGTACCGTAACACGAAACCACTACCTAGCCCTAGTCTAGGGTTTAGAGGGAATTTTGTTTATCTCATATCTTCACAACCACTGCATCTTTTGCTCTCAAAACTTGACTATAGAACAACTCAAAGTTTGTACTATAAGTCAACTTCCAAGAGCAAAATGAGTTGATAGAGAGAATGTTGAGATATAAGCAAAATTGAGATTTGGGTTGAGTGTGGGAAAACTAGGTGCTTGTTGAACCCTAGAGTGAGGTTGGCCCTATGAGCCTTGGTAATTGCAAAGATGTGAAATTGTAGCAAACTAACCTCACTCAATTGTTGTATAAATCATGTCAATAGATAGAGCCTAAGAAATAGAGCATAGTAGAAGTAGAAAAAAGGTGATCTGGTCAGAATTAACAGAGAGATATGTTAAACAATATGTGTTTTTGGAGAAAAAGTGAAACAGAGACTCACTTTCAATATTATTGGAAGTGATGTAGGTATCATCAGATAGAGCTCAGAAAATGACACCTGGTAACTACAAGAAGTATGTAGTTTGGATAGAAATTAGGAGAGCTATAGAGAAAACAACATATGAGTCTATGTTTTGACAGAGAATTGCCATATATAATATGTTTTCTGTATTACATAATCAAAACATACCTTGTTCTCAAATTTCAATTTGCAAGGGGTGCTTATTTCAGCTATTATATAAGCATATCAGTCTATACTGTCTATATGCAATAAGCCAAAAAAGATGTAGTGAATAAGGTCTCTAAGTGTTGTGTCCCAAGATGCCTAGCTTACAATGTCATGATTTGACTTTGCTTGCTTATGTAATGTCTCTGTATAGACACTGGATAATATGACAGATGTGTAAAACTGACTCATCTCAAATAGACCTGCCAGGAGTTGGCATAAGGCTATTTTCTTCCTTAAGACATGTAGTCCTGGATAGAAAAAAATAGTGTAACCATCTAAGTGCAAGTAATACCAGCACTTGAACGGATGATATGGGGGGAGAGAGAGATTGAATAATAATCAAATCAAATTTTGCAGATCATATTTGTACTTATTTGCTTAGGTAATAGTGTAAATATGGCAGTAGCAATGTGAGGTCACTTGATGATTATATAGAGAGTCTCAATGGATAGAGGTTGAGAAGTGGAGGCTATTAGCAACAGAAAGGAGGTGATTTGGATATAAATTGACCAAGATATAGGGCAAACAACATATGTTTTGTGGGAAAAAGCGGAATATGGTATGATTTTGAACCTTATTTGGGGTAATGTGGGCACCATTGGATAGAGCTCGACAAATGGAGTATGGTAGCAAAAAGAAGCATGTGATTTGGATAGAAACTGGGGGAGCTATGGAGAACAGAACATATAGAGGATATGTTTCGGCAGAACACTGCCATATATGGTATGTTTTCTACATTACATAAGCGAAAACATGGGTTATGTTCTCAGATTTCACTTTGCTGACAGATGCTTAATATTGGCTATTGTATAAGCATATTAGTCTATATATGGGTATATTACAAACAAATATAAATAAATAATGACATAGTGAACTAGGCGCTTTGGGGTTATTGCCTTAGGCACCTAGTTAACTATGTCATTATTTATTTATATTTGTTTGTAATATACCCATATATGGATTAATATGCTTATATAATAGCCGATATTAAGCGCCCACCGGCAACGTGAATTCTGAGAACATAACCCATGTTTTCGCTTATGTAATGTGGAAAACATACCATATATGGCAGTGTTCTGCCGAAACATATCCTCTATATGTTCTGTTCTCCATAGCTCCCCCAGTTCCTATCCAAATCACATGCTTTCTTTTGCTACCATACTCTATTTTTCGAGCTCTATCCACTGGTATCTACATCATTACCAATAAGGTTCAAAAACATCACATATTCCGCTTTTTCCCATAAAACATATGTTGTTTGCCCTATATCCTCCCCAGTTTCTATCCAAATCACCTCTTTTCTGTTGCTACCATGCTTTATTTTTGAAGCTCTTTCTACTGGTACTTCTCATTTGTCCCTATCCCTTACCCTCCACTATCATGATATTATTATTTGATTAAACCTGTAATTCTTACTTTATAAATCTGAAAAGTGATATTTAGGATAGTGATCTGCAGGCTAAGGCTTGAGCTCTTCAAACCTTCAAGCCTGATCTACTATAAGCCTGACCAAGCCCAGCCTTCTGCATAGCTTATAAGGGCTTATTGGATGGACTTTGATATTAGATTGGCCTTTATAAGTCATTAAGCTCAGACTTAATTGAGGTTTTGATCAATCATTGGCCACATACATTGTATTAACTATTAACTGCATGCACCCTATTGACATCCATATTCAAGATATTATTTCTATTATCAATTCACATTCTCAGCTTTGATCTAATTCTTAAGATAGCAATATCTCTTCTCTTTGTCTCAGTTAGCTATAAAACACATCACTATAATTCATAGTTTAAGAAATAAACCTACCTCTCTTATCACTAAATCTACATATTCAGTTTACCACTGCAAACTAACTGAGAAATTATATGATCCAAATAATTATAGAAAGCTTAAGCTAATATATTAGCATAAAACTTGATCTCCTGCACTTTTATTTAAGACTAAGTCATATCTTTATGTTATTATTCCTGCTTTGAAATATCTTTATAGACTCTGGTCAGCTCAAGTAGAGAAGATAAGATATTTCCATTTTATTATTGCTCTCTAGATGGGCCTTGATAAGATGGCAGAGTATTATGATTGAACAGATAACTCTGATATATATGTAGCATCAATTTATATATTATTATCAATCTTTCTACTTAATAATGCTTCTGATACTCAGTTGTAATGCCAGCTTTTTATCTAGAGAGAAAAGATGCTCATTTATAGAAAGAAGCATATATCTTAATGAAATCTATCATAAGTATTTCTCTAGCATATAGAATATTACAAATATATCTACAACAAAAAGACTTGGCCTTTTCAGTTGGTTGCTTATATACAAGTTATTATATAAGGTATCTGATAATGATAAGTCTGAAAATAAAAGACATATTCTGCCTTCCAATCTACTCAAGTTATAGCTCAAGGAATTTAACAACTATCTTAACTCAACAGAATTTCTCCTTGAAAGTATGCCTATAGTTTACTAGTGAGGTATAAGTAATCTGGATATTATCTTAAAGAATTTTTCCTATTTTTTGCATTTTCTTAGTTAAATGCAATCTGATATCTAGTATAGGCTGCTATTGCAAGAGACTACCTTTCTATAATGGCATTCTTAGTCTCAAATGAATATGCCTCCTCTCAAGGTAGGATTATTATTAGCAAATGATGATCATGTCTTAAGGGCAATATTGTGGTTTCTTTTGTCTATAGCTACTGTCTAGGCTATCAACTAGTGTAGATATTCTCAGAGATAAAAAGGTCACTGGAAGAATCATGTTTTGCCAGCATTGGCCTATTTCCCAAGTTTTTCCAAAGACAGCTGTTCACTCCAGCCGCGGCAACAGGCTCTGTCTTGTAAAATGCGCCCATGGTATTGGGAGTGACAGTAGAAGCAAGAGGGATAACCTCTATGCAGTTGCATAGATATACTACAATATCCAGTGAGCGAACATTGCATATATAGACATTGTGCACAGTCAGTCACCATAGTTGAAGGAGGTGGAGCTCATCATAATGTAATTGGCTTCTGTGTTGGTGTTAGCAGCTATAGCAGTAAGATGAGGCATAAGAGCATGTTGTCTGGTGTCCTGAGCATGATCAAAGATGGTTAGTTGGCAGCGCTCCTCTGAAAAATCACATGGTTGACAAACACACATAAAGACTCAATATTACAGTCAGAAAATGTTAGCAAGGTATGCATTATGAATGGTAACAATAAGTAGTGGTTATATGAGCTATGAGAATAATATCTATACTGTTGGGGAGTATGTTCAACTACCGAAAAGGATATAGTATCAGTGTATTGGGATACAGTGAAATATATTGAACAAGAAGTTGCTGGTATATATGAGTGCAATTTGCAGAGGATTGTGCTGTCACTTTTGACGCAAATCTGTGGTTATTTTTTTCTTTAGATTTTGTTACAGACATAATGAGCATCTGTTACAAGATGTCAATTTGTTGTTGCATGTGAGATAGGAAAAGTGAGCTCGAGTGTTTTATAAAATTTGCAATTGTCATTTTCATCATTGTAAATGTATTAGGTGCTTATTACAAAAGGACAATTTGTCATTGCACATGGAATAGGTAATGTGAGCAAAATAGAGTGACAAATGTTAGGTATGTATACTGCAAAAAGGAGCAGGTAGTTAAGTGGTGCGTATTGAACTACTATCAGTATACCTGTAATAATAATCGAGATAGTAATGATAATTCATTGTTCCTCTTTCTTAGGGTTATCTGTTTGGGCTGAAACTTAATATGCTCATTAAAGTATATGGTTTCCAAAGTTTCCTATCTCGACAGTGAATGCCATGCTCACAGGGTGTGGACACATGCACAACTTCTCAGATTGAAAGTGCTATTCAAAATGCTATTGACTATTATCATGCTCACATAGATGATAAACCTACACCTACTTAAGCCACCGTTACACAGGCATTTGCTCAACAAACATAGTATCCCATAGCAAAATGTATGGAATATAGACAAAAAGGGAATTCAGTGAGATGGTGGGTGTAAACAGCAAGCAATGCAATATTTCATACTGCATGATTGTTGTCCTAAGTACAAGCTACGGAGTCCCAATCTGGAGATTGTTATGGTTATTGAATGTGTCTCTGCTGAGGGAGGAGGTGTCACATTTGGCTTGATTTTTGCAGGTAAAGAATACCATTGAGAGTGACTTGAAGCTGACCCTGACACTTTGTAAGTGCTTCTATTGATATTGAAATTGATATGGCCTCATGGTTGCGAGTTTTCAGCATTGGTGTCTCACCAAATGGTTGGTCCGATAAGCATCTGTGCAGAGAATAGAGTGAGAAAACCTTCCTTCCACAGGCTACAGCAAAAAGTGATCCCTCAGCCCTAAGTATGCTCATCTTTGATGGGCACAACTCTAATGAGGCAAAGAAGATCCAACCCCTTGCAAAAGCCAATGGGTGCCATCAGTTAATGTGAGTTCTATTCTCAACTCCTCTCCATCTTCATGTCCCGTCATGGAATCCACACCACTGGATAAGGTACCAGGTAACCTAGGCCCATTGCTATCCTTGAATGTAAACCCACCTAGTGATACATATTTCCTCTCAAACCTGAGAGGTGAGCTAGGTCCAGTAGCTGCATCCCTCAATCTTTCACCCTATCTGACTATCAGATATAACAGCCATGCCCAGCACAAATCAGTGCACTCATGTTAGCAACTGAAGCATTACGACAGTAAAATCAAACATTAAACAATTCACTTGGCTGCACTGCAAGATGGCAGAGATGGAGTGTGAGACATTGAGCCTATGAGGAGCAGGAAGCCCGTTGAGAGCAGGCTCAAATTTAAAAGAAGAAGGGAGCACTAGAAGCTGCCCTCAAGGCAAAGGAGGCTGAACGAGAGGGAAGATGACAAGCGGCTGTTGTGAACAATACATTTCAGTTCACCAGTCCCCTGTCTACCAAAACAAACAAAGACAGCCAATGATCTCAAGGACATCCTCGCTTCTCTCAAGAATCCCACTCTGAAACTACTTGCTTGCCATCTCATGAGATAACTTCTTGTTGACACAATCCTTGAAGATGTCAATAGAAATCTGCACCTTTGGGTACACCCATACTACGAAAGGCTCTTTATGCCTACAAGGGACATATGAAGGGAATCTCCAACTGAAGAAAATGGACCTTCTCCCAGTTGACACTGCATATCCCCAACTTCTTCAACTCCGCCTTATCCTATGCAGCTTATCGGTCTGGAATGCATTCCCACTACACTTGTTGCGGGACCATCACACCCATTGCAATCATAAGAGCCAAATACTCCTAGCTATTGCTCCTATTCAAACCCATTTCAGACTTATAATCCATTCACTAATGTTCCATACTCACTTGTCAGAGCAAGCATGTTTGGCAGATTTGGTGTGTCTAAATGTAGATGTTGATGTTATATTGCTAATGTCACACAGATGTTATATAGACATACCTTATTAGTGGAAGTAGGATGAGTATTGTGATTTGTGAAATCAAGTAAGTTTTGCAGACTCCGGACTCAAGAGGAGCAGCTTGAGTGTGGTCACGGTTAAGTACTCACTATGCCAAACCCCCACATGGTATAAGAAGATGACTATATTTCAAAGTTGAAGAGCCTCTCTTTTCATATCATCTGATTTGCAACATTGAGAGGAATGCTAGTAAGCTTAAGGTGCATTCTCCAATGCTATGCATCTGGTACAGCCTCTTCACAGTCTAGATCCATTTTATGAGATCTAGGGTACACTGAACAAGTCGTCTATACACTAGTATCTTCTTATAGCTCCTAACTTACCTCTTACCACCATCTTAGCCATGGACTCATTGACTTCTGGAAATGCAAAAAAACCTTGTTGGTAGCCCTTCTTCTGTTGCTCATGGTCCCTCGACTTACGAGAATAGGAAATGTGACAACAGCCCTGTGCCTCATGGACCTACTTAGCCCACATTTGTGCAGATAGTAGACTACCTCAAGGAAGAGCAAGCACTCTTCATCAAGATTGGCAAGGATGGTTTGATTGCCACACTCCAGAAGTTGGACAAACAGTCAAAGAACATATGTATCACCCAACACTCATTCATGAAGTTATGGATTATGTGCTGAATTTTGACTTGATTATCATATAGTCTGGGCATACACACATTCTGTCATGCAAAGTATGTCAATTCCCATGTTGAAGATGCAGCGACAGCTAACCTCATTCGTAGCAGTCCACTGACTGGATTAGTCAACAAATAACTCTGGGCGAAACTGGTTTCATCAATCATGGTGGTCTACCAATGATCTTGACCAATCTTGGGCATTATCCTGGATTCCCTCTTTGTAATTGGTGAGCGAGAAAGGATTGTGGTACTAAAAGGCGTAAGTCGAACCCTAAGATATTTGTCAATTGTTATCTCATTCATGATTTCATTTTGTAGTATCAGATACTGTTATTGAATTCCAAGGTCTAACTGTAGTCCAAGTTTCCCAGAATCAAGCCACTGTAGTATCTCAGTCCTTCAAAAGTGGTTCTTTCATCACAGGCCCATAGCTTAATGAAGCAGACTATCTTCCAGATATCTTCTCAGGCCATCTGTTCAATACTGATTCAATACTGATATCATCTCTCACACTAAAGCTCTCATTGTACCTCGCGAGACTCAAGCTCGAGCCCATTGTGAATTTCCAAAAATATGATGCGCTCCTCATAGTCACTAAGCAAGTTCGCCTCCTGCAGGGCCCGAAGAGGTTGAAGGTCAACCTCCCTCCTCGCAATTTAATCTAGAGAGCGAGGATGCTAGTTTAGATGGTCTTATGACAATGGAAGAAGAGGTTGAGCGAGATTAGACTACGTTTTAGATCGTATTTATCCTACCTCCAATAAATATAGACTTCTGACTCAGATACTCTGACCAATCCGCAGGATGAAACATTTCGTGAAAAAAGAACTCATCTGAGGGCTCTGAAAGAGTCTGAGAATCATTTGAGACCTCTGAATTATACTCCAGAATGGATCTCTGAGGCTCAAGTGTCTGAACATCCTGAAGGCATCTGAGAGCGTGCTCTTGGAAGTCCTCAGAGCTTCTAAGGATCTACAGAACTGTCCTTTATAGGATACAGCCATTTATTATGAATAGTGAAGATTTGAATGAAGAAACTTGAAGATAGGGGGAATGAGAGAGGGTCAAGAGCTAGGCACAACAAGCTTTATTCATATATGTATGTGAGAAGCTTAAGCTGCTATCTGTTGATCGCATGACACTCTTCCTCCGGATAACCTTCTAACAATGCTCTTCAGACTCGGACATCTTATGATTGTATTTTGTAATTGGCTCATCTCTTTGTGGCCCAGAACAACTCTAACCTGCAACTTAAACTAAACCTCAAGGTCCAAACTTCTGAGTCATTGACCCCCAGACCAAGGAAGTTGAGATTGAGATTCAGGCCACACTTTAAATTTGATCCATAATGGCTGCAATAGGCAGAATGAGATCGAGAGCATTAGGATTACTATGTGGAATGGAGTTATTAACATAGGTAAAAGAATAGGGAGGCAATCTGGAACTGTTACAGACTATACTTTGCCACCCAGTCAGCCCCTAGGTTAGGGTTGGGCTTAAGGGATTCCCCCTTGCTTCTATTGCCTTGTGACAAGTACACTTCTATTTGCCTTAATCCTTTTGTAGTTATAGTGCTTCCCACATATGCCCGCCATCATCGGAGCTTCTCAGCTTCCTCCGTCCTATTATTAGTTTAACTTCTGCTTCTTGCCTTCTGCCGTTCTGTCTGCCTTCCATATCTATAGTTAGCATGCACTGCCTTAGTGCATGGACCATCTTAGTTAGTATAAGTAGTCACCCTTTGTACAGGTCAAGCCAAGCTTGATCTACTCATCGCTACCGGTCTATACATCTCATAACGCTACCTTATCTTGTGTGGTCCTGGCTCTACTTGGATACTTATAAGTTATAACCAGGGTCAGTTGTAACAGGAACAGTGCCTTTAGAGATTCAACTTTTATATGCAAAACATCATCTCTTGTTGCAAAAAAACCAATTACAATATATGTGAATGTATAGTATACTTGAAATAGTCATTCATTTGTACGATGGCCAGGATAGAGACCCAACAATATGCTAGATGAATTCATCCTTGACCTTATTATGGGAGATCAAGAAGTGCAATGTTCTTCTATGGAGGATCTATCTGCGGAATGAATCGCGCTGAAGGATTAGATTCATCCCTCACCCAAAACCTGTATCCTGAAGCCATGATGAGAAGCCATAGATCAACAAAAGGACTATATCAAACACTCAATGAGTACCGAGCCAAAGACATGGCGTTAGAGGAACTATGATAGATAGATTCTATTGCAAAAGGGGTAAGAGTAGTATAGGTTGGGCCCATGTATCTTTTGTAATCCTATTGGTTACTTCTGCAAAGAGGCGAGGCACAGGCTATTAGAGAGTAGACAGTGTCTGGTCTAGGTGATAGACTACGGGACCATAGTATGTTGGGCACACATAAGGAGCCTACCACCACATGTGCTTAATGGCGGTGAGTCATGGCCAATTGATGGTGGTCTGACACTGGTGAAGCAACAAGACATCATGGCATCACACTAGAGTTAGACTTCAAGATATGTCGATAACTTGTACACACCACTCATAAGCAACTTGTGTCAGAGTACACTAGTGGAAAAATGAGAAAGGAGCTCATCGAGATGGGCAACTTCTGATAGCATATCTAGAGGGGAGGTTTGATCGTGGGTGCCCGAAGGATCTGCAGCACATCCATAAGAGTAGAGAGCCTAGTGAGAGAAGGCAATGACAAGACTTACCTGTTAACCCCAGAGACAACCCCCATTCAGAATCAATTACACAGATCTTGTTAAAGGGTAACTTAAACCAGGGAATAGATTGACCTGGGGGACACACAAATGCTCTGGAACACAATGAGAGCAGTTAGATTGAGAGGTAATTACAATACTTGCCTGGAACACAATGAGAGCAGTTAGAGAGCCCTGAAAGCGACCAGGCATACTAGATAGGAAGGAGAACTCGGCTATAGCCGAGTTAAGCGCTGAAGGCTCGGCAATAAGCGAAGAAAAGCGAAATGAAACACAAGTCCACCCTGCATTGGGTGGAGCACTAAATACTGAAGCTAGAGCGAAGGGGAAAAGTGCTACTAGAAGCTGAGTGTCTACAGAGTCCGTTTATGAAGTCAAAAGATAGAATAGATAAGGTGGAACATCACCAAAACACGAAGTTTAACACTCCCCCTTGATGTTGCACCTCTGAAACTCCCCCTGGACCCAGTGTCACTCCAAACCCATCATAGACCGGAATTCCTCAACCTTGGCTCGAGGCAGGGACTTGGTCAGCATGTCAGCAGGCATCAGCACTCCAGCAAGGTGTGTAGGCACAATCAGACCGCTTTCGACAGTGTCCTTCAGCCAGTGATAGCGCAAGTCGAGGTGTTTCATTCGACCATGGTGCTCAGGGTTTTTGGCAACACTGACAGCACTGAGATTGTTGATGAAGAGGGTGGAGGAAGATGGAAGGGAGTAGCCAAGTTCATCAAGCAGGTGACGCATCCAGAGGATTTCCTTGCCAGCCTCACATGCAGCAATGTACTCAGCCTCTGTGGTCGATAAAGCGACCATAGGCTGCAGCTTGGAGGACCAGTCAACCGCTCCAGAGCCAATCTTGACCAGATAGCCACCAGTTGAACGCATCTTGGGCTTCTCACCAGCATGGTCAGCATCAGAGTAGACCTGGAAGAGCTCAGAGCGATCTCCAGGCCTGTAGGTGAGGCGGAGATCCATGGTGCCCTTCAGATAGCGAAAGAGGTGCTTCACAGCCTGCCAGTGCGCCTTCCCTGGATTGGAGTTGAAGCGAGCAAGCTGGGAGACAGTGTAGGCAATGTCTGGACGAGTACAGGTGGCCAGATACATCAGAGCACCCACAGCATTGACGTAGGGCAAAGCGGTCATCCCTGCGCTTTCCTGAGGTGTTTGAGCACCCAGATCAGGCGAGAGGCGTAGTCCTGGCTCCATGGGAGTAGAGACAGGGTTGCACTCACTGAAACCAAAGCGGTCAAGCATGTTGATGATGTACTGACGCTGGGAGAGTGAAAGCGAGCGGTTTGGACGATTCCTGGTGATCTCAATGCCTAGGAGGTAGCTGGTGGGACCCAAATCTCGAAGTTTGAAGTGCTTCTGGAGGTCCTGGACAGTCTGGTTGATAGAGGCTTTGGATGTTGCAGCAATGGTGATATCGTCGATGAAAATAGGGATGATAATGCGCACCTCATCCTTGGCATAGACATAGACAGAGGGATCTGACTGGAGACGTGCAAAACCAAGGGAATCAAGGGTAGAATGGAGTTTCTGGTTCCAGAGTCGACCTGCCTGTTTGAGACCATACAAGGCCTTGACAAGGCGAAGGACATGGCCCTCACCACCGCTCTGGAAGCCCTCAGGCTGCTGCATGTAGATCTCAGTGTCCAAATCACTGTTGATGAATGCCTGAGAGATGTCCAGGGAGTGCAGCTCAAGGTCCTCAGTGGCAGCAAGAGCCAAAACCGTCCTAATCGTTGCCATCCGCACTGTGGGGGCAAAGGTTTCGACATAGTCATACCCAGGGCGTTGGTTATAGCCCTTGGCGACGAGTCTGGCCTTGTACCGCTCCAGGGAGCCGTCTGCATGCCGCTTTGTGTTGAACACCCATTTGCACCCAATAGCTCGCTTTCCAGCAGGAAGAGGACAGGTCTCCCAAGTGCCATTTGCGATGAGGTTGTTGAATTCTGTGAGTGCTGCTTCACGCCACTGAGAGGCCTCAGGACGCTTCATAGCCTCTGCAAAAGACAAGGGATCAGCATCACCGCTGGAGGCAGCAAATGCGATCTCAGGATCATCATCCTCAGGCTCAGAATCTGTGTCAGCAGGAGATGGAGAGCGAAGTTTCCACCAGTCACCAGGTGGCTTGCCTGCATTCGATCTGCCTGTGCGACGTGCAGGAGGCGGATCCTGAGGCTCTGGTGAGGCAGGTGGCGAAGGAGAGTGAGGTGCAGGGCCTGGAGAAGGCAAGGGAGAGTTGGAAGCGACATGAGGGGCAGCAGCAGCAGGGAGGCCAGAAGGACGAGACTAGATGTGAGAGCACTGTGGATGTCTCTGTGCAAGCGGCCTGTTGTCCTGAGGCTCTGGGAGTGCAGGGGCAATGTCAGGAGCGAGTGGAAGAGCTGGATGTGGTGGGACAGCAGGGTTATTCTGCTCAGGAGCTGGTTGTAGAGGAGGCTCAAGAACCTCCCCCCCAGAATGAGACGCTGGCACATCATCATCTGAGAACCAAGGCATCACAGAGGAAGCAGGAAGGGATGAAGTGGATGATGCAGGGGTGTCAGAGACAGCTTGAGAGGGCAGGGGCGAAGAAATCGACTTTTTGAGACCTGGGTAGAAGTGTTCATCAAATTCAGCACGCTCTGAGATAACTACCTTCCTCGTCATCAGATTGTAGAACTTCCAGCCCTTGTAACCATCTGGGTAGCCAATAAACACACATTTCTCCATGTGAGGCCCTAAGGCCACATGCTTGTCCTTCTGCACATGAACATATGCAGTGCACCGAAAGACCCTGAGATGAGAAAGGTCCGGTTTCTTGCCATGGAATCCCTCAAAGGGCGTAAGACCGCGAAGGGAGGAAGTCGGACAGCGGTTAATGATGTGGATGAAGGAATGGAGGGCCTCACCCCAGAACTGACGCGGCAAATTCGATTCCGAAAGCATGTAAGTAATGCGCTCAGAGAGGAGCCGATTGAAGCGTTCAGCAACTCCATTCTGCTGAGGCCGATTCCGGGTTGTATGGCGTCTGACAATGCCATGGTCGATGCAGTACTGGTCCATCTCCTTGGACATGTACTCGCCACCCTTATCGTCCTGCAGAGCACCGATCCGGAAGCCTTTGTTGCGCACATAAGCATGGTAGAGCTTGAAAGCGGAAAACTGCTGGGATTTCGCTTTCAAAAGCACCACAACTCGGTACTTGTACTTCCCATCGATGTACGTGACCCAATAGCGGTAGCCACCAAAGGTCTGGACATCTAGGGGACCGTGGAGGTCAGAATGGACGACTTCACAAGCAGAAGAGAGCTCTGTGGTCGATGAGGGGAAGGGATTGGCATGCATCTTGCCGGCTAGACAAGGCTCACAGATGGGGTCAGGAACACCCTCAGAGTGGATGGTGATTCCAGTTGCCAGTTTCTGGTGGATAAGGGCCTTAACACTGTCGATGTTGTGGTGAGCTAGTCGACGATGCCAGAGGGATAGGCTGAGAGGCAGAGTGGAGGCAAGAGCGGCATTTTCAAAGGAGCTGAGAGGGAGAACATCTCCAGCAAGGAAAGCGGTGTTGTTAGAGTCAATGGGAGCGAAAAATGCGAGCTGCCCACAAAGTTTGAAGTCCATTCGGTTGTTGTGGATGTGCACATGAAAGAAATGCATTCTAACGAGATACAGGACAGATAGGAGGTTGGTTTTCAATGCTGGGACATGCAGAACTCGACTAAACTCTACAGGACGCAATCTCGACCCCTCAGAACGCGGTGTAAAGTGTACAGACCCCACTCCAGCACTGAAGACGATGGTGTTGTTGGCAAGGCGAATGGGGGTGCGAAAGGGCTTGTAATTGCGAAGCCAGTGACGATGGGGGGTCATATGAGAAGTAGCCCCTGTGTCTGCAGTCCACAAAGCGTCAGCAACGACGTCTAGAGGCGAATAGAGCGAGGAGGGATCAGAGGAAGCACTTGCACTACCAGCAAACTCCTGGACCTCCTGGACCGAAGCAGAGGGTGTCTGCTGGTCCTGGGCGATGTTGGCCTTCTGGGGACGCTTTCTGCCGCCTTCCTGACGCTTCTGACGCTTCTCCTGGGCCTCCTTCGATGCAGAAGCCTTGGCCTCACGAAAGCGGAAGCAGGAATCGATGGAATGGCCTGGGAGCGAGCAGAATGCGCAGACAGCAGTCGAAACAACACTTGCAGAGAGGGCAGAGGCAACAGAGGAGTTGCCAGACTCGACCCTGTGCTTCAGATTGATGTCCTCAGTGATGAAGGCCTGCAAAAGCGTGTTCTTGTCGAGTTTGTTGACCAGCTGGAGCGATGTAGAGAGGTGGTGGAACTCCTCAGGTAGAGAGCGAAGCATGGTCATGCAAACCAGCTCATCGTCGAGGGAAGTGAGGTCAAAGGAGGGAGGGCGAAGGTTTTTGATCCTGAGCATGGTTTCGTCAATCCTGGTGCTCAAAGCGAGCAGGGATTCGTCCTCCTTCTTCCTGATGCTGAAGAGGTTGTCATAGGCGTTGAAACGAGCTCCAGGGCGCTGTTGGAGGTGCACAGACTTGAGTTTGGCCCAGATCTTGACAGGATCCTCCTCGATACCAGCCAAATGCGTCCTCTGCTCGACATCTACAGCAAGAAAGAGCTCACCAGCCGCTTTGAGGGCCTTCTCATCCCACTTGTCCATCAACCCCTGCTCCAAAGCGGTCACCTTAGCAGGATCATCTGCCTCAGGACGCTTTTCCACCCCTTTCACCAGCCTGTACAGCCCAGAACGCATCATCCAAGCCTTCATTTCGCCGCTCCACTGGGGGTAGTTGTCCACAGAGAGCTTTTTGAAGTTGGGGAGGGTAGATGAGGTGGAAGACATGTCAAAAGCGAGGTAGGGGGAGCAGCAGAGAGCAAAAGCGAAGCAGAGAGGGATAGAGTTGGCCGATCAGGACCGATGTTGGTAGATGGGGAGTTTGGAGGATGGGGAATCCGATGCAAAAAGAATTGGAGCGAGGGGACAAGCGGTTGTTGAATGAAAACTCTTGTAAAATCAGCTGTGGCAGAGATAAGGAAGCCGGGGCCCATAACCTGTTAAAGGGTGACTTAAACCAGGGAATAGATTGACCTGGGGGACACACAAATGCTCTGGAACACAATGAGAGCAGTTAGATTGAGAGGTAATTACAATACTTGCCTGGAACACAATGAGAGCAGTTAGAGAGCCCTGAAAGCGACCAGGCATACTAGATAGGAAGGAGAACTCGGCTATAGCCGAGTTAAGCGCTGAAGGCTTGGCAATAAGCGAAGAAAAGCGAAATGAAACACAAGTCCACCCTGCATTGGGTGGAGCACTAAATACTGAAGCTAGAGCGAAGGGGAAAAGTGCTACTAGAAGCTGAGTGTCTACAGAGTCCGTTTATGAAGTCAAAAGATAGAATAGATAAGGTGGAACATCACCAAAACACGAAGTTTAACAGATCTATCAATTACTTGAACAGATTTGTCGATTGCATAGATCTGTCAGTTGAAGGCACTCTCTATGGCTGGCATGGAGACAGAGAAGGGAGGAGTGAGGTCTTTGAGAAGGAACATGGGGCATGCATACCAAGAATACAAGTAGACATTATCCCATACCCACTGTAATCTCAACCTGAAGGAAACATATAGAGGAATGACGAAATGCAAGACAGACCATGCTAGCACCTGGCACTGTACTACATGAGGACCACAGATAATCCTCCACATGCATGCGACATCCAGTCACCAGCTGGCAGCAGTATGGACGTAGACAGGAAGCTCTCAGCCCACATATACACTGTCTTTGTTTGCTCATGTTGTCTATCACCATTAGCATATGTAATTGCCCTATTAAGTATCTTTTTGTGACCATGAGGCTGTGCACCAGGCTATAGACTCAGATTCTATTCCCAACTTTCATGTTCTGTCGGTATCATTAATATTCTGTATGGGATTCTGGTTGGAAACTGCTGTACTTCAGGTGACTGATGACTCCTTGCACGCCTGCTCACTCGGCCTCTCAAAAAGTATTTGGGTTGGGGAATAACAAAGTTTCCATCCCAATACTATGCCTCAGGGTTATCTTGACCAGCGACATCAGTTAGATGAACCATTCCTTCTATTATTGATGTGATACCTGAGATCCCTCCTCCTTGTGTATAATGCTACATTCAATGCCGCAAGTCTCAGAGTCCGGACCTGAGTAGTATCAACTTGAAGCTCAACTTCTCCCCTTCTCACTTGTCATATCCGTATGTGCTTGCAGTATCATGAGTGGCATATGAATTACTCTTTACCAAGTTTGTTTACTGCTATGTGCAGTGGAGAAGAAATAGAAGGATTCACCAGATGTGGCAGGGATCTCTATAGAATCAGGTACTAAAAGCTTCTGTGCATCGTATAGAAGTGACTGACAATATTTGTTGATGATCCAACTAATCGTTACAAAAGAAAAAATATTTCTGTATTCTGCAGAGTCTGTTGACTAGCTCATATTAAGCTTCTCTGACACAATCACACTTCTGTATATAACTTGAGACATTTTCTCTGTGCATGGATGGTGCAAAATTCTTGCAGGATACATTTTTACAATGTATAGCTATAAGATCTTAGGCTAAGATAAGGGTGATATAATTAGATAGATATTGTCAGTTACTGGCAGTATCATTTTGTGAGCAGCCTGGCAATATGTCCACATCGACCTTGGAAATTGGTCTCTGGTGTAAGCTTGGATTCGAAGCAAGAGCTGCCTCATGCTGGAAGCAAGAAAAGCACACACAATTTGTTAATATGTTCTTTCATTTAGTATGTTCATATATAACACATAGGTCTCATAAAAGTACCATGGCATAATGCTGAATTGTAGACATAAAGCTAGACTTGCAGGTCAAACCGGCAGCGTGCACCAGAACGGCTAAAGATGAGGAATGATATTTATGATTTGTATGGTCTGTATAACTGGTAGTAAGTATTGTGAACTGACTACGAATTGGCTACGATGCTCTATATATTCATATTTCTTCAAGACTAATGTGCTTCATACCAGTCTCAACTCAAATCACAACCTCAGTTATTGGAAAGGGCTTAAGCTTACTACCATTCAAAATTACATATACATATGAGCTATGGCAAAGGTGTGGCAAAGACGGATCTGAAGGGTAGTTATAATTACTCATTGCATATAGGTCAATTCTACCATTCAAAAGTGAGTCCAAAAGTTACATCAGAAGCAACCAAAAATTGACCATTCTAAACTCCTCTAAAACTGCACAACTAGTACTGTTAGCCTTCTTACGCATAATGATTTGTTGCACAGACTTACTCCAGAACTTACATCCCCTGTTATCAGAGTTGCTCAGAATCTTTTAGTCACAAGATAAGAATTACTAAGAACACACCTTCCATGCTCGAACTGCTTACTGTTTATACTTCTGATAAGCCTTCAGTAGTACCCAGTTCAGATCTATCTTTCCACTGACATTAGGGATTGATAAGCAATGATGAGACATGGTAGAGTGAGGATTGCTGTCACAGCCAACATACCATCCATCATACGAGTGCACCCATACATTGATATTCGAGGTTTCAGGATGTATATGAATGAAGAGCACCCCCAACTCTCTTGATTCAAGACTGTCTAGCTCCAGAGGAATGTGCAGAATGCGAACAGAAACTTGCATGAAGATGAAAAATTCTCCCTCTTCCTAAGAGAAAAATGCAACGATTTAACAAGAACCGTAGATTCATATGGTCTTGTCGGGGGAATCTCAGGTGCTACAATGTTTGTTGGAAGCGCAGAATCTGAAGGAGGCGATGTTGAGCTGGACTTGCTGCTAGAAGGTGTCGAATATGAGACACATCCAGATCCGGGACTTGAATCACAAAATGAGTGTGTATTCTCAGAGAAACTGTTACCATTGAAACTAGGGCTGCATATGGAATGTGAATATGCTGAGGAAATATTAGATCATAACCTCAAGCTCATTCAGACAAGTTGGGTTGACATCACTCACATGTATCAGATTGAGACTGAGGATTAGTGCTGGTTCGCCTGGCACTGCGCCTCAACCTGGTCTCTGGCTCCATCACTACGCCCGGCAACCATGTAGGTACTGTATGTAGTGACAGAAGATGCAAATTACGGATTTGATCAGCCTCCGACATACCCTGAGGCTCTTCGTAGACATCCAGTGTTCAAGGGGCCACATCAGTATCTGCTGAATAATCAAGAACATCTTCATCAGTCGCTGTGGACATCTCCAAGCTCTGGTCTGTGTCCTCATTAACAGCTCTGCATTGATGGCATATTGAGTTCAGGGTTCTGAGATAGATATCACGTCAAGGAATGAAACATTTAATACATGTGAAGGCATAGATATCCCAGTTGCATACCTCTGAGTCCTAAATTCTTCCAGACCTTGGCTGGACCAACATTTGAGGTCAGTAGCTTGGAAAAGTCATCATGAAAACTGTCTTTGATTAAAATTGATAATCTAAGAAGTTCAGGTAGGGGTATATTACATCACATAGAAGATAGTCATACCTTCGAATTCTACTGTGGCCGCATTGCTTTCATCACGCAAGTTCAAGATTCGACATTATCTTGGATATTCCTTGACATTATCTTGGATGTTCATCGACCTCACCAAGTAGCCTCAAGCTCTTATATATATTAGTATGACTTGTGATCATAGGTGCCTGAAAGCATCACATGCTGCATAGGTCTAGCCTCAGTGCATATAACTAATATCATGAAATGATGTATATATATTACCAGGTTGGCATGATTGTTTGCTCAGCTAGTTTACATTGAGGATAAAGATGTCGTCTTCACAGTAAGTTAGTATATCATTGACTTTCCATAATAGTTGATCACAAGTTGTACTCATTTCGAATACAATACAATGTGATAGGTACTATATAATTATCTTTACCCTATTCAAATGTTCTCTTGCTATTGTCAAGGCCTGAGTATCTTGCAAGCTGGACCTGGGTTGCTATCACTTCTGATCTCTCTATCGGCACTGACTTCAATTGTTTTGGCCACACTCACTATCGGATAGTCTCCATAATCTGGGACATCAAAAGCCCCACTCTCCCCGAGTCTAAAACTGTAGATACTATAGACTTGTATCTACATTCAGAGAGAGGCAGACAAGGTCCACAGGAGCTACAGCAGGCAAGAACCTATATGGTGGCCACCTTCCTCACTCTCGCTCAAACACCTGATTAAGAGATGAGATGGGCATGGGAATGTTCCATAGCCAGCAAAACCAATAGTAAACATCAATAGAAATATCATTATTGGAAAATGGCCATTGGAGCATTCAGTGATACTCCAGGCTAGTGTAACACTTCACGAAGTATGTAAAAATTCAGGTGGGTCATATCATGCCTCAGTATGTGAATAATCCTATCTGCGCATGAGGTCAGAAGTGGCTTGCACTACTAAACTCCCAATGGCTACATGTACAAGCAGTTGGTGTGTTATTGCATCAATATGATAATCCGGATGGAAACCGCAAGCGAGGGGATCAAGGGACACCAGTCAAGGCCTTCAACAAAAGTTGGAGGAGGTAGCAAACCTCCTATGTCACAAGATGTATGACAACTAATCGGGTGCAGCAGTGATCACAAGCGACTACACTATGCATACGGCATTGATCTGTCGATACATGAAAATTACTACACTACCTTTACAGCTGCAGGCAGGTTGATTTCTAGATCTGGCTGTCCTATACTGTTAGTAGATGATTGACATACTGGCGCAGTATATGTCATGAAACATTTGCCAGTCTTCAAGATCACACACATGACCTTCAATTCATGGTAGTGTACAAACCCAGTTATAGTCCAAGTATATTATTCAAAGCAAAATTCCAATACACCTCAATAGCACAAAAAAGTAAAAATAAGGGTCTAGAACAATGTCTACAGTACCACTGAAGGATCAGAGAAGTTAAATTTACGAAAGTATATCTGCCTGGTAGTATAATAGTAGATAAGATCCAGAGAGAGAAAATGAACACAACCCAGCAAACTATAGACAGTGAGAACATATAGCTTTAGGGATGAGTCTAGGATTAATATTAGAGAGGAATACATCACATGACCTTGTATTTCGTCAAATTTAAATCAAGTAATGCTTCCACTTAGACTAAAAATGACCATGGGGATAGCCAGTGTCTACCAGCCCAACAGGTATCGCAGGAGGTTCTATGCCCTTATTACACAACAGTAAACAGAACTTCTAAATATGTTCTGTTGCCATCATGCACTTTGTGCAAGATGGTGGAGGAAGTGCATGATACCAAGGGGACGTTGACTGAGGGAGAGGTGAAGGTGAGATATTGTTTTGCAGCAGGACATATTGTAGGTGTGAGCACCTCATGAGGAGCATGATTGCCAATTGGCGATAGCATTGATAGTCCTTGGTCATTTCTAAGAGAGCTCGGACAGGTGAATGCAGACGATATGAAGAAGCAGAACCTATCACATCCAAAGATTACATACAAGCATACAAGAGACATACTAGTCAGATGAACCTAATGTGGGGATCCCAATATCAAACTTCTTTATCTGAACCTTCACCTGGCGACTTATTTTCAGCCACCATTTGGGCCTAATTTGCACATCAATACAAAGAACTTGAAGCCCCTTGAATAGGCCACGTATTGATTAACATATAGTATTTTCAACAGCAACAATAGCATTAGCCTATACTTACACATGAGGTGAGTGATATCCACAGCGATCTGTCATTGCAAACGAATAGGAAGAAAGTGCTTGTTCACTAAGACAACAAATTCAATATCAGAGCTTCTAGGATCCATAGAACCATCTACTGTAAGATCAACAGACTCATCTACTATAGGATTCACAGAGCTGCCTATAGGATCAAGGCCATCCATTATAGAATCTGGAGAGCCATCCATTATGGACAGTGAAGATTTGAATGTCAAATGTGGAGTTCAAGAAGCTTAAAGCTCAGGGAGGTGAGAGTCTGAGAGAGGGTCAGGAGCTGGATGCCATATCCATACATGTATGTGAGAAGTAGGCTCAGTTCTCACCCTCTAAATCAAGAAGACAGCCACTATCTGTTGATTGCATACCACCATGGCCAAAATAATGATCAGCTCTCCCTCCGAATCATCTCCTCACACATTCAATGATTATACTTCTCAACCTGGTATTGTGGGCTCTGGCTCAATTGAACTTGGCATTGCTGTAGCTTGTATTCACAGGCATGCGATTGCATCTCCCCATAGCCCAGCATCCATATAGCTCTAACCTCCAACTTTGACTGAATCCTGAGGCCTGAATAAGATCAAGAGATCAATATTAGTATATTACTAGCCCAGGCTTGGGTTGCTAATGTAGGTAGAGGAATAGTGGGGTAATCTCAACCAATGAGATAATTATAAATTTGGTTTCTCAAGGTCTGAAAGATTACATGTCATATCCTCTCATATTCTCGATGAAATCAAATGAGTGTGTCTCCTGTTACTGAGACAATAATAATGATTGAGAAAGATAGACATACCTGTGTCTGATACCGTGCTCTAGGACTCGACTCAGAGTCAGGTCCTTACAAGCTTGTGTTTGAGCGACAACTGATTACTTGAAGTGGGTAGCATCAGTTTCCTCAACTTAAATTGCTCATGAAAGGCTTGGAGAAGTCTCAATCTAATCTACTTCTAGATCAGACTGAACCAGGTTAGATTTATTAGAAGGTAGATCTAAGCTTCTTGAATATACGTGTAATTACCTGATCATGAAAGAAGGCATATTCGACCTCACTAACAACTAGCGTTTATTTCTATTCTGTTCTTTAGTAGCCTTATTGAGCTCTCCCGTGGTCGGTGATATTCCGCGTTGTGACTCAGGCTCACAGATGCTTCAGTTGTTCAAGTTCTACTATCATCTGAAGCTCTTATCTCATTCTCTTAAATCAGTTTTCTGTGTGTACAGCGTACAGTGAACATATACACTAATGACACCATTATATGCGATCTCTGGTGAACCATTTGAAGTCAGGGATGGCGAGACAATGAACTTGGTCATGCTGCTATGTGGTAAGATTCCAGTATACTCCCATATTCAGTTCAATTGCCAATGATGATCTCAGATCACATCTTTCATTCAGAGCCCATTCAACAACATCTGATGCAAGCTCAGAGCTTGAGATGTCCCCTGCATTGCAACTCATATGCTTCAGTGGAATCTATCCTTCCAGTCAAGATATTATGCTTCCTAGATGGTATGGAACCAAATGTAGTCTTGGAAACCTGCAAGTTGTGTCGTCTACCCTATATCTATATTTTAGCAGCACATATTCACATCCATGTACAATGCACATAGAAAAAGGGCAGACACTCTTATTGTGGGTCTACAGAAGCTTATGTAGTGCAGCATGCTTAGCTATGAAACAGCTATGTTGTCACACCAATGTCAGGATCAAGAACATCTACAACAACAATCATTGTATGATGCCCCGACTTTGGATCCTATGGCCAAGTTGTTGGGAATTATTCAAAGAACCCTGTATACAAGAACAAACTTACCAAAAGCAACTTGCTAGTATATCCCACTTGCACGACCATCTCAATCGATTACAGCATGCTGTAAGTGCAATGACTATATTGAAGGGCAAATAATTGATTTGTCATTACACTTATATAGAGAGTTGGACATTTTGCATTACCTGGTGCAGCGTTTATCACAATCAATTATATTACTGCAACTGCAAATTCCAGTCATGAATAGGAAGATGAGGCTCTTTTGGTATATTCTGGGAGTTCATACATTGTAAGACTTTGATACTGATATGTTGCATAATAAACAGCAGTCAGGAAGAGAATCACCCATAGACTTGCAGGCCACAGTTGTAATGTCATCAGGGTCTTTGTAAAGAGCATGGGGAAGATATATATATTGCATGTATGTGTTGCGATCAACATTATCATTGTGATTCATTGAAACTTGAATTGCTGAGGATTATATGTATGAAATGAAATGCATAGTTTAGCCCCTTGACAGAATGCAAACAAACCCAATGTATGAGCATATAATACCTCCTGCGACTTGGAATAGTGGAAAGTATGCACAGTCACAAGAAGATACTTAATGGGGCAATTACATGTGCTAATGGTGATAGACAACATGAGCAAACAAAGACAGTGTATATGTGGGCTGAGAGCTTCCTGTCTACGTCCATACTGCTGCCAGCTGGTGACTGGATGTCGCATGCATGTGGAGGATTATCTGTGGTCCTCATGTAGTACAGTGCCAGGTGCTAGCATGGTCTGTCTTGCATTTCGTCATTCCTCTATATGTTTCCTTCAGGTTGAGATTACAGTGGGTATGGGATAATGTCTACTTGTATTCTTGGTATGCATGCCCCATGTTCCTTCTCAAAGACCTCACTCCTCCCTTCTCTGTCTCCATGCCAGCCATAGAGAGTGCCTTCAACTGACAGATCTATGCAATCGACAAATCTGTTCAAGTAATTGATAGATCTGTGTAATTGATTCTGAATGGGGGTTGTCTCTGGGGTTAACAGGTAAGTCTTGTCATTGCCTTCTCTCACTAGGCTCTCTACTCTTATGGATGTGCTGCAGATCCTTCGGGCACCCACGATCAAACCTCCCCTCTAGATATGCTATCAGAAGTTGCCCATCTCGATGAGCTCCTTTCTCATTTTTCCACTAGTGTACTCTGACACAAGTTGCTTATGAGTGGTGTGTACAAGTTATCGACATATCTTGAAGTCTAACTCTAGTGTGATGCCATGATGTCTTGTTGCTTCACCAGTGTCAGACCACCATCAATTGGCCATGACTCACCGCCATTAAGCACATGTGGTGGTAGGCTCCTTATGTGTGCCCAACATACTATGGTCCCGTAGTCTATCACCTAGACCAGACACTGTCTACTCTCTAATAGCCTGTGCCTCGCCTCTTTGCAGAAGTAACCAATAGGATTACAAAAGATACATGGGCCCAACCTATACTACTCTTACCCCTTTTGCAATAGAATCTATCTATCATAGTTCCTCTAACGCCATGTCTTTGGCTCGGTACTCATTGAGTGTTTGATATAGTCCTTTTGTTGATCTATGGCTTCTCATCATGGCTTCAGGATACAGGTTTTGGGTGAGGGATGAATCTAATCCTTCAGCGCGATTCATTCCGCAGATAGATCCTCCATAGAAGAACATTGCACTTCTTGATCTCCCATAATAAGGTCAAGGATGAATTCATCTAGCATATTGTTGGGTCTCTATCCTGGCCATCGTACAAATGAATGACTATTTCAAGTATACTATACATTCACATATATTGTAATTGGTTTTTTTGCAACAAGAGATGATGTTTTGCATGTAAAAACTGTTGTATATATATCACTAACACTGGGTATAATACCGAATTTTTAGCATAAAAAAGCAAGGAAAGATTTTAGAAAAAGTCCCAGCTTTTTTATGAGACTCTGCATTCTAAAAAATCAAAAAAGATTTAGAATAGTTGTAAAATCTTTTGCAGTTAAAGAAGATAAAAAGATTCAGAATCTTTGGTCTCATGAAAACTTCTATCACTTAATCTACAGGCCTATTGACCTACTTACTAGTTGACTTCTAGTTATATTAGACTGTTAATAAGTAAGTTGACAAGTTAACAAGTTGATTTATAGGCTAATAGACTATTTTGTTTAGTGATAGAGACTTTTATGAGACCAAAAATTCAGTCTTCTTTCATCTTCTTTAGCTGCAAAAGATTTTACAACTATTCTGAATCTTTTTTGATTTTTTAGAGTGTAAAGTCTAGTAAAAAAGCTGGGACTTTTTCTGAAATCTTTCCTTGCTTTTTTATGCCAAAAGATTTGGTATTATACCCAGTGTAATCTAATCTCTATCGCTCTCCCGGTCTACGTGAATGATCTTTGGGTATGGTGACTCGCTCTGTTTTGAGCTTATCGTTGTAGCTACTAAAAGCAATATATAACCTCATCCAACACCCCCATATAACAGCCACAGTATTAGGGATACCTGCTTTGAGATCGAGGAAGCTCGCGCCAGCAGAGTACTTCTGCTGAATGACAATCGTTACATCATCAGGAAAAACCTACCCCTCTAATTACATATAATAAGAGTCAATTATATACAATTTCTAAAATTAGAAAAATTATATCTAATTCCACACCCCACTTTTCATGATCTTATAATTTAAATCCAATTATATCTAATTAGGTCTAAATTAGATGTAATCTAGACTCTATTTTCACCAATTTGAACTATGTTTTCATCTAATTCACACTGTAGTTTTGTCTAATATTGAGAAAAACATTCTATTGCTATCAAAAATACAAAGTAGATATAATAGCAAATGAGACTACAGCTATCAAGGCAGCAAAGTGCTCATACAAATAAACAGATATAATATCAGAGATCAGAATTACTCAAACAGAGCAGCTTAACTACTTACCATCAAGGTTGAATGAGGAGAGCACTAGAGAAAAGTGCAAAGAAGAGAAATTGAGTCATATGCCTGAAAGAACAAGGAGAACATACCAGAAAATCATCCAAAAGCATGGGAAAGTAACAACATGCTGGAAGTAGACTCCTAGCAGCCAGAAAGTGCATCATAATAAGCCAAGAATCAAGAAAAACAAACTACAACTGAGAAAGATATGAGGGAAAAAGTAAAGGAAAGCAGAGTATCTTGTGGGCGATGTTGAAGGTTGTGGAAGTGACGTGGCAGGGCGCGTGAGGGCGCGTTCGAAAGCCCTGATCCGGAGCTTCCCGGCACAGCTTCGACGGAGCCGATCGGAGCGCTGGAACACAATCTATGATCGATTTAGTCTGAGATAATCTCTAAGTCATTCAGTTTTGAATATTCAAGATGTCCCTATTATTTCCTATAGATTAGGTACATATTATATATTATTCAGACCGGAATTTTGAGGAGAGTATGAATCTAAGGTTTGTATATTTTTTCTATCAATATTACATGATTAATTAGGTAAATACTCTATAAAACTCAAAAAAATAGGTGTTTTCAGCTGATATCTTAGAAACCAGCAACAATAATGACAGTGGGTTAGAGTTAACACCTATATACCACATAAAGGCAGGGTTAGTATTGGTATAAGTATATATATCCCAGAACTAGAAGAGTTAGAGAGAAATATGCTTCTAGTTAGATAGATTACCAACATTAGATAAACACTTATATTCAATTAGAAGAAAACCATTTTTTAATTAGAGATATCAGCACTATTAGATAGAAACTATCTTACAATTAGGTCAACTTGTCTAAAATTAGTAAAACTAGATGAAGTCTTGGTCTGACATTAGAAGAATTAGATAAAAACCCTATGTTTAATTAGAGAACTTATCAAAATTAGATAAGACCTTAGTCTACAATTAGAAAACTTATCAAAGTTAGATCAAAACATATAGGCAATTACATGTATTAGTACTATTAGAAGTATCTATGAAAATTAGATGTAATTTAGGTCTAAAGTAGTACCAATTATCAGGGTAGGTTTTTCCTGATGTATGTATTAGTTTTGTTGCTGCATTGCCATTTTTGTTGTTGGGATATTTCTTGATCTATTGAAACATTACTATTGTCACCATCGTGGTCACTATTATCATTATCGACAGGATCAGCAAACTCAGTAGTAGGTCCTGCATTTGACAAAATAGCAGCCATTGTAGTGGGGGCTTTTTGTATAACGAGATCAGCATGCTGTTGTCCAAGATATCTATTAGTGAGTTTTCAGATACAGATATTAGTAGTGCAATATTGTGAACTGAAAGATCCAGACACTGTGGTGAACATGCCCTTCTTTTTCTTTATGCAATGCAAAGGAAGAACTTGATGATAGATCAGTGGAGATCCATGAATGGAAAAAAGAAATCTAAATAATAGATCAGTGTAGAGTCACAGAGAACACAATCACACATACCTTAAGTTAGGTCCTCTTTAGAGTACTGAAACTTGCAATGAGCATGCAAATAGATGTCACTAGGCTGGAAATCAGATTCTAGGCCCAATAAAAAGGTGAAAAATCAGTCATAAAATGTAATAATTTTCAAATAACTTTTCTGTCAAAAAAAAAAGTTCTGATAGCATTTTGTAAATACAAGAATTAAATAAGATTTTTATAAAATATGAAGCTTAAAACTGTGAATTTTCACTGAAGATATATCCTTTTTGTAATAAAAACTTAAAGTTTTAGATTTATTTTTTGCATACACAGAATATTACAAGAACTTTGAATTTTTTTTTGTTTTTTTGACTGGAAAGTTAGTTGAAAATTATTATATTTTATGACTAATTTTTCATCTTTTTATTGGGCCTAGAATCTGGTTTTTAGCCTAGTGTATTGAGTCAAGAGGGAGATGTATAAGCTGGTGTTGCTTTACTCATCAGTCCATATTGAAAAGAGAAAGATATAATATATACCTTGTGGCTACACAAGAATATGAGATGTCAACATGTATATGCATAAGAGTTGTAAGTAGGATTTTGTATGTTAACATTTGATTGATACATGGAAAACAAGAATAGTACTCATCTAGGTAATGTGATTCTGAATCTGCCAACTTCTCCACTTATGAGGACTCGCTCCTGAGACAGAACTTGAATAAGGAACCTATTGCGGTTGCAGATGTCTGCTGCATGAGAATTTGAACATGATGTGGGTAAGTCTACTTACCTAATCTTCCCAATCTGCAGGCTGAGGTCTCACAGAGATTCCTAAATAACTTAGAGTTGACAATGTATGAGCAAAACTAGAGGATGATATAATACACCATCCCAGACCAATATTTGTCTGCAAAAATAAGAGTAGCATGTATCACAGCAAGCCACAGATACT
This sequence comes from Cerrena zonata, assembly GCA_038087015.1. Taxonomy (NCBI): domain Eukaryota; kingdom Fungi; phylum Basidiomycota; class Agaricomycetes; order Polyporales; family Cerrenaceae; genus Cerrena; species Cerrena zonata. The sequence goes on from JASBNA010000012.1 coordinate 1,020,295, forward strand.
GAGCCGGAAACCAGATTTTAGGCCCAATAAAAAGGTAGAAAATCAGTTATAAAATGTAATAATGTTCAAGTAACTTTTTAACTAAGAAAATAAAATAAAATTCAAAGTTCTTGCAACATTTTGTATATAGAGAAAATAAATCTCAAATTTTAAATTTTTATTACAAAAAAGATATGTCATCAGTGTGAATTCACATTTTTAAGCTTCATATTTTATAAAGATTTTGTTTAATTCCTATATTTATAAAATGCTATTAGAACTTTGGAATTTATTTAATTTTTTTGCCTGGAAAAGTTACTTGAAAATCATTACATTTTATAACTGATCTTTTACCTAGAATCTGGTTTTTAGCCTAGTGAGAAGACACACAAATGAGCTGTTGTTAGAGGTAAGAGATCAAGTCATCCTTGAGTTATTGTGTACAGCAGAATAATGTACAGGGTCTCTACACACCTTGACAGTGTGAAGCAAACAATCTACATACTGACAGAGTCAATGAGGGTTAGGAGAATAAGATACAGAAGCCCTTCTCCAAGTTTGTTGTTGGTATATGAACAGATATATGAATATGTGTGACACCTTCTACTGCTGTTGAAGGCTCCAACTTTCCATTAGACAGTGTTATTGATAGTAGTTATTTCATTTAGATGTAAATGTAGAATAGGATGATACTTACAATTTGAGAAAAATCTAAACTTGAGGTGTTGCTATTGGATAGAGCTGTAGTTAAAAGAAGGAAGACAATCTGTTTTGAAGTGATGTCATGCATCATAAACAACTTTAAGTTATGAAAGATTAAAAACTTATATTCTTCAACTTGAGGACTGTGATATTACAGATATGAATAGAGCACTGCAGAAATCTGAATATATAGTATATATAGCTCTAGAAGCCTACAGCTGCTGCTGATATTGCAAGGGACCAGAGAAAGATGAATGTTGTAAATGTGCAGTAAAAGAACTAAAAGAATGAGATGCAAATGATGAGATGCTCAGTTTCAGAATGAACTTTGAAGAGGTATTATGTGAAGTGATCATAAGTAAATATATGTTGTAAACAATGAACAAGGTGCAAGACAAGCATAGAAAATGCACAAGAAACAAGAGTTCTGAAGTTGCACTGGATATAGTCTAGAATCTTTTGGCATAAAAGAGCAAGAAAAGATTTTAGAAAAAATCCCAGCTTTTTCACTAGACTTTGCACTCTAAAAAATCCAAAAATATTTAGAATAGTTGTAAAATCTTTTACAGTTAAAGAAGATGAAAAGCTTTAGAATCTTTAGTTTTATGAAAACTTCTATCACTTAATCTACAGGCCTATTGACCTACTTACTAGTTGACTTCTAGCCATATTAGACTGTTAATAAGTAAATTGATAAGTTAACAAGCTGATATATAAGTTAACAGACTAGTTTGTTCAGTGATAGAGAGTTTTATAAGACCAAAGATTCAAAATCCTTTCATCTTCTTTAACTGCAAAAGATTTTACAACTATTCTAAATATTTTTGGATTTTTTAGAGTGCAAAGTCTAGTAAAAAAGCTGGGATTTTTTCTAAAATCCTTTCTTGCTCTTTTATACCTAAAAATTCTAGATTATACCCAGTGTTGTAAGTACACTTTTGAGCCAAGTGGTTGTTTGTGTGTGGATTATACTGTGGTATGTATGCACTTGATAACTTACATAATCAAGCAAAGTGGTGTATAGTCAGTATAAGGAAAAAGTACAATAGAACAGAATAGTTCTGTGCTAGTTAGTGGGGATTCTCAACTATGCTTGAAAGATCACAGTCAATGGAGAGGCTGAGATATATAGGTCATCAGTTTTTGAGTTACTACTGATGATCAGTTTTTAAGTTACTACTGATAATTGGTTTTTAAGTTATTATTTTTAACAACTGAACAAAATGTCTACTGAATGTCCACTATTTGTCAATGGATCAATGTTATTCTTGAAAAATTAGTGCATGCCTATTAGCAACTGATCAGAACTCACTGTCAGATGTGCTTGCTGCCTACTATTTCTTGATGAACGAACACGATCCTGTGAGAACATTGAGTGTTGACCACACTCCATGTATCTCGAACTATGTTAGCATTCCATATTGAATTGATTGGAGGATGCCTAGTCTGAATACATATGTAGGTAGATATCACTTTTGACTTTTGCCAGACTTTGGCCCAGCTGGTATACTCAAACAAAGCATCTACCATTCATGATATCATAGTTAACCAGTAAATTACATGGTTAGATGTCATTATCAGCATCATTACACAAGTGGGATACATTCCGCAAGAAAGATTCTTGAATTTCTGGTTATGTTAATAGTGATAATAGCCAGGCTACAATATATTCTACCTAGCATCACTTGTATCATACATGGGAATGCAACATATGTATTAGGCAAGATTGTCATGTTGAATGATATTGACAAACAAATGGATCAGGTGTTGAGACCCCTATGCCAACTACACTAGAAACTAAAGAAATTTGGTATGGCCATTTCTTTCAGCAGCATTGAAGGTATGTAAAGCTTCTGTCCTTGTGCTAAAACTTTGGTATTAGGCACCAGGAATCTTGTGGCAATAAGGTGCTGCACTGAGCCTATGCAGATATCAGTCTAGAACCAGACTGCCAGTCTTCTACATACCAATGCTAGAATACACCAATCTTGCCTCTTCCCTTCGTAATAACATACCAGCAATGATGTTTATCATGAGAACCATCATCTCAATCTATTTGTTAAATATTTTTGGCTATTTTGAGAAGTTAACATAGTGAAAAATATTGAGTCAGGTTGCATGATTATGTAGATCATTGTCACTCGCAACTAAGAAACCCGATGCGACTGCAGTCAATGAAGCAACTAAGGGAGGTGAAGGTGAGATTGTTGTTGGGGAGCGAGCTCAAGTGATATTGCAAGTTCTAGCTATGGTTCCTGACACTGGGCTGGAAATTAGATTCTAGGCCCAATAAAAAGATGAAAAATCAGTCATAAAATGTAATGATTTTCAAGTAATCTTCCAGTCAAAAAAATAAAATAAAATTCAAAGTTCTGATAGCATTCTGTGTATACAAAAAATAAATCCAAAACTTTAAGTTTTTATTAAAAAAGATGTGTTTCCAGTAGGAATTCACAGTTTTAAGCTTCATATTCTATAAAGATTTTATTTAATTCTTGTATTTACAAAATGCTATTAAAACTTTGTATTTTATTTTATTTTCTTGAATAGAAAGTTAGTTGAAAATCATTACATTTTATGACTGATTTTTCACCTTTTTATTGGGCCTAGAATTTGGTTTCTGGCCCAGTGTGAAGTCTCAGTAAGATGGACATTGAGGGATGGCTGTTGCGGAGCATGAGTGTTGCAAGATGCAATGTACTGCAAGATGCAATGTGCTGCAAAAACATGACAAAAAATATATAAAATAGGGAGGAGAAAAGTACCATTATGATTTCTGAGGTACAAAGGTATTGTTTTTTTTGTTTGAACTTTGCTGGAGTACTTGTACTGTAACATGAAACCACTCCCTAGTCCTGATCTAGAGTTTAGAGGGAATTTTGTTTATCTCATATCTTCACAACCACTGCATCTTTTGCTCTCAAAACTTGACCATAGAACAACTCAAAGTTTGTACTATAAGTCAACTTCTAAGAGCAAAATGAGTTGATAGAGAGAATATTGTGATATGAGCAAAATTGAGATTTGGATTGAGTGTGGAAAAATTGGGTGCTTGTTGAACTCTAGAGTGGGGTTGGCCCTATGAGCTCTGGTAATTGCAAAGATGTAAAATTGTAGCAAACTAACCTCACTCAATTGTTGTATAAATAATGTTAATGAGTAGAGCCTAAGAAATAGAGCATAGTAGAAGTAGAAAAAAGGTGATCTGGTCAGAATTAACAGAGAGATATGTTAAACAATATGTATTTCTGGAGAAAAAGTGAAACAGACCCACTTTCAATATTATTAGAAATGGTGTATATACCATCAGATAGCGCTTAGAAAATGACACCTGGTAGCCACAAGAAGTATATAGTTTGGATGGAAATTAGGAGAGCTATAGAGAAAACAACATATGAGTATATATTTTGACAGAGAATTGCCATATATAGTATGTTTTCTATATTACATAATCAAAACATACCTTATTCTCAAATTTCAATTTGCAGAGGGTGCTTATTTCAGCTATTATATAAGCATATTAGTCTATATGCAATAAGCCAAAGTTCATATGCAAGTTTATTAATACTTTGAGTGTAATCTATAAACAAATATGATTGAGTTAAAATAATGATTACACTTCAAACTGTTGATGTACATACCAGGGTGGTGACTCAAATGACCTTATGACTGTGCATGAGGTTCAGCTGAAGGGCTTTATTATCTGAATCTTCTAATTCTGATATGATCCTTGCCATTCTGAGGACATTGTATTTCAGCATGCAAAATACATATAACTTGACACACAGAGCAGTGAGCTTACTCAAGCAAGTGTTTGTTATAAGAATCTGTTGTTCTTTCTCAATAGACACCAAGGTTTCTTGACTGCAACAATGTGTCTTGAATCAGTAATGGAGAAATATAGCCTATTCGAAGAGCTGACCAGCTTGAAAGCTCAAATATAATAACAGAGTGTCTGTTATTAAAGCAATGAGGATCTATCTAGTCAAACATCCTCAGTTTTAAAGATTGGTTAAAAGTGATGAAATCATACAAGGGCAGTTTCCATTATATCCAAAGAGTCAAGGTTGTGACTTGAGCATCTTGCTAGATAGCAAGAAATCTATGAAGGCTGTGATACACTTAACCATAGTATCAGGAATATAGCCTATGATTGCTGGAATGAAGGTCTGTGACATAGTCATTGTAAGTATTGTGCTATTTGCAGCTATTGGAAACAAACTTTTATAAGGACTTTCCAATGATCGTTCAATAGATCTCAATGAAAAACAAACAAAACAAACAAACTATATAAAACTAATCTCAGAGAGACTATCTCACTTCTACGCTTCCTGGACCAGATGCAAGGTCAGAGGTTGAGTGCAGCGTTCGTTTGTAGTGATGTATGACTTAAGGTTCTCCTCACACACTTAGGCTTATCCATTTAGTAAATGTAAGATTTAGTTAAGAGTTGAAAGTAAAGTTAAAGATATATTGAGTTTTTAGAGTGTAAGTGAGTGCTACAAATATCAGACCTGCAGACTTAGTGATAGTAGACAGTAACACTTAAACAGTAACAGTAACAACAGTACTTCAGTAAAAGGACATTTTCCTCTGATGACAGATTCCCTCCTTTGCTGTAATGTGGAAGGGATCTATTTATATAAAGTTTGATGGAGAATTTCAAAATAAAGAAAAGCATTGTTCTGTTCAAACAATAAGAAATGAAGCTACAATAATAGAAGAAAATGCATTGTAGGTCTTACATTGTCTGTATTAAACAGGAAATAGAACAATGGAGTTTGATCTCTTTCTCTGTCTTCTCCAACTTATTTGTTCTCTGCATTTAGGGAACAAAGAGAATCACATATTTTTAAACTAATTTTAGGTTAGATGATAACATAATGACTACTCAGTGAACATAACAGTATAAGTCAAAAATAAGGAAAGCAAAACAAATGAGAGCAAAAGCAGTTCGAAAGAAACAAATTTTAAGTGAAGTAAAAAAAGAGTTCAAGTGGGATCAGTGAAACACTACTAAAGGAGCAACATAAATAGCAATGGAGACAACTTAACAACATTGTAACAAGAAAGGAAAAATAAGGACAATTTAGATAACACCATTGATACCCTTAACCTCGTTACTGTTGATGGACTCGACAGAAGTTTCCACCTTATTTTCCTTGTCTCTAAAGACATCCAATTCAATAGCAACTTGTTCGATGGTGACTGTTACCTCTGCCATCCCGGTGGGTGAAAATGGTTGAGTTGATTGAGAGCCGAGCTCAATCGAAAAGTTGAGAGGTCTGGCTCTCTACTGTCATAGACAGGGTCTTGCTGTAGAGGTATGTAGGGAGTGGGGGGGGTCTTCGAGACACCTCTGGTATTGTCATATTAAATTAGACCTAAAAGAAAGAGATCAGAAATTTTATTCAACACCATAATATGTAGATTATTTCAAATCATTTCCAGTTCATTGCTTGAAATTCCAATCTTCAGAAAATCATTGGAGGCCAGGGAAGTTAGGAATAGCAGTGATGCTAAATATAATTTGAACACTTGAGAATACTAGAGTTCAAAATAATATACAGATAATCAATATCATCCATAATATGTTTTGCATCTGCAGGCATATTTTAAGCTTCATGTAGTCTTCAATTCAAGCTACCAAGTGATCTTTGAATATTTCTTTGACAACTTGATAAAGAAGGTCTAGTATAATAAGCATATAGATGTCAGCATAAGGAAAGTATTTTGTAAAAGGCTAGAAGTGAACTATGATTTTCAGTATCAATTTGCAATAATATAATTAAAACCATACATACCTTAATACTAGTAACTATACCAAATGTAAATCAGCTTATGTCCAAGTCAAATAATTCATGAAGCATCTTGTGAAATTCACAACATTGCAGTTTGCCAGAATACTAAAAGTGGTTAGAAAATGCCAGATATTTGGGATACCAGCCTTAAATAATACCAGCTAGAAAGACCTGCTCTAAATAGTCTGCAATAAATAGCCTAATTTCAAATACAATACAACAATAGTGATGATCAGGACATTGCAAGAGTTCTGGGTTTGTCATTCTGGGGAGGAAGAGAGCAAGGATTTCCATGAGTGATGTATGATATAGCTTTTTATAAAATAATTGAAGCTTATTATTATCTTCATACTGGCAGCAGGCTATATAGAATTGATTAGTATAGATATTTACAAGAATGCAATATATTAAAGACCTTTTGGAATAGCTAGAAAGGCAATCAGTACAGCAGCACATTGCATCAAATTCATGATATTTCCACATAATAGATAAACTAGATAAAACTCTGTATTATTTACTGTTGCTATGAATATGGTAGTTTTATCAGAACCTAAAATTATAGGGCAAAGCATTAAGCCATGCAGCTCAGGATCCCTTGAAATTTTGTCCTAAGACTATGTTAGTAAGAAATCACCAAAGAGATTTGAGAAAGTTCTCATGCTGACACCACAAGTGTTGTGCCTACTAGGTCATCAAAACAGTTTGCACAATGTGAAGAGGAGAAAGACTCGGATGTTGATGACTTTGATGTTTCACAGATCAACATCTTCACAATCCAGCTTTTATCATTAACCAACACCAGCATATTATGTCATTATAGAATACATTCAGGAAATATCCTCATCTTGGTCAGTCAGCTGGATTAGAAAAATGTAAGATAGATAAACTCTCTACAGTTGTAGAGGTAAAGTGTAAGGTGAAGGAACAAGAAAAAGCCAAACACAACCAAGATCTAAAAATGAAGGCAGAAATAAAACTTCCCAGCCCTATTAAGATTGCTCAGCTTCTTGATACACTGGTCAACAAAAAGAAGGCTGAACAGATCTATCTCTGTGAAAGTGAAGATACTATGAAGACTTCTATCTAAACAAAGTCATATAACACTGTAAGTTTATTATATTGCTTACTTATATTGAATGAGATCACCTACTAGCATATCCTTCAGACAAAGAAGCTATCTGTGAAAGAGGTTAGGACTAAGCAACCGAAGCATATATAGAGCTCAATTAGAGCTCAGAGTTGTGATAGAAATGAGTCCAATTGATGTTGTAGTGTAGTGCTTTGACAGTGTAAGTAGTATGCATATTCAAGATATAGAGTTATTTGACCTCACAGCTATATGCCAATCTTTTGTTATATAGACAAACAGTACATCCAGTCTCTATTTCAGACATCAGTCATATAGGTGCTAGTATTCAAACTAAGGTGTGACAAGCTTAAGAGAAAATTGAGAACTGTTTGATGAAAATATCATTTAAGATAATATTAGGCTTCAGTTGAAGTGGTCTTGACCTGAGGTAGTTATATCTAGCTGCATCAATATTCTATAAGCTAATCTAATATGAGGACAGAATATCCAAGTACTAGAATATACAGTTCTCCACCAGCTGACAAAGTGAAGTTTCATTGTTATAAGAAAGAAGATATTTCAAAAGATACTAGATCAAAGATGTCATTTGAGGACTTACCTAAGAGTGGATCAGGTCCTTTTTCAACTCCTGCATCATTCTAACAATCCTCACTTACTGTGGTAGCAAATAAAATCCTTAAAATATGGATTATAGATATGATAATCTTTTCTTATGCCTGCTTTAAGAAGCTATTGGTTTTGCTTGCCCAGATCAGAAATATATTGTTAAGAAGTCAGATAATATTTACAAGCAAGCTTAATAGAAAGTTTACAATTGGTGCAAAAAGTTTAAGAACAATGCAATCATATTGATCAGAGAATATATAAATGCCTACCAACTCAATAGTGATAAGATATATGAGCTTACAAAACATGTAATTGATACCCAGTCTGCCTACAATAGTGTTAATGAAGATGAAGAAATATGTTATATTTATCTCAAGCTTATTCAACTATATGCTTGCTAGTAGCTTTAGTATAGGTCACTATTTTCTAATCAAGATATATCTTAGAGGTCCTTGCTGGTCATTTGGTATCAACCAAAGGCTCAATGTGCACAGATATTGTTTATTCTTGAGGAGCATTGGCACTCACATTACTTGCAGTATATACAAGGCCCGTATTGAGCACTTACAAAAGCAATGCTCAGGTTCAAATTGCATTCCAATTATTTGAAACAGGGAAGTTTATTACAAAGTCAGCATTTAACAATAAGAGTTTTGATAAAGATTTTGATATGTATATTGAAAATATTGATGGTCTCCTCCGGCCCTCTATAATCTATTATTTTAATATGATTATTGAGAAAGCAAGGTTGTCAACTTGAAGTCATGCAATACCTGTATCAAAATGAGCATCACAAAAATATACAGTTAGCTCTCAATGAGCACCTTAAATTTATATACTAAGATTCCCACCTCCTAAAATGCTCTCAATTACTTTGCTGATTACAACATTTCCTTCTCTGAAGTAGACTCAGATAATATTTTGGATAGTCTGTTCCCAGATTTTCTTGACATTGAGGGTCTCAATAAGGACAATATTTCTATTTCGTGATCTAATATAATATCCTCTATCTAACTTTATATTTATATTTATTTTATATTGAAATTAAATTATATATATATTGTGGTCTTGTTTTTGGACAGGGAATATATAAAGATAATAGTTATACAAATATACTTTTCTATAGTCCTAGCTTCCAGTAGTACTCTATAAGATAACAAGATAGAGGTGCCTATATATAGAGACAATATTATTATGATATTTTTTTTTCTTAGCTTTCAATGTTTTTCTCAGTTTTTCCAAGCTAGACTTAGAGATTGTTATCCAAGATAAGCTCTATTGGCTTTGTAGAGTAATATTGTTATAGCTTAGCTTGGCTTGCAATCAGCTAGTAGAAAACTAGCTTAAGGTAATTTTAACTAATTTAAAAGTTGAGCTACTATATTATGCTTAGATCAGATTGGCAAGAGACAATAATAGTCTATAAATTAATATACCAGCTGTTGCTACAAATATACTAAGATAGAGTAGTCTATATATTATATATTCTTTTCACAAATTTACTAATCTCTAGTGTTGGATATAAAAAATAGAATGAGATTGCTATACACCAGATTATGATTACTATGAAGTATCTATATTATGTACATATTACTATTTTTAAATTGAAATATTAAATCTAGAAAATTACTTCAAATTGACATATTTCTTCAATTGCATAAGATATCAGAGTCTTAAGTAGCTGATTACAAAATAGCCTATTATTTTTCAAGTAAATATATAATTAAATTTCAGTCTTCAGAGGCTGAGTCATATATTGCTGGCTAAAGTTAAAATAAAAATCTTATAGGCTCTGGGTCACTCAAGCCAAAATCAAGCTGAACAAGCTTGAGCTAAATTTAAGCAAGCTGATTATATTTCAGCTGGCTTTAAAATAGCTAGCTTGAGCATCTTGTAGCTTTAAGCCAAGCTGTGTACAATACTATTATAGGGTGATGTATCATAGAGACTTTTACTTTATATTATAGATTATAATTACAAATAATAAAGTATAGGACTATAATAGTATAATTAAATAAGAAGCCTGCATATATAAAGGCTTATTGAAAAATACAGAGTTCTCTATTTTGTGCAAGATACATAGCAATATATATTAAGAAGTAGGCTATTATCTTTAGAATTCTGTTTTCTTTCCAAGGTCACACTGTATATTTATTTCTATCTTATATCAAAATTAATTTATATTCATTCTAATATTATTTATATTGAAGAGTGACTCAAACTAGGGAATAGATTGACCTGGGGAACACACAAATGCTCTAGAACACAATGAGAGCAGTTAGAGAGCTCTGAAAGTAACTAGACATACTAGATAGAGAGAAAAACTTGGCTATAGCCAAGTTAAACACTGAAGGCTCAGCAATAAGTGAAGAGAAGTGAAATACAACACAAGTCCACCCTGCATAGGGTAGAGCACTAACTACTGAAGCTAGAGCAAAGAGGAAAAGTGCTACAGGAAGCTGAGTATTTACAAAGTCCATTTATGACATCAAAAGATAGAATAGGTAAGATGGAACATTACCAAAACACAAAGTTTAACAACTTATGCAATAGTGTCAGAGTTAATATAGTTGTACTCTCATATATATAACTGATACTAATAAGCTTATACCCTATTTATATTATCAGACTTATTAAATATCTAACTCTGTTTTTTTTGTTTATAGCTTCTGTCTGGGCTATCAACTAGTGCAGATGTTCTGAAAAGTGGTAAGGCTACTAAAGAAATTGTATCTTGCCAGCATTGGCCTATTTTCCAAGTTTGTTAGAACAAGTATAAGTACAAGCTGTAGCAGTAAGTAACTCATGATTATAGCAAGATAAATTATGACTTATGGAAATTTAGGCATATACTTTAAATGAGTCTACTATATAGATCATCACAGCCTCCAATACTATCAAGATGTGGTATAGTACAACTAAAATAAGTAGTATAATTGTACTGATAGCTTTTATTATTCTTTTCTTGGTAGCTTTATGCCTATAGTATCATGAGCTTTTGGATCTGCCTGATAAGTAGGATATATATTTTGAAAATTTCACAATATATTTTCAAGCTGTCTAGTAGTCTATATATTCCAGTATAGTAGTAATAACAATATTCAGTATTGCCAGCAGTCTCAGTCAATCTGATCTAGAAGTATCTCAATAGGCACTTATAGCTAAGTACCATCAACAGTGAGTATATATTGATATATTTCAACTCTCCTAGCTATCAAAATATAAGACTCCAGTCCAGAGTGGTGCCCACCTATCAACTATACTCTTTCTTTTATAATGCCAAATATCTACTAGTCAATTTTCTCTCATTACCTTTGACATATCCCTCTCAGTGTTGCTCATTAAGCCTTGCAACAACTTAAATCAAATTCTCCCTCAGAAACGGTTCCCCATCGCCATTCCAACCTTTGCCAGGGCTCGGGATGTTCGTGAGGATG